>CM037854.1:172415792-172933715 GCA_021234595.1 Delia radicum | reverse complement strand
ATTCTCTGAATTTCGAAAAAAAAACAATAGGTGGGAGATCTATGCTCACTGCTGGATTTAATTGGGACACTACATTCCGTATTTATGAAAGTTTAAGTGTTGATAATAGAAAATTAGACAACAAGCCGTTAATCTTAAAGAGAGTCAAAACTTTGGAGCGTATTCTCTATCAGAGGCAAGGTTCACATTAGAGTCATTAGAGACCAAAAATATCATCCTAAAAATAATTTTTCCAGAAATCTAATAATTTTTAAAGTATTCATTGCAAATTTCTAATAAATATGTTCAAATAATCTAACTTTGATTTGCTCCGTTTTTTACTCAAAATCTAAAATTTTATTTAAAAAAATCTAAAATACAAGTTTGATATAATTTTTATTTAAAAATAAAAATTATGTTTTTTTCGACCTTTAATTGTGCAATGAAAATTATTCACGTTCGAGGCATACTATATTTCTTTATTAGGATATTGTCCTAACAAATAATCTATAGAGTTTTTGTTTCAAATTTATTATTTCAAAATTATGTTTTTTCGACCTTTAGTTGTGCAATGACAATGAAAATTATTCAAGTTCGAGGCCATACTCTATATTCCTTTATTAGGATATTGTCCTAACAAATAATCTATAGAGTTTTTGTTTTCAAATTTATTATTTGACCCTTTCAGGAATGTGTGTATGATGGGAACCTAGAAAATCCCGAAATAGGTCTATCAACACATTCCTGAAAGGGTCAAATAATAAATTTGAAAACAAAAACTCTATAGATTATTTGTTTGACAATATCCTAATAAAGAAATAAAGAGTATGCCCTCGAACTTGAATAATTTCATTTTCATTGCACATTAAAGGTCGAAAAAAACATAACTGTATTAATAGTCTTCTGTGTTTGACTTCATATGTAAGTCTCTAGTAGGGAATCGCCTTGGGAGAATTCTGAATACAAAAATTAAATAATTTAACCAGAAAGTTCAGAGCAGAGTCAGGCAGTTTCTTAAGAACAATGCTCCGAATGCCATCTAAACCGGGTGCTTTATTGTTCTTAAGTTTCCAATATGAAACTCAAGCTCCTATCGATTCGTAAAAGCATCAGCAACAACTTCATTGCTATTAATTCTGTTAACAAAGGAGTTACCTTATAGTCAATTGGGCCCCTCATATTGACAGTTGTGAGGTGTGCGAGTGAAAAATGTGTGGCATTCGCCATTGCCGTTTTTTATAATAAGGCAATTGTCAACTTCTAGAGGTCCAACGGACCACGACTTTTTGGCGGCATATTTTTTTCGCAAATTAAAAAAAGAATATGCCACCAAAAAGTCGTGGATCATTTTTTTTTCTTTCTTTAGTCCTATTTTATCTATACATGATCTAGAAACTAAATCCGCTATAATATTAGAGTTAGCACAAAATTGCATTTATATATATTCCAGAGCACCGTGTAAAATGCATCTAATTAGCAAAAATCTAAATTATTTACATACAAGATGATGTACTTGGCAAAAGAAAAAATTTGATACCCATATTGTCCTATAAAACGAAGAGTTACCACCCATTGCATTTTTGTCAAAACGCGAACTAGCACGAATTTCAAAAAAAGCTGAGATTCGTATTTAATTAAATCGATTAAAGATTAAAATATGTTAATTTGGCATTTTTATTACAAACAACGTGGAACAAAAAATTCAAAAACCGTTTTTTCTACAGAATATCCTTAAAAAAGGACATGGATGATCGTCCTTGGACAAATGTATATACAGTTGGACGCGCCTTAAAAAACCTTTCTTATGATACCCATATTGTGTATGTTGGTAAGGAAACAGATCTTAAATTAACAAAACATGCAAAAATGGACCCTTTTTCAAAATGGTCCAGCTCACGAGAGGTCAAAGCTAGAGCCGAAATATTTTAGATATCATCATAAAAAAAAAATGTTGATTTTGAGGGGGGTACACCTTGCACGAATTTCGCTTCCATACAACTTGAGTCACTCTAGTAAACATACGCTCTATTGAAGAACAATTAAAAGCTTTTTGGTTACAAGAAGAGCTTTCTCAAAAAAGAGTGTGGACAAAGGAAGAAGAACTTTGTGATCAATTTTTTAAAGCAACAACAACACGAAATAAAAGTATTCGCTATACAGTTGCTTTGCCATTTAAAAACTTAATAAAGGGTGAATCAATTCCTACGTTTAGCCACACAGATTATAGCGCTCTCTCTAGGTTGAAACACATAGAATACAAATGTCAACAAAACCCGATATTTGGAGATGCTTTTATAAATTTATATCTGAATATGAAGTCTTAAATCATATGAAGAAATTTGGTGTATATCCAAATGATTTAAAAAAACAATTGTTATTTTTACCCCACCATGGAGTGTGGAGAGAGAGTAGCTCCACAACAAAATTGAGAGTAGTTTTCGACGGAGGTAGTACAAGACAACAATACTCTTCGTTAAATGATGAATTGGATGCTGGGCCAGCCTATCAAAATGATTTGCCCACAGTTATAAATCGGTGGAGGCGATATAAGGTTGGTTTAGGTCTGATTTGGAAAAGATGTTTCGCCAAATTAATGTCATAGAAGACCATCAAAAGTACCAACAAATATTGTGGCGTAATAATGAAAATTGTGGCATAAATATTTTTAAACTAACTACAACATCTGCTCCCTTTTTATCAATGAGAGTGCTTCACCAACTAGCTGAAGATGAGAAAGAAAAGTACCCAACAGCAAGTAAAGTTCTTATTACAGAGACATACGTTGATGACGTAATTTCTGGCGCAGATGATTGTGATGAAGCAATTGATCTACAAAAACAACTATGCAACATGTTTAATGCTAGTGGTTTAAGTTACGAAAGTGGACGTCCAATAATCCGAAACTTATGAATACCATACCGAGTGATTATAGAGAAGTTACAAATGTCTTTGAGATAGACCAAACGGATAGTGTAAAAGCTCTAGGTTTAGAGCGGAGTACAAACCAGACTATTTTTCTTTAAAATTAATTTTGAATGTAGCAATGAAGTTACAAAGAGAAGTATACTTTTTGATGCTGCAAAATTACATGACCCTTTAGGCTGGCTGTCACCATCAACTGTAGTGAATGCATGAAAGAAATAAACAAATGACAATTAGTCATGCATTCATTGTGTTCGTTTGCATTCAAACCAATACACACCACACATACAAATAAAAGTAACAGTAAAGCATTAAAAATATGAATGTACTATATGACTATTACATGGTATTACTCAAGGTCAGTATATTGAACAAATATTTAAACAGTTCAACGTTCTACTCTATAATTGGGTCAAAGATTTTGGGTTTCACTTAGAAACCAAAATAGAACGAAATAAACAAATGAGCTGGGGACACTTGATCTACACAAAATATAAAGAATGCATTTAACATACGACTGGTGGAATTTGAATACACTCAATATACACTCAATATTTAAAATGCAGTCGATATCCGATCGATGGAATTTTGAAATGCACTCAAAATATCAAATCGATGATTTGATATTTTGGTTACTGAAAATCATGTGACCCGGTAGAAATGTTCAATAACTTATAGAACTTAATACCAATGTTTAGCAATGCCATAGAACAAATATAGAACCAATTGTAATTATAATTACTTTTAAGTTATTTGAGTGACTTTAGAAAGTAACTCAATTTTAGGCTAAGCGTTATTCTCATGTTAGCTTTATAAGCAGGGTAAAATTCAAATAAAAAATCAGTTCTTAACAGACTAACAAGACGCCTCTTTATTTCTTTGAATTACAAGGCGAACTGGCATTCGCCCCCATGATATACCTTTTATATTACATGGCGATCCTGCCACTTTTCTAGTGCTCCCCATTAGAGCACAGAAAAGAATAAGAACCTGAATGGAAAAAGGCACCCTAACCCACTCCACGGTTAGAAGGACTATACGGCCAAAGTATAGCCGAAGGAAGTTCCCTGTTAGCAAGAAACAGGAGGAGCAGAAAAAATAAAAAATCTCCACTTTTTTGTAAGCAGCCATCACCAAAAGGATGCGGAACCAAGCTGAAAGCATCATCTCTGGGATATAAAATATTATTTTTTTTTAAATCGGAGTGCTCCTTGATGAGCACCTAGTTGAACGGAGGCGACTTCGCCCATGTTCAAATATAAAACAATAGAAAATTTAAATTATAATATAATTTAATTAAATTAAACGCGAACATAACATTACTGAATGGAAGAAAAGCTTCCAAGGGTAGGCCCTCAGCCAATCTCAATTTCTGAGTACAAAAAAAGAACAGCCCCAAAGGCTAAACCAGTGGAAATTATCATTCCAAAAATTAAGCCACCTAGCGTAGGGGAGGCTATTGGTAAAGAAAGAGACGGGAACTAGCGAAACCTTAGAGACTGGTCAATTCGTCCCCAACCGCCCCCGTGGAACTTATCAGTTAAATATGGCAAAGGATTGATACCAATCCAGAGAGATATAGAATCTCACTTTAAAATAAATAAGAATTAAAAAATAATTAAGTAACATTTAACATATGAATTAAGAATTTGAAATTAAATAAAATAAATAGTGGCTGATGCACTCAAAAAAAAAAAAAAATATATATATGTACAAATTTTCTTTTTATAAATTTTATGCAAGTTTAATATGAAGAAATTAATTATAATAACGATTTTTAAACGTTATTTTTATTTTCAACGTTCACTTTAATTGCGGTATCTTGGGTAAAAACTTATATTACCAACACTATAGCACAAGGTGTGAATGAAATAAGTAACATTGCTCAAGATAATCTTGTTTCAGTAAAAGACATTCTAACATTTTTGTTATTATGAATATAAGACACACTATTATGAATATAAAAATAAAACACAAGAATATTATGTTAATAGTGTTACCATCCGATATAACATGTATACTATTACCGCTTTTAATGGTTCATTTTAGCATGTATACTATTACCTACTTTAATATTGATGAATTACAACATAATTCATTTATTAGTAAAATACTTAGAGAAGAGGAATAAAATTAAACTGTTATCGAACAGTAGAATTTCAAAAAAAAAAGAAGAAAAATATGCCTAGGAAATTTATTAATAGTAGGGCAAAAAAATCCAATTATTTGGACCCCAATGAGATTTTAGAAAGAGAAAAACCACACGACCCTGAAGCTAGACCTGAATGGTTAATAAAACTCAGAGAAAATATAGGTTTTGTGGAAAGGGAAAATACATTAAGAGACATAGAAATAGAAACTATACTTATGATGCGAAATATGCAAACTAAAATTTTTTTTTATATGTTCGATTAACTGAAAATGAAATGGATAGTTTAATACAAGCTTTAGAATCCATAGTAATAAACGCGAAAAAATCGCAGAATAGACCATATTCAGTAGAAACAATAAACACTAAAAAGTCAGAAATCGAAGATTTAGAAAACAAATTTGAAGAACTATTGTCAGAATCTAGTACTACTGCGGATATTAGAAAACAAAACTTAATTAAATTCGAGAAAACAAAAAATAGAGGCACTAGACTGCTAGAACAACATTCTAAAAAGAGAATAGAGGTGGAAAAAAACGAGTTTGCGTAATGATGGAGTCTTTAGATATGAATGAGTTAGCCACCATTACTAAATTGGTACCTCTTTTTACAGGCAAAAAGTCTGAGTTGCATAAATTTGTAACAGATGTAGAAATGGTAAATGGAACTGTGGCAGCAGCAAAACGAAATGCATTTTTTAATTTCATTTTCAACCTCTAGATTGGATTTAAAAGTCCAAAACAGAGTTAAACAGGATACAATACCAACCACTATTGAGGAATTGGTAAAATCCTTGAAAAATGCATACCAAACCATCAAAGACCACAAATACTATTCTGAATGAAATCACTTCGAACGGTACAGAGAAATAACAACATAATGATTTCGCTACAAAAATTGAAGATCTTATTACACAACTAAATGAGATCCAAATAGCGGAAGAAGGCGAGGATAAAAGAGCTACAATCATTAAAATGAATGGTACATAGCTTTTAACCAATTCATTAATGGATTGAGTGATCCTCAAGTTATATCCACAATAGAGGGCAAGCCAGGTAAACACTTTTACCGAAGCACTTAAAATTGCGGAAAAATTCTCGTCCAGAGTGGAACAGAAAAAGTATTTTACCAAAATGCACATAGAAACAGTCCAAGCGGACAAGTGGTTAAACTAACAAAATGTTATAAATGGCGGCAGGTCTCATGCCAATAGATGTCCTGCAGAAGGTAAACTTGCAACATTTGTGGTAAACCAAACCATTTCGCGAATATGTGCAGAACTAGAAACAATAGTAATAACAATAGAAATAGTAACAATAATAGAAATAGTTACAACAATAATAATAATTATAACAACAATAGAAGCAACAATAGTAACAGAAGTCGTAATAACAATTAATGGCAATAATACCTATAGAGGTAACAACCAACAAAGGACAAAATAATAATAGAAATCGTAACATAAATCAGATTCAGAATCAGGGAAACTCCCAAAACCCGGAGACGGCAACGAACAGAGTCTCCTATGGGAACCAATTAGAAACTAAAAGAATATATAGCATATCATCTAAACTCAGAAATTATGTAAGATTGAATGTTAAAAATACAGATAATGCGCTTACATTTTTAATTGACACAGGAGCAGATGTCTCACTGTGCAAAGAAGAGTTTTTACACAATATGATGTAAATCAAGATGATTATTGCGATTTAACAGGAATTTCAGAAGACATAATTAAGTCTTTAGGTTCCACAACTGTTAAAATAAATGTGAATAGCGATATAATAGAACAGAAAATACAAATAGTAGACAATAATTTTCCAATAACACAGATGGAATTCTGGGTAGAGATTTTCTAACAGCATACAGATGCAACATTGATTACGATAGATATGTGTTAACATTCAACATTAATGATGAAACAATAGTGATTCCTATACATGATAATACTTTTGAATTTAATAAGTGAGAATACCACATAGAAGTGAGATCATTTTACCATTCAAAATCGTGTTAGAAGAAGACTCAGTAATATTAAATAGAGAGATTATTAAAGGAGTATATTTGGCAAATGCGATCATACCTAAAAATGGTCATCAACATATAAAATTGTTAAACGTTACTGATAAAATTGTCACCATCGAAATTTAAAAATAGAAACTATCCCATTAAAAAATTACAATGTTTGTACAATTAATAAGAAAGTGAGTGAAAATAAATATACGAAAGAAAGATTTATCAAGTTACTGGACAAGTTCAATTTTGATGATCTAGATGATAAAAGTAAAAAAGAGCTTATATCAATTTTGAGAGAATATCAATCAATATTTCATATTGACGATGAAGATTTAACGACTAATAATTTCTATAAGCAAACGATAGATTTACATGATAAAAATCCTGTATATATAAAAAACTACCGTTTACCTCATGCACAAACAACAGAAATAAATTCTCAAGTACAAAAGCTTTTAGAAAGTAACATCATTGAACAATCAATAAGTCCGTACAATGCACCACTCTTATTAGTTCCGAAAAAAGGACAAACAGATTTAAAAAAAATGGAGACTAGTAGTTGATTTTAGAAAATTAAATGACAAATTATCAACGATAAATTTCCATTAACACGTTTAGACGACATTTAGATAAATTGGGTAGAGCCAAATACTTTTCAACATTAGATATGACAAGTTCTTTTCATCAAATCGAGCTTGATCAACAATCTCGTCCATATACAGCTTTTTCTACACCTAATGGTCACTATCAATATACAAGATTACCTTTTGGACTAAAAATATCATCAAATAGCTTTCAACGTATGTTAACAATAGCTTATCTGGATTAGAATCAGAAGCTTTCTTATACGTTGATGATATAATAGTTTTCGGTTGTAGTTTAAATCATCATAATGCCAACCTAGTAAAAGTTTTTGAAAAGTTGAGAAGATATAATTTGAAGCTTAACGCTGACAAATGTTGTTTTTTAAAACCAGAAGTCATATATCTTGGACATTTAATAACACAAGACGGAATCAAACCAGACCCTGAAAAGTTTAATGCAATAACAAAATACCCAACACCAAAAAATGCTGACGATTGTAAGAAGATTTGTAGCATTTTGCAATTATTACAGACGATTTATCGAAAATTTTGCAGACATAGCAAATTGTTTGAATAATCTGTTAAAGAAAGGTCAACAATTTGAATGGACAGAACAATGCCAAACGGCATTTGAAACATTGAAAAATAACTAATAAGTCCACCTATTTTGCAATATCCAAATTTCGAAAAAACCGTTTATTTTAACAACTGATGCATCAGATTTTGCATTAGGAGCTATTTTGTCACAAGGAGAAATTGGAGAAGATAGACCAATATCCTTTGCAAGTCGCTCGTTAAACAAACACGAAAGAAATAAACCAGTTATAGAAAAAGAATTACTTGGTATACACTGGGGCATACAATTTTTTCGCCCATACCTATTCGGACGAAAGTTTATTGTCGTGACAGATCATCGTCCACTAATCGCACTATTTTCACATAAAAACCCGAGTTCTAAATTAACCAGAATTCGATTGGAATTATCTGATTACGATTTTCAAATAATATACAAGAAAGGAAAAAATAATACTAACGCAGACGCACTATCCAGAATAGAATTAGATTCGGATATTTTAAAAAAAATGATACCTCAGACAATTGATGAGTCAATTAGGAAAAACGCTGGTGATGACAAGAAATATGAAAAAAAGAAATATAGAAAAAGAGGATATGCGAAATGAAGCTCAAAAAGAAGCTATGGGAATGTACATCCATGAAAGATATGAAACTTGCAAGAAAATTGAAGTTTATATTAGAAAAGTCGACTATAGAATTCAAAATAGAAAATAATCATGCTCTAAATCAAACGGCCGTCAGATGTAGCGACAATCCCTTTTACTTAGGTAAAATGTTGGAGAAACTACTTTCTGTTTTAAGCAGATTAGACTATAATATGTTCGCACTAGAAAGTAGTGACGAAATATTTAGTACAGTGAATAAAGAAAGATTCAAAGAAATCTTAAATAAAAGTAAAGAAAAAGACGTCAGAATTCTACTATATAGCAATCCTAAAAGAATAATAAATGAAGAAAAGAAACGTGAATTAATTGAATTATATCACAACACACCATGCGGAGGACATTTTGGAGTTAGAAAAACTTTGTTAAAAACTTAAACAGAAATACATATGGAAAAACATGTGTAAAATGGTAAAGAAATATATATCAACGTGTGATCTTTGTCAGAGAAACAAACAAATTAGACACACAAAAGAACCTTTGTGTATAACAGATACACCAGAAGGCAGTT
The DNA here is from genome assembly GCA_021234595.1 of Delia radicum. Lineage (NCBI taxonomy): Eukaryota > Metazoa > Arthropoda > Insecta > Diptera > Anthomyiidae > Delia > Delia radicum. The sequence goes on along the minus strand of CM037854.1, from coordinate 172,924,316 downwards.
TTAGCACTATAGTAATCGATACAGTCGGACCTCTACGACCATCAGAAAATTATCGATATATACTAACAATGCAATGCGAATTAACTAAATATGTAATAGCTGTCCCAATGGAGACAAAAGAAGCTAAATCGATAGCAAAAAGTTTACAGAAAACTTAATATTAAAATATGGCACTTTCAAAATACTAAAATCTGATAGAGGTACAGAATTTGTAAATGAGTTAATGAAAGAAATATGCAATTTACTAAAAATAGAACAAAAATTTTCCACACCATACCATCACGAAACATTAGGTACCGTAGAAAGAAACCATAGGTTTTAAACGAATACTTTTTATCTTTTGTGAAAGATGACAATTGGCATGAATGGATACATTACTATTCTTTCGCCTATAACATAACACCACATGTAGACACAGGTTATTCTCCATTTGAACTAATTTTTGGGAAACTACCGAGTTTACCAGGTGAAGAAATTATGAATAATGATAGAATATATAATTTAGATAACTATGCAAATGAATTAAAATAAGATTAAAATTTTCATTAGAAAAATCTAAGGAATTTATAGAGATAGCAAAGAAAACTAGAAGTTTAGAATCTTATAATAAAACTAATAGTATAGATATTAATATAGGAGATTTAGTATTAGTAAAAGTTGGTAATAGAAAGAAAAATGATGCACCATATCATGGTCCATATAAAATTATAAGCATAGATGAACTAAACGTTACATTAAATATTAATAATAAAATAAAAACAGTGCATAAGAATTTATTAAAGAAATATAAATAGAAAATAAAGAATAATTAATTGTCTAAATATAAAAAGAAAAAGTAAAAGAATTTTAAAGTAATACAACAAAAAATTTTTTTTTAATTTTAGAAATAAGTTTTTGTATTGTGAAATATAATAAGAAAAACATTAAAAGTTAGAAATAAGAAAATCTAATTTCAAATCAAACAAAACAAAAAAAAAAAAATGTAATAAATTGAAAATTCATATTATAAACAAATAACACAAAAAAAAAAAAAAAAACAAAGAAAATAAACAAAATTTTTTTTTAAATATAATTACATAGCACACTTAAATGGTCAAATTACAATAATAAAAATCAAAATTTTGTTTGAATGCAATACACACCAAAACAATTAAAATCCCACAAATTTTTCAAAAAAAAAAATTTGTACGATTTTACTGAAAGGGTAGGGGTGTAGTGAATGCATGAAAGAAATAAACAAATGACAATTAGTCATGCATTCATTGTGTTCGTTTGCATTCAAACCAATACACACACACACTACAAATAAAAGTAACAGTAAAGCATAAAATATGAATGTACTATATGACTATACATTGGTATTACTCAAGGTCAGTATATTGAACAAATATTTAAACAGTTCAACGTTCTACTCTATAATTGGGTCAAAGATTTTGGGTTTCACTTAGAAACCAAAATAGAACGAAATAAACAAATGAGCTGGGGACACTTGATCTACACAAAATATAAAGAATGCATTTAACATACGACTGGTGGAATTTGAATTACACTCAATATACACTCAATATTTAAAATGCAGTCGATATCCGATCGATGGAATTTTGAAATGCACTCAAAATATCAAATCGATGATTTGATATTTTGGTTACTGAAAATCATGTGACCCTGGTAGAAATGTTCAATAACTCTATAGAACTTAATACCAATGTTTAGCAATGCCATAGAAACAAATATAGAACCAATGTAATATAATTACTTTTAAGTTATTTGAGTGACTTTAGAAAGTAACTCAATTTTAGGCTAAGCGTTATTCTCATGTTAGCTTTATAAGCAGGGTAAAATTCAAATAAAAAATCAGTTCTTAACAGACTAACAAGACGCCTCTTTATTTCTTTTGAATTACAAGGCGAACTGGCATTCGCCCCATGATATACTTTTTATATTACATGGCGATCCTGCCACTTTTCTAGTGCTCCCCATTAGAGCACAGAAAAGAATAAGACCTGAAATGGAAAAAGGCACCTAACCCACTCCACGGTTAGAAGGACTATACGGCCAAAGTATAGCCGAAGGAAGTTCCCTGTTAGCAAGAAACAGGAGGAGCAGAAAAAAATAAAAAATCTCCACTTTTTTGTAAGCAGCCATCACCAAAAGGATGCGGAACCAAGCTGAAAGCATCATCTCTGGGATATAAAATATTATTTTTTTTTAAAATCGGAGTGCTCCTTGATGAGCACCTAGTTGAACGGAGGCGACTTCGCCCATGTTCAAATATAAACAATAGAAAATTTAAATTATAATATAATTTAAATTAAATTAAACGCGAACATAACATTACTGAATGGAAGAAAAGCTTCCAAGGGTAGGCCCTCAGCCAATCTCAATTTCTGAGTACAAAAAAAGAACAGCCCCAAAGGCTAAACCAGTGGAAATTATCATTCCAAAAATTAAGCCACCTAAGCGTAGGGGAGGCTATTTGGTAAAGAAGAGACGGGAACTAGCGAACCTTAAGAGACTGGTCAATTCGTCACCACCGCCCCCGTGGAACTTATCAGTTAAATATTGGCAAAGGATTGATACAATCCAGAGAGATATAGAATCTCACTTTAAAATAAATAAGAATTAAAAAATAATTAAGTAACATTTAACATATGAATTAAGAATTTGAAATTAAATAAAAATAAATAGTGGCTGATGCACTCAAAAAAAAAAAAAATATATATATGTACAAATTTTCTTTTTATAAATTTTTATGCAAGTTTAATATGAAGAAATTAATTATAATAACGATTTTAACGTTATTTTTATTTTCAACGTTCACTTTAATTGCGGTATCTTGGGTAAAAAACTTATATTACCAACACTATAGCACAAGGTGTGAATGAAATAAGTAACATTGCTCAAGATAATCTTGTTTCAGTAAAAGACATTCTAACATTTTTGTTATTATGAATATAAGAAACACTATTATGAATATAAAAAATAAAACACAAGAATATTATGTTAAATATGTTACCATCCGATATAACATGTATACTATTACCGATTTTAATGGTTCATTTTAGCATGTTATACTATTACCTACTTTAATATTGATGAATTACAACATAATTCATTTATTAGTAAAATACTTAGAGAAGAGGAATAAAATTAAAACTGTTATCGAACAGTAGAATTTCAAAAAAAAAAGAAGAAAAATATGCCTAGGAAATTTATTAATAGTAGGGCAAAAAATCCAATTATTTGGGACCCCAATGAGATTTTAGAAAGAGAAAAACCACACGACCCTGAAGCTAGACCTGAATGGTTAATAAAACTCAGAGAAAATATAGGTTTTGTGGAAAGGGAAAATACATTAAGAGACATAGAAATAGAAACTATACTTATGATGCGAAAATATGCAAAATAAAATTTTTTTTTATATGTTCGATTAACTGAAAATAAATGGATAGTTTAATACAAGCTTTAGAATCCATAGTAATAAACGCGAAAAAATCGCAGAATAGACCATATTCAGTAGAAACAATAAACACTAAAAAGTCAGAAATCGAAGATTTAGAAAACAAATTTGAAGAACTATTGTCAGAATCTAGTACTACTGCGGATATTAGAAAACAAAACTTAATTAAATTCGAGAAAACAAAATAGAGGCACTAGACTTGCTAGAACAACATTCTAAAAAGAGAATAGAGGTGGAAAAACGAGTTTGCGTAATGATGGAGTCTTTAGATATGAATGAGTTAGCCACCATTACTAAATTGGTACCTCTTTTTACAGGCAAAAAGTCTGAGTTGCATAAATTTTGTAACAGATGTAGAAATGGTAAATGGAACTGTGGCAGCAGCAAAACGAAATGCATTTTTTAATTTCATTTTCAACTCTAGATTGGATTTAAAAGTCCAAAACAGAGTTAAACAGGATACAATACCAACCACTATTGAGGAATTGGTAAAATCCTTGAAAAATGCATACAAACCATCAAAGACCACAAATACTATTCTGAATGAAATCACTCGAACGGTACAGAGAAATAACAACATAAATGATTTCGCTACAAAAATTGAAGATCTTATTACACAACTAAATGAGATCCAAATAGCGGAAGAAGGCGAGGATAAAAGAGCTACAATCATTAAAATGAATGGTACAATAGCTTTTAACCAATTCATTAATGGATTGAGTGATCCTCAAGTTATATCCACAATAGAGGCAAGCCAGGTAAACACTTTTACCGAAGCACTTAAAATTGCGGAAAAATTCTCGTCCAGAGTGGAACAGAAAAAAGTATTTTACCAAAATGCACATAGAAACAGTCCAAGCGGACAAGTGGTTAAACTAACAAAATGTTATAAATGCGGCAGGTCTCATGCCAATAGATGTCCTGCAGAAGGTAAAACTTGCAACATTTGTGGTAAACCAAACCATTTCGCGAATATGTGCAGAACTAGAAACAATAGTAATAACAATAGAAATAGTAACAATAATAGAAATAGTTACAACAATAATAATAATTATAACAACAATAGAAGCAACAATAGTAACAGAAGTCGTAATAACAATAATGGCAATAATACCTATAGAGGTAACAACCAACAAAGACAAAATAATAATAGAAATCGTAACATAAATCAGATTCAGAATCAGGGAAACTCCCAAAACCCGGAGACGGCACGAACAGAGTCTCCTATGGGAACCAATTAGAAACTAAAAGAATATATAGCATATCATCTAAACTCAGAAATTATGTAAGATTGAATGTTAAAAATACAGATAATGCGCTTACATTTTTAATTGACACAGGAGCAGATGTCTCACTGTGCAAAGAAGAGTTTTTACACAAATATGATGTAAATCAAGATGATTATTGCGATTTAACAGGAATTTCAGAAGACATAATTAAGTCTTTAGGTTCCACAACTGTTAAAATAAATGTGAATAGCGATATAATAGAACAGAAAATACAAATAGTAGACAATAATTTTCCAATAAACACAGATGGAATTCTGGGTAGAGATTTTCTAACAGCATACAGATGCAACATTGATTACGATAGATATGTGTTAACATTCAACATTAATGATGAAACAATAGTGATTCCTATACATGATAATACTTTTGAATTTAATAAAGTGAGAATACCACATAGAAGTGAGATCATTTTACCATTCAAAATCGTGTTAGAAGAAGACTCAGTAATATTAAATAGAGAGATTATTAAAGGAGTATATTTGGCAAATGCGATCATACCTAAAAATGGTCATCAACATATAAAATTGTTAAACGTTACTGATAAAATTGTCACCATCGAAAATTTAAAAATAGAAACTATCCCATTAAAAAATTACAATGTTTGTACAATTAATAAGAAAGTGAGTGAAAATAAATATACGAAAGAAAGATTTATCAAGTTACTGGACAAGTTCAATTTTGATGATCTAGATGATAAAAGTAAAAAAGAGCTTATATCAATTTTGAGAGAATATCAATCAATATTTCATATTGACGATGAAGATTTAACGACTAATAATTTCTATAAGCAAACGATAGATTTACATGATAAAAATCCTGTATATATAAAAAACTACCGTTTACCTCATGCACAAACAACAGAAATAAATTCTCAAGTACAAAAGCTTTTAGAAAGTAACATCATTGAACAATCAATAAGTCCGTACAATGCACCACTCTTATTAGTTCCGAAAAAAGGACAAACAGATTTAAAAAAAATGGAGACTAGTAGTTGATTTTAGAAAATTAAATGACAAAATTATCAACGATAAATTTCCATTAACACGTTTAGACGACATTTTAGATAAATTGGGTAGAGCCAAATACTTTTCAACATTAGATATGACAAGTTCTTTTCATCAAATCGAGCTTGATCAACAATCTCGTCCATATACAGCTTTTTCTACACCTAATGGTCACTATCAATATACAAGATTACCTTTTGGACTAAAAATATCATCAAATAGCTTTCAACGTATGTTAACAATAGCTTTATCTGGATTAGAATCAGAAGCTTTCTTATACGTTGATGATATAATAGTTTTCGGTTGTAGTTTAAATCATCATAATGCCAACCTAGTAAAAGTTTTTGAAAAGTTGAGAAGATATAATTTGAAGCTTAACGCTGACAAATGTTGTTTTTTAAAACCAGAAGTCATATATCTTGGACATTTAATAACACAAGACGGAATCAAACCAGACCCTGAAAAGTTTAATGCAATAACAAAATACCCAACACCAAAAAATGCTGACGATGTAAGAAGATTTGTAGCATTTTGCAATTATTACAGACGATTTATCGAAAATTTTGCAGACATAGCAAATTGTTTGAATAATCTGTTAAAGAAAGGTCAACAATTTGAATGGACAGAACAATGCCAAACGGCATTTGAAACATTGAAAAATAAACTAATAAGTCCACCTATTTTGCAATATCCAAATTTCGAAAAACCGTTTATTTTAACAACTGATGCATCAGATTTTGCATTAGGAGCTATTTTGTCACAAGGAGAAATTGGAGAAGATAGACCAATATCCTTTGCAAGTCGCTCGTTAAACAAACACGAAAGAAATAAACCAGTTATAGAAAAAGAATTACTTGGTATACACTGGGGCATACAATTTTTTCGCCCATACCTATTCGGACGAAAGTTTATTGTCGTGACAGATCATCGTCCACTAATCGCACTATTTTCACATAAAAACCCGAGTTCTAAATTAACCAGAATTCGATTGGAATTATCTGATTACGATTTTCAAATAATATACAAGAAAGGAAAAAATAATACTAACGCAGACGCACTATCCAGAATAGAATTAGATTCGGATATTTAAAAAAAATGATACCTCAGACAATTGATGAGTCAATTAGGAAAACGCTGGTGATGACAAGAAATATGAAAAAAAGAAATATAGAAAAAGAGGATATGCGAAATGAAGCTCAAAAAGAAGCTATGGGAATGTACATCCATGAAAGATATGAAACTTGCAAGAAAATTGAAGTTTATATTAGAAAAGTCGACTATAGAATTCAAAATAGAAAATAATCATGCTCTAAATCAAACGGCCGTCAGATGTAGCGACAATCCCTTTTACTTAGGTAAAATGTTGGAGAAACTACTTTCTGTTTTAAGCAGATTAGACTATAATATGTTCGCACTAGAAAGTAGTGACGAAATATTTAGTACAGTGAATAAAGAAAGATTCAAAGAAATCTTAAATAAAAGTAAAGAAAAAGACGTCAGAATTCTACTATATAGCAATCCTAAAAGAATAATAAATGAAGAAAAGAAACGTGAATTAATTGAATTATATCACAACACACCATGCGGAGGACATTTTGGAGTTAGAAAAACTTTGTTAAAACTTAAACAGAAATACATATGGAAAAACATGTGTAAAATGGTAAAGAAATATATATCAACGTGTGATCTTTGTCAGAGAAACAAACAAATTAGACACACAAAAGAACCTTTGTGTATAACAGATACACCAGAAGGCAGTTTTAGCACTATAGTAATCGATACAGTCGGACCTCTACGACCATCAGAAAATTATCGATATATACTAACAATGCAATGCGAATTAACTAAATATGTAATAGCTGTCCCAATGGAGACAAAAGAAGCTAAATCGATAGCAAAAAGTTTAACAGAAAACTTAATATTAAAATATGGCACTTTCAAAATACTAAAATCTGATAGAGGTACAGAATTTGTAAATGAGTTAATGAAAGAAATATGCAATTTACTAAAAATAGAACAAAAATTTTCCACACCATACCATCACGAAACATTAGGTACCGTAGAAAGAAACCATAGTGTTTTAAACGAATACTTTTTATCTTTTGTGAAAGATGACAATTGGCATGAATGGATACATTACTATTCTTTCGCCTATAACATAACACCACATGTAGACACAGGTTATTCTCCATTTGAACTAATTTTTGGGAAACTACCGAGTTTACCAGGTGAAGAAATTATGAATAATGATAGAATATATAATTTAGATAACTATGCAAATGAATTAAAAATAAGATTAAAATTTTCATTAGAAAAATCTAAGGAATTTATAGAGATAGCAAAGAAAACTAGAAGTTTAGAATCTTATAATAAAACTAATAGTATAGATATTAATATAGGAGATTTAGTATTAGTAAAAGTTGGTAATAGAAAGAAAAATGATGCACCATATCATGGTCCATATAAAATTATAAGCATAGATGAACTAAACGTTACATTAAATATTAATAATAAAATAAAAACAGTGCATAAGAATTTATTAAAGAAATATAAATAGAAAATAAAGAATAATTAATTGTCTAAATATAAAAAGAAAAAGTAAAAGAATTTTAAAGTAATACAACAAAAAATTTTTTTTTAATTTTAGAAATAAGTTTTTGTATTGTGAAATATAATAAGAAAAACATTAAAAGTTAGAAATAAGAAAATCTAATTTCAAATCAAACAAACAAAAAAAAAAAAATGTAATAAATTGAAAATTCATATTATAAACAAATAACACAAAAAAAAAAAAAAAACAAAGAAAATAAACAAAATTTTTTTTTAAATATAATTACATAGCACACTTAAATGGTCAAATTACAATAATAAAAATCAAAATTTTGTTTGAATGCAATACACACCAAAACAATTAAAATCCCACAAATTTTTCAAAAAAAAAATTTGTACGATTTTACTGAAAGGGTAGGGGTGTAGTGAATGCATGAAAGAAATAAACAAATGACAATTAGTCATGCATTCATTGTGTTCGTTTGCATTCAAACCAATACACACACACACTACAAATAAAAGTAACAGTAAAGCATAAAAATATGAATGTACTATATGACTATACATTGGTATTACTCAAGGTCAGTATATTGAACAAATATTTAAACAGTTCAACGTTCTACTCTATAATTGGGTCAAAGATTTTGGGTTTCACTTAGAAACCAAAATAGAACGAAATAAACAAATGAGCTGGGGACACTTGATCTACACAAAATATAAAGAATGCATTTAACATACGACTGGTGGAATTTGAATTACACTCAATATACACTCAATATTTAAAATGCAGTCGATATCCGATCGATGGAATTTTGAAATGCACTCAAAATATCAAATCGATGATTTGATATTTTGGTTACTGAAAATCATGTGACCCTGGTAGAAATGTTCAATAACTCTATAGAACTTAATACCAATGTTTAGCAATGCCATAGAAACAAATATAGAACCAATGTAATATAATTACTTTTAAGTTATTTGAGTGACTTTAGAAAGTAACTCAATTTTAGGCTAAGCGTTATTCTCATGTTAGCTTTATAAGCAGGGTAAAATTCAAATAAAAAATCAGTTCTTAACAGACTAACAAGACGCCTCTTTATTTCTTTTGAATTACAAGGCGAACTGGCATTCGCCCCATGATATACTTTTTATATTACACAACTATAAAAGCAAAAATAATGCTACAAAAGCTATGGCTGTTGGGAGTAGATTGGAATGACCCACTTCCACAGCATTTGGTATCTGAATGGCTTCTATATATGGAAAATCTTAAAAAGTTAGAAATTATCAATATACGTAGATGGATTGGTACCACTAAAGTTTAGTAGTTTACGCTAAGGTGACTGATGAAAACGGTGGTTCAATAATAAATCTTCTACAAGCTATAACAAAAGTAAGTCCATTAAAACGATTATCTATTCCAAGGCTCGAATTGTGTGGTGCTACCCTACTAGTAAAATTACTACATAAAATACAAACAACAATAGATCGTGAAATTGATAGTGTAACTTATTGGACAGATAATACAACAGTTTTGTGTTGGATACGACGTCAGTCGTCAAAATGGTCGGTTTATGTCGGCAATAGGGTAGCTGAAATCCAACGGTTTTCAAATGCTAAGCAGTGGAGGTACATAGCCTCAAGTGAAAATCCTGCCGATTGTGCGTCAAGAGGCATATCATTAATCGAACTTGTTAATCATGATATATAGTTGACCGGTCCTAAGTGGCTTAAAGAAATGGGTGACTGGGTTTCTCACAACTAAGGAACTAAAAAACGCTCTTCTAAAGCTCATTAAGTTATCCCAAAGCGTCGATTTTGAAAATGACTTTCGAGAACTACAAAAATACGGAAAATTATCAACTAATATCCATCTTGCTCGTTTATGCCCATTCATTGACACTGACAATGTATTGAGTCGGTGGTCGACTACAAAATTCGGAATTGAATTATTCTTTTAAACATCCTATTTTAGTCAAAAACAAAATCCACTCACACTACTTATATTTACAGATGCACATATAAAAACATTACATGGTTCTCTTCTACAGATACAATCATACGTATCAAGAAAATATTGGATACTTTATTATCGAAACGTGGCAAAAATGGTAGTGAGATGTTGCGTTAAATGTTTTAAATATAATGCGAAGGCATCACAACAAATGATGGGTAACTTGCCGAGTGTGCGTTTAACTCCTACGCGTCCGTTTAAGCACAGCGGAGTCGATTATGCTGGGCCCATCACATTAAAGCAACTAAAGGCTATATATGCTTATTTATATGTATGGTAACCAAGGCATTGCATCTAGAGGCAGTAACCAATCTTTCTACAGAAGCTTTCTTGGCAGCTTTTCGAAGATTTGTTTCACGTCGTGGAAATTGTACAGATTTGTACTCTGATTACGGTACAAACTTTATAGGAGCGAGCCCCCCCCCCGAAATGATTTGACAAATTTGAAAAATTAATACAATTCGTTAGGAAGTAACAATGTTATTGATAAATTTAATATAAAAATATTTATTTTTGACTTGGATCAAATAGGAAATAGTTTTATATGGTTCGAATCTTAAAATTTCATTAGAAAACATCGCCTGCAAATGGGCGGCTATCATTGTTAGAGTTGATTTTCGACAAAAAGCAATAAATAAAATCATTTCATAAGAGATTTCGAAATCTTTGACTTAAAATGTAATCAAAAAATTGTTTGAGAGAATGCAAACTAAAAATTAAATATGTCCACACAGAAAAAACTAAAATTAAGTCTGAATTAAAAAATTTGTTGATTCAGTAAAAGTTTAACTGAATTTGGTCGTGTTGATGTAATTGTAGTAACAATTAAAATAATTTTTATCTGTTTAATTAATATTATTTTCAATTACAGTTTTATTCACATCTATTCAAATGTTAATTAAATACTGTTTACTAAAGGAAAATATTGGGAAAAATTGCTTAATTAAAAAACAAAATCGCCAAAATTACAAAATTTTAAAAAAATCACCAAAATTGTAAAAAAATCGCCAAAATTTAAAAAAATCACCAAAATTAAAGAAACGCGAATTTTCTACTTTAAACGATTTTTTAAAATGTTGTTATTATACGTTATAAAAACTGAAATTTTTTTTATACCAAATTCATTTTCAATTAAACAGTTAATTGAAAGTAAGTTTGAAATCGAACAATAGTTTAATTGAAATTTGTTTGACAATAATTTTTTCTGTGTATTTTGACATAATCTTTTAAAATGGAGATACTACTAAGATTCAAAATTAATTTTACTTTATTTATAGTGCAATCTTTTAATTTAAATTTGGTTTGCTACGCACGCATCTGGTAACATAGTTTTCAGTATTTTTTTACGATATATATTACAATATCTCAAAATCCATTAAAGCGACTCGTGTTCCACACACAGAGACCATATTTTTTAATTTTTCGAAACAAATTTAAGCCTCAAACTTTGATCGATATGCATAATGTGTTAACGTGGTCCAATGTGACTCAAATTTTCTCATTTTTTTTGTAGACTAAATGTAAACAAATTTCGATCGGCGCTCCTTGAAATGCGACATTTTAAAATGAAGCAGTTAAACCCGTCTTTGTGTTATAACGATGTTGCTTTTTTTTAGAAATTTTAGAGGGTTTTTATTTAAAAAATTGATTTAAGAAAATTTGAAAAGCATTTGAAATTGTCCAAAATATAAATCAAAGTGAATTGGAAATACATAATTTAGTTTAAATAAGACCTGGGCGATGTCAGGTATATTTTTATATTTTCCAATTGTATATTTTTTCTTTATCATTATTTCTTTCAGACTACAATCAAGCTTGCTCGGAAAATTTACAATTTTTTTAATACAAGACATGAAGTATAGCCCCCGATCTTAAAAAAAATCGGACATATGAAAAAGGGGGGAAAATAGTGAATAATTTGTTAAAATAATTCATATAAGTGGCAGCCTGGGTTCGCGGCATAGTGTCAAATTTTTTTTCAAAATGTGTGTTTTCTCGAGCATTTTAACACTGTTTTTAAATAAGTCTAAATTACCTAAACTTTAGACATATTTTAATACAAAGATGTGTTAAATTTCACCACCAATTTTAAAAATAAATACGTTTTTCATATATTTTTGCTGCTTTAACACCTATCCGAATTTCAATCATTTTAAAGGGAACCCATTGGAAAAGCTTCCTTGTAAGTGTCAGGCAATTTATATAGGATATTTGCCTTTTAATTTGTTTTTTGGACGGTTATAAATCTTTAATTTCCCGAGTTAAAACGTTTGCATAAAATAATACATTATTTTATATACACTTATAAGGTTTTGTCTGCCAGTGCATTTATCCGGACATAATTATATAAATTCATATATAAAATTAATTTCGTAGAAAAAATTTAATATGATGTCATATATAGTTGCGTATAATTGTATATTGCATTTAGAATACGCTAAAACTAATCCAATTATATTTATATACCTAGACATTGCAAAATAATATATATTTTGATATTATATCATATTTAAAAAAACACATTCATTATTCGGATGTTATTTAATCTGATATTATCAAACTAAAACTAAACTAATGCAAACTTATATAATTATTATGCCCATTTCTCGGAGAAAACTGTATTGACTCATATTAAATTTCGTATGATTATATAAAGCATCATATTAATTTTAATCGGGTTATTAAAAGTCGAAACTTTTTTACTTTTTTTTACCATTTATCAAGTTTTAGCTTCCCTACACGTATATTAGCACATAAAAATATAAAGTAACGCAATTTTATTTTTCACGGTTTTCAAAAAGTTTTTCGCATAATCCTTTTTTTATTTAATTAAATTAAAAATTAATATTTAGCTAAAATTTTAGCGTAATAAGACAATAACGATGCATATCCAACTTAAAGGATACAAACGTTTTCAAATTTGACGTGTTTCGTGGTTTGTGATCAACCAGCGTTGTTAGACATCAAAATTCGCAAAATAATGAACACAATAAGTACAAATTTAAAAAATGCATTTTAAGCGAATGCACTATATGCGGGAGGTTTTTGTTTCAAAATGGCCTCAGAAAACGATTTCTATTATTAATACATGATTGTCCATTACGTGTTGATAAGTAAAAATTTAGCAAAAAAAAAAAAAAAGCTGTAACTCTAGTGTGCACATATTTTTATAAGTTTCCCCGGGTTACACAAAAAAAATATATATAATTAAAATAAAAAATCGGAAAAGCCCCCCCCCACCGAAACAAATTCCTAGCTACGTGCCTGCCGGTAAAGATGGATTTGTAACACTTCAACACTTCAATCACGAGGTAAAAAAATTGAAGCGACCATTTTAGAAAATCGCATTATTGCCTTCAAATGAAGAATTTGAGCAAACTTGCCAAACCGATCAATCTGTAAAGCTACTTGAATAAAGAACTGGTGTTCTTTGTGGCGACAAATGTTGGAAATTTATATTATCTTTCATTAATTAATTAATAGTGTTTAGTTTCTAACCCTGATTTAATGTTTTCTCTCATTACCATATCTTTGCTTTCTATATTATACTCATCAATACTCTTTATAATTATCATTTCACTTCTCAAATATTATAGCGGTATTTTTAAATTCTTTTTAAATACTAGTTTTGATTTTTTGTAACATTAAAATATGTTGTTCATTCTCGTATTAACCTTAATGCTATAAACACATAGACCACAGCAGACTGCAGAGCTACACGACTGCAAATGCCGTTGACTGCAATCGTCGCCGTGTGGTCAGCTACTTATTATTTTGGAAACGACAGCAGCATAGTAAACAGCTGATCACGATTCAATTTAAAAATATCAACAGCTGTTTTTTATACAAATCAGGGATGTTAAAGTTGGTACAATTGTACTTTTTTTGGTACATTTTGACCTTCTAAAGTACCGTGGTACTACCGCGACTCATTTGGTACAATTTAAAAATTTTTAATTTTTCCCCTTTTTGAATTTTTAGTATAGCAAACAAATTGTTATTGTGTCCTTTTTCATTGCATTTATTCGTTTTATGTAATGCGCTCTTAAAATATATGCGACTATATCCGCCAGATTTTACGATTTATCATCATTTTAAGGATTTTGAAGAATAAAGTTGGCATTTTTTTTTTTTTAATATCGATTAAAAATTTACGATTTTTTACAAAATTTATCTGGCAGCTCTTACATATATTGACACTTGTTGCAGCCAACTTCACTTTTATTTTGAATTTATTAAAATTCTGAAGAAGTGAAAATTGATATATAGATATGGCATCACTTATAACATATGGGAAAACAGTGGACATTAGAGTGAGGTGAGTTTCTAAAAATAGAACTGTTGTGTTGTTGGAGTTGTACTTCTGAGATTATGTATGCAAGAACAAAAACACCGTGTATTGAATAAAACTAGTTTTAATCACAACAAAACTCGACCTAACTATAGCTCAGAGGGCTAAAGCGCTCTGTCTAACGTGTAGTGCGAGTGCATGTAGCATTAGAAATCAGTTTATCTATACCACGGTCAGTGATTGCACAGAAAAATTTCATATAGACGCAATCGAACAAATAAAAACATAACAAATATTACATTATTCAAAAATTCAAAAAAAAAACAGGGTCACTGACGAACGTTCAATACCAGAAACTGAGCAGTCTGATTCAGAAAAAATTGAATATTTGCAATGTAGTTATGATTTTTAGAAAATACACTCATTCTTCTCTACCACGCCTTTCACAATTAAATTAAATAAAATTGCATATTAATTATAGTATTAACTGCAATTGTCTGAAAAAGACGTTAAAAGTCAAACTCAAACGAAAATTAAATTATTGTTAAAGAAATGAAAGAAAATTCCAAACAATCTTATATATGTTTAATTTAGAACGAGCTCTAAACCTCCTTATATTTACAAAAATAAAGTAAATCAAACATATTACTAGTATTTCGATCCGGTTAAAGATCTCATCAGAACCCAATGTTTTAGAAAAGTTATAGCCTCCATAATAGGCAGAACTTTAACAAAAAACCGATTAATCATTAATTTTGCTCCATTCTTGTCTTCTTAGTAAAAATATTACTTGAGCCAGAGTAAAAACTAAAATTTTTTTAACTGAAGTCGTTAAAAAATTAAAACGTTTGTAGTTTTTGGTCGGTAGTAGCTAATTTTCAAAATGAACTGAATGTCAATATGTTTCCAGACATTTCTAGTCGTTGCAAGAATTTTATCCATTCCACACTGGTCTGCAAATGTGGAAAGAGTTTTTTTCTTTTCAAAATATAATAAAAACTAAGGAAAGAAACAGACTACATTAGCCAACATTATCAAGTCTCATACAGACTAAGGATTGGTTAAGAGCGACAAATTTATGCTGCTATGATGTAGAAATTCCAAATAGTTTATTAACTAAACAAATAATTCCATGATTTGGTCTCATATATTCATAAGACTTTTTTATGCCTTATTTTATTCATACATATAATGTATGTTATTGGAAGGTTTTGTTTTTTTTTCTGTACAAGAGAATTTTTATGTATTTTTTTTTTTTGTTGTTTTAATAAATTTAAAAAAATGGTACCGTCAACGTCCAAAAAGTACAATTTTTTTGGATGTTGGTACAAAATTGAAAACTCCATTTAACATCCCTGATACAAATGCATTTTTGTTTCAGTAGTGCCAATTACATCTTTTTTTTCTTTATTAAAATAGAACAACATGCTTGGTTGTAGACACGTATATAAAGTTCACTTAAAAATACAATTACTTATTTATAATACATTATTATAACGTGAAAATAAATTTATATGACCCCTCTTGAATATTAATGCAATTATACCATTTGATGTTGCGACGTTTTTTGTGTTTAACAAAATAAAATATTTTTAAGCACTAATTTGTTACATATTTTGTTTTATTGTCAACACTATTTTTGTTTTGCAGCCAACAAAAATAGAAATTAACCTAAGTTGACTACAGCGGCAAAAGTAGTCGGGTAGCCGTGTAGTTGTGTTGGTGCCAAAATAATCGTTTTCATATAAACGTGTGTATTTTATTTTTGACAGGCTGCAGTCGTGTAGCTGCAGTCGTCTATGTGTTTATAGCATAAACTTGAATCATTGTATACATTTTGAATTTGCTACAAACCCATAAAAAAGTACGGCCTTGCTGCTTAATAAATACTGAATTTAATAAAAAAAATCTAAAGTGAAGTTTTTTATTATTTCTCATACACTAACGTAAACAAATACGAGAATCCCTAAACCCGGGATTTCAAACAATCCCGAAGTGGCATCCCTAATACCCCCTAGGAAAAATTCCGACTACTACTTCATACCAGAAAGTCAGTCTCTGAGGACTTTTTCCAATAGAAAATATGTTAAAAACATTTTTCTATAGAAACCTCATCATATGCTAAGGACTTTTTTCGATAGAATAAACTAGAGGAAAATCTTCAGATTGCGCCAGAAAAGTCAAAGTTTCTGATTTTTTCTATTAAAGTATTCTAGCTTCTTGGGAGACTTTTTTGCTTTTGAATCTCCTTTTTTACCACTTTCTACGAAAAGTTTTAAAAATTAACTTATCGGTGAGTTATCGTATAAAAAACGCAGACCAAAACGTTTTTTTTTTCTTTTTTTTTTTAAAACGTGCTTTTTTAATTTTTTTTTTAACAAAACGTAGTTTTGCCATTTCAAAAGTGGTTTGATATAAAACAACCTTAACATTTAATGTGGTGACCTTTGACAGTTTGATGCATCTTTGGATAAGTAAAAAACTTGTTACCATTTTCAGGTTCATGCACTTTTTTAAGGGGATGAAATAAATAAACCTCAATTTCCCACAAATTTTAAACCTCAATTTCCCAAAATTGTGAGAAAAAGCACGTTTTGTTCTGCGGCTCCACATATGTAGTAATTATATGTGTCATATATTTAGCAATATGCCAAAAAAATGTACTTCTTCATTTTCAAGCTATGAATGCCGAATGATTTTTTTGCTTCGTGGGAAGAGTCAGCTACATTAATTTGTAATTAGAATGTCCCTCACTTGTCCTAAAACGGAAATTTAGGGTGGCCTTTAAAACTTGGATTTTTTAACTTTTTATGAATTTAACGCATTATTTATGTTAACAGCTACAAAATCAGTGTTTTTATTTGTTGGATAGTTAATTTGGGTTGTAATCTTCTATTTTCGGATATTGTTGCAATAATACACTGAGAAAAAAAAAATGGCAACAACAAAACTTGGAAGTAAGAAAATTTTAGATATCAACAACTATGTTCACTTTCAAGGCATAATATTCAGCTCTATTTGTGCCGTATAAAAAACATTAAAGCCTATTTTCGGCAATTTCATTGTAGTACGTACAAACCTTCATGTAAGTACGTACAAAACTTTAATGATGAATTTAAAATTATTTTCTTTCTCATTCGGTTATTTTTCAACCGATTTGGAAAGGTATTCTAATTACCTTTATAATTGCTAAATATAGTTAGTACAAATTATTTCCGCTGGATGGCGCAAAAATGAATTTTTATTGAAAAATGCATCAAAACAGCCTGTATTTGCAAATATTATAAGTTCATATGTTCATTAAAAACACTCGCCAAAGGATTTTGTTCAAGTTGCCAAGCATCATTTGGTCGAATTCTGGAAATGTAAGGGTAAAAATTTTGATTTTCTTCAATAACCTAAAAATAACAATAATTTTGTAAATAACGGAATTATGAACAAGTCGCAGAACAAAAATTGCTGCTGAAGCCCTAAAGAACCATTTTCAACAACAAAAAAGTTCCTTTTCACAAAAGGTCGATTTATATTACTACGGTAATAGCAATCGATATAGTCATAAATATATTTGAACATATCAAGAATTTTCGAAAACCAAATAAAAGATAAAATTATATATGATCATATGTGCCAGCACATATATCCATATTAAGTTACATAAAGCTATATGTTTTTTATAGTATCATATTAAACAGTATACGATTGTATATGAACGCTTTTACTCTGGTCTACGGATTTTTAACTTGTTGTTTTCTCTTTCTTGTGGGTATAAAAGAATTAGAATTTAAGTGTTGCGTAATCGCTAAAATATAGATATTTTTTTATGTAATTTTCATTAGTTTTAAAAAAATATTTCTTTATAAATAAGCAAAAAAATAAAAAAAATATCAAAAGATATATGTCTTTGTGTATCGCTTTAGTCTGTATACCTGAAGGTATATTTGTTTGCAATTTAACGACAATCCATAAATGACCACTATAAACATACACACATACACATTTAATTTTTATTAAATTTAGATATTTTATTTTGTCTTTAATTTAATTAATAAACAATTTCTTTGACAAGCCGGAATCACACATTGTTGGCGTCCTTTTGTTTTATGTATGAAAAACATATACAAAAATCTTAATATAGTTATACTTTTTAGTATCATTTTCCTCGTCTGTCCTATGTTTGACATGCTGCGACATCTACTTCTGTTTGTTGTACACACTATTAATGTGCTTATCGGCAGAATTTTTTAGCTAAATAAACTAGTAAAATTTATATGTATACACATTGTTGGCGTCCGTTTGTTTTATGTACATATACAAAAATCTTACAATAGTTGTACTTTTTAGTATCATTTTCCTCGTCTGTCCTATATTTGACATGCCGCGACATCTACTTCTGTTTGTTGTACCCACTATTAACGTGCTTATCGGCAAAATTTTTTAGCTAAATAAACTAGTAAAATATTAGTGAAACATTAGTTCAAACCAGTTAAGTGCTGAGTATATCTAACCTAAGTATAACTAAACTAATTTTAGATGAAAACACAATTTCACCTACAAATTTTCTTAAAATAGTATATATATCCAAGACTTTTTACTAATTTTGCTACTAACTTATTTTTTTTTGAGTATACGACCTAATTTGAAAGTCCTGCCGTTTTGGAAACAACTTCAAAATAAAATCTTTTAATACGATCTTACTTAAATGAACCCTCGGTTAAGATTTCAATTTTAACAAATTTTTAATTTAAATATATCAAAAAATTCAAATTTATCAAAAACTATTTTTTTATGAAATCCAATGAAAGAATTTCAGAATATTAAAAAAAAATATATTTTATGGATAATAAAAACAAGTGTAAAGAAATTTTACTCCAGTAATCAAGAACCTTTGCTTATAATGATTTGTTTGCCCTGGAGTTCATCTTAATTGAGTTTGACTGTATTTATTAATTTTTTTTATGTTTTTCATTAAAAAAAATCCAGTTTTTGTTTGCTTCTTTACTTTTGCATTTTTTTAAATGTATGAACAAAAATTTTTTGGGGCCCGTGAACCAGTAGAAGTTTTTCTAAAGGTTCGTGAAGTAAAAGTTGGTGGGAAACGCTGGTCTAAAATGATTGCATTTGAGAATTGGTATTGTTGTAGTATTCAAATTGATACCAAAATTCATAAAATTTTGAGAGGATAGTGTAAAATACTTTAATTATCTATGTATTTTAAAAGTTATATGCTTCCGTTATTAAATGAATAATTTTAAAAACTTAATCGCTTGATCGTGCAATCGAACAAAATAAAAACAAGAATAAAGGACAACCGCAGGACTTATATCTCACTGTTCACTACATTCTTCTAGTATTTTAATAGTTTCGTTGAGGTCTGAGAGAATCCCACTTTTGAGTGGTTTTGTAAAGTAACCTTTTAAAAAATAGCCAATATTTAATATTTTATTTGCATTATTACCTTAATATCATTTTATGCATATTTTGGGCAGTCAAAGAGTCTTCAGTTTCCATCCATAACTCGCCAGGGCCCAAAGTACTTTGTCTTCCAATTTCCATATAAAAAAAGCATTGGGAATCGCCACATCTGCAAAAGAAATTACATTTAATAAACTTAGATTTATGGCCTGTTTCTCGATTTCGAAAGAATGCTTTCTTTCGCTTTCTAAGCGAAAGAAAATTGATTTGGGTTTCTCTAACTAAATTTCTATGCGAACGATGACTTAAAGTACAAGTCGAATGAAAACGTAACAGTTTTCATACAAAATTTGGTTTCTCTATTTCGAACGAGTTGTCAACAGTGCGAACGTAAATGTCAAAACCAGTCACTTGCCTTTTTGATTTCGAGTAACAATATATTTTCAAAAAAATATATCATTCATTCCATTAGAAAACGCAAAAAATCTGAACACGGGTCCTCTGATTTTGTTTTTTTTTTGTACATGAATACTCTATGGTCACATTTGTATATTTCCTTTTTCAGATCTCCAAATTTGTAAAAACTCGTGATTTTATGCACGTTTTTAGTTGTCATAAATATCAAAAAAGTGCAAAAAGCACTTCACTTTGAAGTACCATAACTTTTTAATTGTATATCGCATGTTATTAATTTAAACGATATTTGGAAGATGCACTTGTCTACTTTATAACTGGATTTTTTAAACAAAATGATTGCTAAAAAAAAATGCATACCTAATGCCAATGCAGGAATGTTTTTAAGGATTTAAAAAAAAAAATTATTTTTTTATTCTATAAAATGGAAATATTTTTATGAAGCACTTTTAGCATTTTTTTCAAATTTATGAAAATTAAAAACGCGCATAAAATCGCGAGTTTTTACAAATTTCGAGATCTGAAAAAGGCTATGTGTAAGTGGGACTATAGAGTATTCATGTACAAAATATAAAAAAATCGGAGAACCTAAAAAATCTTAATTTTTCAATGTTCTTTGCTGGAATGAATGATATAATAAAAAATTATAAATATTAAAAAAAAAAGAATGGATAACAAAAGGTAAGAATAAAATAACACGAATATTTAGAGTTTTTAAGAACTTTAAATTTCAGCTTAATGAAATCCACAATGGAACAGCTGAAAACGCTGGTGTACTTTTTTGATTTTCTTCTTTTGATTTATTAATTTTCTCTTGTTTTATTTATTTCTTTTATTTATTTATTTGTCATATACAGCTGATCACTGTTAAGTAATGTTGTATTTATCTTCAAACAATTTAGTAGTATTTTTGGTATTTGTAAAGGAAATTGTAATAGAAGTTTAAAATATCCGGTCTGGCACCATTATGATTTGTAAATACGTAAAAGACAAAAATTGACACACGTAAGTATAGGCGAACGATAGCTTTCGAAATAGAGAAACCTAAATTGATTCGAATTCGAGTGACTAGCTTGCGTTCGCTTAGGTTTTCGTTCGAGATCGTGGAACAGATCATTAATATAAGTATTATAGGACTACTGGGAGCAGTAGGAAATTTTTTTTTCGGTACGGATGTCGAAAAAGGAAAAATTAATTTTTAATTTTACACCGGAAAGCTAACATTGTTAAACACCTCTTTGCATATTTATACTCATAATTTTTTTTTAAGGTGCCAGCACTTGGGTATTTAAAATAAAGACATTTTGTATTTGTATTTTTGCGTGACTTGTTTTTTATAGAGTCTATCATATTAAAAATGAGTCTAGAGTGTTAATAAATATTTTAAATATCTGTAATATTGTTGCAAATAGGCTCGCTTTTGACAATAAAATTTGTTATTTGTAAATTTGTTAATCTCAAATATCTTTGATATAACATTTCGTTGCGGTTATGAATTTTCATTTTCTGTATTTAACAAAATATTTACGCAGAAAAGGAACAGGTAATTATACATGTGGTTATAAAGATTGAAAGTTTTTTTAAATTTAGACAAAGGTATATTTTCAATTTTACATTTGTCATTATCTTATCGACCCGATAAGAGAACTTAAACAGAAGTTTCTATAAAGACTCTTGAAAACCTTACACTAAAATATGAGGAAATTGTCATATGTGGTCATTTCAATTTAAATATCTTTGTTGAAAGTCACTTAGTTAACGATATGCAATATGTTGGTCCTTATCCCACTAATACAACAGTGTCCATTCATTACCCCTCCATCAGAAATTCGTTACTGGATATTATTTTTGTTAGTAATAAAGATTAAACTTACACCTGAAATTGATGTAGAGAATCTTAATGAGTAATTTACTAAACTCCCTAGTATTCCCTTAAAAGCAAATTTCTGTAATCAGACCCCTGTGATGAATGGAACCGAGTTTAATTTTGAAATTGTAAATGAATCTGATGTATTATACAGCAATTGCCGTTAAATCAAATGCTGAAGGCTTTGACAATATTCACCCAAAATTTTTAAAAGCAGTCCTCCCTGTAATGCTTCATTATATAACATTAATTTTTATCACAAGAAAGAGTACATTTCCTGTAAACTGGAAATATGCAAAAATAATAGCTGCACCGAAAGCGAATAATGATGATGGTCCCGGGTTCGATTCCCGGTGACGACAACATCAATTTAGAAAAATAATATGTATGAGTTTTCTATCACTTATATGAATCGCTGCGCCCACCTTCGGTGTTCCCATAGCACTTAACCCCACCGAAGTAAAATAATGAATCAGGGCTATGAAACAAAAAGCTTCAATAAATTCGCCAACTCTACATCGGGTGGCGAGCAACAACTGTTCTAAGACTTATTATCTCGCGCAATTACAGTGTTGCCATGTTTTAAGCCCTTCATCTTTCACCACCTTTCATCTCTTCACTATCCCCTTTCCAAAGAAAGCAACACATTAATTAATAGGAAGAATTTCGCTTGCTACTACCAAAAACGTATTTGATGCCTACTCTCTAATATAGATGTGGAATTTTTTCTAAAACTAACACTATAAGCTATAGTAGGTACTGTGAAATAACTCCCAAATGAAATAAGTCCCAATGAAATAACTCCCAATGAAATAAGTCCCAAAAAAAAATGAAATTAGTCCCAATTTTAATAAATGAAATAACCTCTAAAGAAAAAATGAAATAAGCCCCAACATTTGGGAGTTATTTCATATTAATAAAATAACTCCCAACAAAGAATGAAACAACTCCCAATGAAAAAAGTCCCAAAAAAAAATGAAATAATTCCCAATTCAAAAATATCGAATTCTGCGATTCGCGGCGCATGCGATTCGCGGCCGTGGCCGCGCCTATAGGACGCGAACTACGGTGGCGCTGCATTACGCGAAACGCGGCCGCGCAGCAGGACGCGAATCGTACGCACCGCTTTCCAGAGGTGGCATGTCATAAAGTCCAATGACATAATGTCCATGGACGTTATGTCACCCGAAAAGTGTCATAATGTCCATGGACTTTATGACAATTTTTAATTTGACAATTTTGGACATTATGTCACTTACAAATGTGGCATAGCGTTCAGACTTTTTAAAATAAAAAGATTAATAATATTTTTAATATATCAATACAATTTTTTTAAATATATGTATATCACAAAATAAAACTAAACTTATAAATTGTATAATCGCAAAGGCCAAAGGCCGCCACACAAAAACACTTGTTTTTACAAATTACTTGATGTCTTAAAAATAAAAATTTCAACGGATTGGACATCTGATTTGAAAAACAAGTTCTTTTGGGTGGCGGCCTTCGGTCGCTCTTAAGGGTTTTTTTCTCCGTAGAACGCGGCAGGCGGCTTCGCGAAATAAAGTTTTTTCTGCGTGCGACACAAAAGAAACTTCAAAATTACTGATCTGTTTTCACACTGGAGTATAATGTCCATGGACCTTATGTCACCCAAAAAGTGGCATAATGTCCATGGACTTTATGTCATTACATTTCAGGACATAATGTCACATTGCAGAGTGTCATAAAGTCCATGGACATTATGACACTTTCCGAGTGACATAACGTCCTTGGACATTATGTCATTGGACGTTATGACATGCCACCAAAATTACCAAAATTCTAGCAAGAACTGCGTTCCTTTTGGTAAAATAACTCATTGTATTGCTATTATTTACTTTAGGACAATTTTAAGACAAGAATGCATAAAATTTACCAAAATGTAATTTTAATAGAAATGAAATAACTCCCAACAGAAATGAAATAACTCCCAACGATAAAATCAAATTTAAAAATGAAATAAGTCCCAACAAATGTGAAATAACTTCCAATGAAAAAAATAAATGAAATAACTCCCAACAAAATCTGGTTGGGAATTATTTCATTTGGGAGCTATTTCATAACGAAATAATTCCTAACTGAAAATTGTGAAATAAGTTCTAACGCATTGGGAGTTATTTCATAATGAAATAAATCCCAATTTAATATGGAAAATTTTTGGGAGTTATTTAATTTTTTTTTTTTGGAGTTATTTCATTTGGGAGTTATTTCACGGTACCGCTATAGTAAGCTAAAGGTTGCCTACAATGATGTTGTAAAATATGTTTATGGTATGGGAAAATATGACTGTGTGTTATCAGTTGCGAAAAACCTGTATGGTGTAATGTGCTGATTTGCTACAGATACGAACTCTAATTCTGCTAGACAAAATTGTACATTCGTATGTACATTAGAGCGACTCACCAAAAAAAGTGCTCGATGTACCCTCCTAAAAATGAACCTTGGACTTTTTTAAGATGACATTTAAAATATTTCGGCTCCAGCTTTGACCTCTCGTGAGCTGGACCATTTTGAAAATGGGTCTATTTTTACATGTTTTGTTAATTTGAGAATTATCAAAACAACATATACAATATGGGTATCATAAGAAAGGTTTTTTAAGGCGCGTCCAACTGTATATACAATTTGTCCAAGGACGATCATCCATGTCCTTTTTTTAAGGATATTCTGTAAAAAAAAAACGGTTTTTGAATCTTTTGTTCGGGGTTGTTTGTAATAAAAATGCCAAATTAACATATTTTAATCTTTAGTCGATTTAATTAAATACGGGTCTCAGCTTTTTTTGAAATTCGTGCTAGTTCGCGTTTTGACAAAATGCAATGGGGTGGTAACTCTTCGTTTTTAATAGGGCAATATGGGTATCAAATTTTTTCTTTTGCCAGTGAACAACACTTATAAACGAATTTTTCAACGATAAACGATTTTTAAAAGCTATCGATCAAAACCATAATACAAGACTTCGAGCAGACGGAAGATTTAAATTTGAACGCCATCTCAATACATACGGCCAGAACACCTTAGCTGTAGTGTTACCTAAAATTTTTAACAAATTGCCCGTAGATCTAATTAATATATCTAACCCCAAAAAAAGAAAAAAATGATAAAAAAAAAACATTATATAGCTTCGCAATGAAGATAAATTTTTACTATACAAATTGTAATTATTATTTAAATGAATTTAAAACATTATTGAAATTTGTCCAAATATAAATTATTAAATATAAATTTTAATATAAGCTTTTAAAGCATTATTTTACATTCTGCAGGCTTCGCGGAATTAGAATTAATTATTTAAAATGTATATTGAATGATATTAATAAATAAAAAAAAAAAAAGGAAAAAGTAATTTTTTTAAAGAAAAAAAAAAACTAAAATGATCTTAATTTTTAAGGGGATAAGTCAAAAAGCAGTTAATATTGACAAAATAAAACACATACGTCTAAGTTCAGTATATTAGTTAATCATGCCACTAAAATATTAAGCTATTTGTCTAATACAAT
The DNA here is from genome assembly GCA_021234595.1 of Delia radicum. Taxonomy (NCBI): domain Eukaryota; kingdom Metazoa; phylum Arthropoda; class Insecta; order Diptera; family Anthomyiidae; genus Delia; species Delia radicum. Next base: position 172,898,473 of record CM037854.1, on the reverse strand, counting down.
TGCTTTGGATATAAAAGCTGAATTAAGTATCGATCATAGTATGTCCCTCGTGGTTGTTACAACGATTCTCAAGAATATTACGGAGTTTGTAAAGTGATAATAATAAAATATTTCTCATTTCAAAAATTTATGCAAATAATTCTGGTTTAAAGTTAAAGGTAATTGGTTTGAAATTCGAAATCAAAATGTTTTAACTTTTCAACAAATTCATAGTTTACCAGTTTCAGTATATAAGAAGTTGAAGAAAAAATAATTCTGTTGAATTGTTGTATAAAAGCACTTACCAATTATTGGGCTCTGAAATACTTAAGATTTGGGGTCAATTAATATAAATTTTACAGACTATCGTATAATCGTGAACTCGTGTGGAAATTTTATTTTCATGTCAACTGCAGAATAATTTGTCATTAAACCCGTGAGCGTTTAAATTGTGGTGCCACATCATCTTTGATAAATTTTCCAGTTATCATTTACGCATACTGAGTTCAAAGTAAATGCTTGTTTTAAATAAATTTGGCACCAAGTCCAGAAGTAAATTGTGAGATTTTTGATAATATACATAATATAAAGCGATTTTGATCCAAAAGTGCTTCAAACCATTTAATTCAAGCTCCAGTGTTTTAGTGGTGTGAAAAAGAAAATCTATTGAAAGTGTATTTTGGTTACAAAAGTTCTAAATTGCTAGAGTTGGAAAATTTTTTTTGGTGCTCAACAATTTTGCTTTAAGAGGTCTGTAAGATGGAAATAAAAATCTCAACGAGAAAGGAAAACCACTATACGTGGCACACGAACATCATATGGAAAATTATAATTCGGCGCTAAATTTTAAAGTTAATAGTATAAACAGTGGCATAAAATAGGCCTTTAATCGTCTAAAGTCTCTTTTTTCTAATTCAGTCTAATTTTGCAAGAAGGAGAAAATATATTAATCGATTAAGGGCCGTTATTACAACTTGCCTTTAGTAAATGTTAGTAAAAAGTAACTTTAGCTAAAATGAGGAATAAAGTGAGCTATATTGTTTTTCGTTATTACAACTTTCCAATAAAATAAAATTAATATTTTTGATAATGTGGCAGCACCAAACTAAAAACCGATTATTGGTTTATGAATTGGTTTATAAAAATACGTAGTGGCAACGTACTTTCATTTATTTGTTTACAAACAAACAATAATTTGTGAAATTCGGTATTTGGTATTTTCTTCTTCTTCTTTATAGAGCAGAAAATGTGGTAACTTTAAACACATAAACATTACGTTTAAAGTTAAAGGCAACAATATCTTCCCTTTGGCTTATCGGTCACTGTTAGCTTAAAGTATACTTATAATAACGAAAAACTAATAATCTCTCAGATAACATCCGAACTTTAGCTATTGGCAAGTTGTAATAATGGCCCTAAATGTTTTTTTTTGTCAAAACTCATATACATTATTATACAAGTAGTGTCGGTAATAGAGTTTATGATGTATGTTGACAGGATTTCCAATACATGCTAACCAACTACGTATTATTAATTGTTGCTAGAAAGAAGCTTTTACAGCTCTAAATTACACCAAAAACAGTATTTATAAGCATCTCTTTTCAACTAATAGTGACTACCTTGCTGAATGGATGGAAACAAGAACATAATGTAGTTACCAGATTAGATATTAACTTTGATATTATATGTGCGAGAACGCCAACAGAATAAAGGAATTAAATTATCTATGTTCATTAGTGTCCGACCGAACAGTTCGGCCAAAAAATGCATTCGGTCTGTATTCGGTATTTTAAAGCATTATGGAAAAATTTGGCGGATGGAAAAATGTTTATTGGACTGATTAGATGCTATTTTGAGTGTCAAATTTGAAGAAAAGTCTTTAGTTAAGCAATGAATTCACTGTTCGGCCTCAGAAAGTTCGGCCAAATTGGAAATAGTTCGGCGGCCGAACTTTTAACTTTATAAAGTTATCATCATTGCCTCTAGAAATCAAAAAACCGACAAAATATAGTTTTTTGGCCGAACTGTTCGGTCGGACACTAATGTTCATATTAATGTTTACGGTGGAGAACACGTATTCATATTTATATCATGTCTTCTCATAATTTTCTGTCTCCCGTTCAGTAAAGACGTCCGCTTATTCATTCAATTTTCAACTATGCGATTAAAATATAACTTTAAATTGAATTATAACAGCTAAACAATTTGTAATACACTTTTTCTTCTTGTATTTTTTAGTATTAGGAGTTTAACTTTTATTTATTTTTTTGTTTACAATCTTTTATGTAAGTTAATGTTATATTGATATCACATTTAGATTTCAATAGTTAAATTAAATAAAGTTGTCAATTTAACTTAATTAATTTTACATTTCCTATTGGGTCTTTGATCTTGTTTAACTTTACTGAGTAAAGTTAAATTAATGATTGTAGGATAACGGTTATTAGAGTGATAAATAGTGAGATTATTGTTTCTTCTTTGTTCTAAATGAATTAATGACTGCGTTAATGATTTTAATGTTAAGGAATGTTCAGTTTGGTAAATGGACTTGAAAGCTAAACATCTTCATAGAAGATACCGCTAGTGACTAATCTAAATAACCACATGTTAACTATTGTGACAATTATTATTGAATTACTAAACATATTTTAGTGCAATATGAAATATTAAATAAAAAATTTGAAATTCAACAAATAAAAACACATTTTTTATTAACTGACGCCCGACTTGGGTCACTGTACCAAATTTTTTTTTGTGTGAAAAGTTTTGATTTCAAATCGTACTTTAATAAAAAATTTATAATCATAAAAACAAAACATGCAAGTTTGTGTAAAATTTTAAAAACTACATTTTTTAAATAATCAATGAAAAAATTTAAGCTAAAAAAACACTGTTCATAAAAACCTTCATACAAAGAAAAATTAAAAAAAAAAACAAAATCAAACAATGTGCAAAAATGCTTGAGAAATAAAAATAAAATATCTAAAGCAAATTGAAAATTTGTACAAGCTAAAGACCTTAATAAGAAGGAAACACATGAAAATAATAAAATTTGCGGAATTAGAAAAAGAAAACAAAAAACTATATAAAAAATCGTTTTACTTTACATCATAAAAAAAAATTAAAACATAAAAACAAAAATCGAGATATAATAAAGATAGACAAAAAGACGTGTTAATATAAAGCTCTGTTTAAAATAATGTATTTCTGTCATAATACACAGTTTTTTAATTTTATTTATATTACTATCGTTTTAATGTTGTAACAAATTGTCATGTTTGTTAAAAACTGTTTTAATATAACATTAAAATAAGACAACTTAAAGAACAATTAAAAAACTTTCTTGTAACTCTTTTAAAATAACTCAATTTAAAACAATAACAAAAAACATTTAAATCAAAGCATAAAATAGAATACAAACTAAATTTTAAATCATTTTATACACTCAAACTCTCATCAACAACTAAAAATTAAGCAATAACCAAAATATAAAGAAACTAAAACAATAAAAAAAAAATAATAAAAAACAAAAAAACCACCAAGTGCATTTTCTCAATACCAACAATAGTCAATAACCATCTGTAACAAAGAGAGATAAATTCAACTAATATTAAATAGTGCTGCCAGATAAAACTGATATTTCGTCCCCATTTTTTTAATAATTGTGCTGCCAGACATAATTTTTATTTCAACCCCATATTTCATCATTTATTCCCCAAAAATCAATTTAAAAAAAGATAAAAACATATATGATGTTTTGCTCGCATCCTTATTGCACTAATTCAGAAAACAATGAAAAAATTATTGCATGCTGGATTTGTAATCAGGCTTATCACGCGAAATGTTTGCTCATTCCTGATCATGATGCGAATGACCTTGTTGCAAATCTTGGTTTACGATATTGCTGTAACAACTGCAAAAAATATGATATCGAGTTTTTCAAATTTGTAAAGTTCAATCGAGATAAGTTTGCTAATATTAAAAAGGAATTTGCTGTAATCTTTTCTCTGTTAGATAACTTTGAAGAGGTGTTCAATAATAATAACACACTGGACAATCTTGGAAATTTTTTAAACGGTGCGTCTCCAAAACGCAAAAGATCATCAAAACGCATTGCTGCCAAATCAGTTACCAATTCTCCAACTATTACTAACACAATTAATCGTGAAACTATAGATATATCAATGAACAATATAAATCCTAATCCGGATCCAACTATTAACCAACCAAACTCAATAAATTATACTCAAAGTTTAAATAATCAAAATCAGAGTTTTGTCAATCCCAATTATAATGAGCTTAATAACGATCAAGAGAATACAGCAATATATAATTATATAAATTTTAAGCTAGGCCGTGAATATCAATTAAATGCATTTAAATTCAACTACGCCGAACAACGAAGTAAGGCATCTTTCAAAATTTAAGTTCCGGAAGAATATACTTACAAAGAAAAGCTCAGAAATTATATTGCTTATTTACCAAAAAGTTTTATTCCTGTTTCAAAAAACTAAGTAATTTTCCTGTTGATTCGATTTCCATTGTCTATCAAAATGTTCGAGGACTAAGTTCAAAATTACAATTCCTATACGCCGATAGTTTTGGCTTTAATAAACATGGCTCCATAAGGATGTGCATAACTCCGAAATTCTGTGTCCCCAGTACCAAATATTTAGACGTGATCGGAATAATGGAGCTAGTAAGAGTGGTGGTGTTTTGATTGCAGCTGTGAATAATTTTCCTTCTGAAGAAATATCACTTTGTGATATCAACAATAAAAACCTTGAAATTGAAATACTTTGTGTCCTGGTAAAGTTGTATAATAAATCTTTATATCTAATGTGTTCATACATTCCTCCAAAATCTTCCACTAACATCTATGAAGAACATAAAAAAGCGTCTGATTTCATTTTAAAAAAATTAAAACCATCCGATTTACTTATATTGATTGGTGATTATAATATGCCATCAACATCCTGGAAAGTAGAACCCGATACCAATTATTTGTCTCCAATACTTTCCCCGGAATCAAATGCTGAGTTTATAAATGGATTGTCTACTAATTGTCTTTTTCAAATTAACAATATCGCTAATACCTACAGTAAACTGTTGGATTTAGTTTTTGTTAATAAACCTGCTGACTTCTGCGTAAAACAATCTTGTCCTTTATCTAATCCGGAGGATAAGTATCATCCAACACTGGAAAAAACATACGAATATTTAAACTCCAATTCTGCTACCAATAAAGGTCAAAGACAACAGAAAACATTTTGTTTCAAACGAACAAATTATGAATTACTTACTTCGGCTTTATCTAAAATCAACTGGACTGAAGTATTTGCTCCACATAACAAGAGCTTGGATCGGATGTTAAAATCATTTTACTTTATATTATTGGACTGTTTTTCCAAATCTGTTCCTAAATCGTATCCACCTAAGTCCGCCGGACCGCCTTGGAATTAAGTTCTAGTCCAAAATTATTTGAAAAACTAATCACTGAAACATTGCCTTACCAAATATCCTCTATTCTTTCTCCAGAACAACACGTAAATCCTGTTCAACAGCAACAAATTTACTCGAACTTACAACTTTTGTCAACGATGGGTTTATAAACAAAAAACAAACAGATGCAGTCTATACCGATTTCAGTAAAGCTTTCGACAGAGTGAACAATGACCTTTTACTGTTCAAGCTAGACCAGATGGGATTCAGTGTACCATTTCTTAAGTGGATTAGTTCCTATCTCAAAGGCAGAAAACAGTGTGTAAAATTCCGCACGGTTCTTTCTAATATTATAACTGTTTCATCCGGTGTTCCTCAAGGAAGTCATTTAGGACCACTATTATTTACACTTTTTTTTAATGATCTTCCATCCTCCATTCAATATTCCAAATCCCTGATGTATGCAGATGACGTTAAGTTATTACACTCCTTTGCAAATCCTGTTGATCAATCCTTACTACAGATCGATATAAATAATTTGGCAACCTGGTGCAAAATTAATTTGATGGACCTTAATGAAAAAAAGTGCAAATACATGATTTTTTCTAGATCACTTCCCATAAATGGTAAATAATAAACATCTGGAACTGGTGGAAACGTTCAACGATCTGAGAATTTTATTGGACAAAAGTAACCATATTTCAAAAACAATTAATAAGGCAACAGGTGTGCTTGGGTTCATCAAACGTTGGTCGAAGGAATTTTCAGACCTTTACACAACGAAGCAGCTTTTTACGACACTTGTCGGGCCAATCTTAGAATATGGCTCAGTAGTATGGGATCCATATTACAAGGTACATTCCAACTCCATCGAGTCGGTTCAAAAACAATTCCTTATATTTTGTCTTCGGGGACTGGGATGGGATCCTAATGTACAACTGCCACCATATCGTAGTCGTCTTGCACTTATAAAGATTCCTTCTCTTCAAAGTCGAAGAAAAATGCTAAATGTATCTTTTTTATTCAATTTAATTAAGGGAAATTTATACTCAGAATTTCTTTTGAGCAAAGTTAACATAAATACTCCTAATCGTTTATCAAGATATTATCAATTTCTTATTGTTAAATATTTTCGTACTAATTATGCCAACTCTGATCCTTTTCGTCGAATTTGTCATCGATTTTGATAAAAGTTTAGATATTATAAAAAGAGATGTAATCCTGTATCTTAATAATTCAAATTTTATTTGTTTTTTGTTGTATTTTTCTATAATTTTTATTAATTTGTCATACCTATGTTTTTATACATTTTCTTCTTATTATTATTGTTATCTAAATGGTCTGTAAGGATCTAAATTCCATAGACTTAAATAAATAAATAAATAAATAAAAAAATAAAAAAAAAAATAAACGTATATTGGAAATTGGAGTATAACGAAGAGCAAGTTCAACGTACAATAAACGAACCAACAATAAACGAATAAAGAGAAGCTATGTAAATTGGAAAGTAATAAAATTTCAAGTTCATCATTAAAGTAAGACCATGGAATTAAATTATATTCTTAAGAGATAACATATTTTTTTAAAAGATTACTAACGTAATATCATGAAACTACAAACCCCAACTATAAATTACAACAAAAAAATTGTAAATTTGTAATAACAAGAAAATAAAGATTATATAAATTTTAAGAGAAATTAAAATTGTTAAGAGATACGTTTAAAATATATCAAAACTTATACCACTTATAATTCTTTTATAAAAACTGTAAAACTACCTATTTGACATATTAAAAAATTTGAATTTATTAATTACATTATATTTTAAAAAAATAAAAAATTAGATAAATATCAAAAATTTATGAATTATTTCGAAATATCCATTAAAGAAAAGGGTAAACAAAATTTATTTTAAATAATTATATGATAAATTTTTAAACATTATATTAGTAGTATGATTGAATTACTTTAATTGTTTATATGAGTGTTGACGAATTATCTGAGATACTATCGGATTTGCATATAGGGAGTGACACTAGTGAAAGGAAAATGAATTCTCAGGCTTTACAGGATGTAATTTCGGCGGCTATATTGTCGGCCACGGAACAGACTAGGTTACATAGTTGCTGGAGTTGAGTGTAACGAATCTCTTGATATAGTGAAATCAGTACCCGAGTTCTCTGGCGACATGGGAAAGTATGCTTCTTGGCGACAGGCTGCTACAGTGGCGCATAAACTTTTTAAGGGATACGAGGGTAGCTCGAAATATTATCAGGCAGTAGCGATCATTAGAAATAAGGTGGTTGGTTCTGCGGATACATTGCTGAGTTCATACAACACGGTGTTAAATTTTAAGGCTATAATATATCGATTAGATTTTTTACACGGTGACAAAAGGTCAATATTCACTCTTGAACATGAATTGTCAACTCTTAAGCAAGGTTCTAGATCAATCACATCATTTTATGATGAGGTTGACCAAAAAATTACACTTATAATAAACGAGGTCATCATGACGAATGGAGGTAATAGTGCGCTGAAAGAATCATTAAACCAGAAATACAGGCAGGATGCCTTAAGGGTTTTTATTTCAGGCCTCAGTAGGCCTATGTGTGACATCTTATTTTCTTGCAAACCTACAGATATGCCCTCTGCACTGGCGCAAGAATTGGAGACAAACCAATGTAGATATAACTTTGCTTCTACATACTGGAATAATTCCTCAAAAGGGACCGAAATCATAACTCACTACATTACCAACAAATATTTGCAAATAATATCAGTAGTAGATTTCGGCCACAGGCCAATCAAATAAATAGAAATGTTCCAGCAAACAGAAATAGTGTATTCCCAAAAATTATATTGCAAATTTAAATTCATTGAGAGGCGAAATACCACTTACAAATTTTTTTTTAGTAGAATCTGTACATGGAAAAACGATGATTACAAAGAAGTATGTAATGAATATATTTAACAGACGTACTTTGTTTTATAATTTGCCCGATTTGGAAACATTTGATGGAATTGTAGGGTACGATTTTCTTAAGGAGATTAAAGCGAAAATTGATATTGAGAAAGGAATTTTGGAATATGAAGGTGGCAAGGAAAAGCTAAAGTACTTATACAGTAGGGAAATTAATTATGCGTTTGATGAAGGGATTGAGACAACGCAAAAGGAGTATCTGATAGGGCTAGACAATATACTAAATAAATATAGCAACGTTTTCGCTAGTCCTAACGAGGCGTTACCATTTAATACCAGAGTTACTGCGACTATTAAAACGGAAACTGAAGAACCAATTTATTGTTCAGCGAGGCCTTATCCTTTATCCATGAATGATTTTGTAAATAAGGAAATCCAGGAATTGTTAAGAAACAACATCATAAGACCTTCATATTCCCCTTACAATAGGCCTGTGCTAGTGGTGAGCAAAAAGCATATTTATATATATGAGAATGGTGTGCCTAAAAAGAGAATGGTCATAGATTTCCGAAAACTAAACTCTAAAACAACTGTTGACAGATATCAAATCCCAAATATTTCTGTTATATTTTCCAATTTAGCAAACCGAGAAATTTATTACCACATTAGACTTGAAATCAGGATATCATCAAATAAACCTTGCGGAGAAGGATAGAAAAAAACGGCATTTAGTATAAATAATGGAAAGTATGAGTTTTGTAGTTTACCCTTCGGTTTGAAAAATGCCCCAGGGATCATTCAAAGGGCCTTTGATGATATATTGCGTGATGAGGTTGGAAAAATTTGTCATTTTGTCACGTTGACGACATCATAATTTTTTCTCAGTCTGCCGAAAAACATTTGGAGGATATTGAGAGAATATTGAATAAACTGTATGTGGCAAATATGAGAATTTCGAAAGAAATCTATTTATTTTGTAAAATCCGTGAAATATCTGGGATTCATAGTGTCACAAAATGGGATAAGTACGCATCCTGACAAAATAAAGAACATTCTTAATTTTCAAATACCAACAAGTCTTAGGAGTCTTAGGGTCATTCTTAGCATTAGCAAGCTATTATCGTCGATTTGTAAAAGATTATTCGCAGATTGCAAAAACACTTACCAAATACTAAGGTGGTGAAAATGGAAATGTAAGTAGTAGGAAATCGAAAAATGTGCGAATAGATCTAAGTGAATTTGAAATAGAAGCTTTTGAGAAATTAAAACAAATATTGGCTTCCGAGGATGTTCTATTGCTTCATCCAGATTTTAATGAGCCTTTCGACCTCACTACCGATGCTTCATCATATGCAATAGGGGCTGTTCTTTCCAAAAAGGTAGGCCAATAACAATGATTTCAAGGACCTTATACCCAGCTGAATCAAAATATGCTACAAATGAAAGAGAGCTTTTAGCAATAGTGTGGGCGATTAGAAAATTGAGAAACTACTTGTATGGCACCAAAAATTTAAATATTTACCAGCCTTTTACATCACCAGCCTTTTACATTTTCGACATCGACATCGACAAGAAATCCAAATCCAAATATATCTAAGTGGAAAGCAGCAATTGAAGAGTACTCCCCAAAGTTTTTTTTACAAACCCGGAAAGGAAAACGTTGTCGCGGACGCCTTGTCCAGACAATTCCTAAATATTTTGGATGATAACTCTGAAACGGATACAGCGAGCGAAATAGAGGAAAACATTGATAGATAATACACGTGTAACCTCTACAACGGATACTGCGTCGGAAGGACGAAGTACACAGAATTCATCATCTGAACCAATTTCTGACACAGCTCATAGTGAATCATCTCTAACTGAGGTCATAAAAACCGTGCAAAACCTCTACAACGGATACTGCGTCGGAAGGACGAAGTACACAGAATTCATCATCTGAACCAATTTCTGACACAGCTCATAGTGAATCATCTCTAACTGAGGTCATAAAAACCGTGCAAAATCGTTTAAATTGTTTTAGAAATCAAATAATACTAAGTGAAGGTTCGGAATATAAAGTCGAAAGTAAAACAGCATTTGAAAATAGAACCCGCTACTACGTAACATTTACCAATATTACGACATCATTTCAAACTTCAGAAATTTTTTCAATCCAACAGTAAAAAATGCAATACACTGTGAGCTATCCATCTTGGGAAAAAATCAACAAACACTGGTTACACATTTCCCTTCAGTTAAAATTTTACACACTAACAAATTTGTTGCTGATATTTTAAATAAAGATGATCAACATGAAATTTTGGTAAATGAACATAATAGAGCCCACAGATCAGCGGTGGAAAATCTTAACCAAATCTTAGAGGATTACTATTTTTCAAACATCAAGAAAAACCTGACTGATATAATTAAAAATTGCAAAGTCTGATATAATTAAAAATTGCATCATATCCTGGAGAGATATTACATTTGGACATATATGCAACAGACCGAAAGTATTTTTTGACATGCATTGATAAGTTTTCCAAGTTTGCAATTGTGAAAAACATCCAATCCAGAAGCATAGTTGATATAAAACCTGCTATATATGAGATGCTTAACATGTTCAAGGGAATAAAAACCATAATTTGTGACTATGAGAAATCGTTAAATTCCGTGACAATAAAAACATTTCTGAAAAATAATTTTGATGCGATAGTATTTGCAGTACCACCACTTCATAGTTCCACTAACGGGCAGGTTGAAAGGTTCCACAGTACACTCACGGAGATAGCGCGTTGCATTAGTTTAGAGCATAGTTCCATTGACACAGTGGAGCTGGTTCTTATGGCAACTCTCAAGTATAATAGGTCAATACATTCTACTATTAAACTTAGGCCAATTGACGTTGTGAATGCTTCCTCCCTAGAATTTAGAAACCGTATGAGAAACAGATTGATATCTAAACAGAGACTAGACTTAGAATATCACAATAGGAGTAGAATCAGAAGACAGTTCCTTCCAGGAGATAAAGTATTTGTTTAAGTTAATAAACGTTTAGGAAATAAATTTAGCAGGATCTATGTTGAGAAGGTTGTCCAAGAAGATTTAGGTACTACTGTCAGAACTGATAACAGGATTGTTCATAAGGACAATATTAGATAAGAAATTGTAAAATCCAAACATTAAACGAACAAATTATTAAAAAAATAATAATAATAAAAAATTATTTCAATTATTTCTTTGATTATTAACCATTATTGTAAATTTTATCAATTATTTTTCCAAACAACAAATTATTATTAAAAAAAAAAAATTTAATTTAAAAAAAAAAAAAATATTTCATTTCAATTACTTTTTGATTATTAAACATTATTGTAAAAAAATATTTTTTAATTATTTTTTTTTATTATTAAATATTCTTGTAAAAATCGTAGGACTTATGAATTTAAATAACAAAATTTTGTTATATTATACGTATTTAAATATTCAATTATCTTTTTGTGAATTGAAATTTCTGAAAAATCGTAAAAATTTCGAATCTTAATTAATTTTATTATAAGTACTTAAATATGAAATTATTTTGAAATTTTTTGTTTTTTTTTGATTCCTTAATGTAAAGAAGAGAGAACAAATCAACTAATTTAATTACATAAACTACGTTAATGAAAAAGTCTGCGCCCTAAAATCGAAAACATATTGTTCAAGCCCAGACGTCTTGATTTTAAGAGGGGCGGTAGTTAATGTTATATTGATATCACATTTAGATTTCAATAGTTAAATTAAATAAAGTTGTCAATTTAACTTAATTAATTTTACATTTCCTATTGGGTCTTTGATCTTGTTTAACTTTACTGAGTAAAGTTAAATTAATGATTGTAGGATAACGGTTATTAGAGTGATAAATAGTGAGATTATTGTTTCTTCTTTGTTCTAAATGAATTAATGACTGCGTTAATGATTTTAATGTTAAGGAATGTTCAGTTTGGTAAATGGACTTGAAAGCTAAACATCTTCATAGAAGATACCGCTAGTGACTAATCTAAATAACCACATGTTAACTATTGTGACAATTATTATTGAATTACTAAACGTATTTTAGTGCAATATGAAATATTAAATAAAATATTTGAAATTCAACAAATAAAAACACATTTTTTATTAACTTGTATGTGTGTGTGTATTTTGACAGCTCATATCATAATATTGTTGTTTAGAGATTTATCATAACAACACTATTTTGATATCAGATATGATACTAACAGTAACAGTAATGTGTGGTCCACACGTAATATAATTCTCTCTGAGATTGAATTTGAAGTTTGCTGACAGAAAAATATTAAAGTTAATATCTAGTGTGGACACTATGTAAACAGTAAATGATAATTTTAATCTATCAAAGCAGTTCGTTTTCTTCACAATTCTAAACGAAAGTGTGCATTTGCACAAATGTTAAAACCAATTTGGTTTTATTTTAATTTTTTTGCTCCATGATATTATTAAAAATATAATAAAACGTGGTTAATTTTAGTGAAGTACAAGTTAGTGAATTGTGCATTGTGAAGATTTACAATGAAAAGAAAAGAAAATTTATTTATAAAGTTTTTTTTTTTTGTGAAAGATTGAATCATAATTAAAAGAAAGGAAAAATACTGGGTGAAGAAAGATAAAGAATACAAAAATTAATGAAGAAATAACTTCAAAATATATATATAACAAAATCGTATTGAATACCGAAGGCTTTTAAGCAAGAAATAATTTAAATATTTTAAAATTAATGAAAAATTTCCTAAAATAGTACTCTTGATAAATACGTAACGGGAAAAAAATACATTGTACATAGATAAATCTCATCTTTTTCTTCTTGTTCATAATAAAACAAGAAAAGAAACTATAGAAACATATAAAGATAAGGAAAAGAAGAAAAAAGGAAAAAGAAGAATATATTAAAAATTTAAGATTATTTAGAGGATTACCGGCAGCAACAATAAAAAACGAGTTAAGGTAAATTTTCTTTACAATTACCAAATAGCAACATATTATTTGTGAAATCTTTACAATACATTGTTCGTTTTTTTATTCTTCTTCCCCATATAGTACAATAATTTGTACTTTTGGCAACCCATGTTTCTTTTGTTATAATTTCGTTTTGTCCCTGTCTATGTTTTTTTATTAAGGTTCATTGAACTTTTCCTTTCTATTTCATACACACTAGAATTTAGTTTGGTAGGGTGTCCCGAATAAGTAAATTTTGTAAAATATAACATATTTTTTCATAACAATATATTTTAATTAAGTTTCTATCTATAATTCAACTTCACATACTTATTATTCATAATTTAAAATTTATATAAACAAAAGGATAAATATTTTATTGTTCAACAATAATGTAATTGTTTATAATATTAGTAAAGTACGACTTTGAATTTTTATCAACTTTATGCTGAATATATATATTTTTTTTTAAATTTTGGTTATCTTCCTTAAAATAAAAAAAGGAAAAAAAAATATGAATTACTAATTTCCCTCTTGTTTTGATTTCATGTGACGAAGCTTGTGCAGAGTAGTGAACTAATATGGTTATGGATTATGCAACACCAGCAGCTGGTGTTATGCACTATTTTAATTCTTTTAGTTTAAGTTTTTTCATTCTGTACCCTTTTTATTAGACACTTTATTTTAAAAACCTTATTTTTCCTCTTTGGGTCGATTTATGCAACATGTTGAATGAATATCAGTGCTCCCAAATTGCATGCGATTTAATAAACTTACGCTTTTTGGCTTCCTACTGATATCCAAGCCAGACTCAAGACAATCCCCTTATCGCCGACGTGCCAGAGCCGGAATATGCATGCAGGAGTGAAAAGTACTCTATAGAGTATAGAGAGAGAATATAGTTACATGCTACAGTATGATGAGAAATTCGTTTGAATGTATTTTTTTTTTTTTTAACAAATCACAAGTTCCTTCCGATATTTCGAATTAATTCTTTAACCATCCTCCGGAAGCTAACAAGAGATAAAAATTTTTTATAACAGTGAAATTCAAAAATAACACAGTTCAAGAAAATCAGAAAAATTCGATGTATCGGGGTTGCGACATTATTATTTCTAATAGACTTTGGGCCGCAGATCACAAATATGGCCACAGATTTTAAAATGTACAACCACAAAAAAAGCCAGTACAAATTGAAATTTCTGCTACGACAACAGAAAAAAGTACACTAAAAAAGTCTGCAAAGTCAGCAACATTTTTGCTGGGAGGATCCTTACAGAAAAAATTAGTAAATTGTAAGGACATGAATTTCACTTATGCGGGGGTTGGGTTCAGTCACGCCAGGGTTCGTGAAATAAAACACGTTTTATTATAATTTTTTCCAAAATACCGTTATAAAACGAATCACTTTATTTCACGGGAAATATACACTAAATTGACCAACACTAATTTAACACCAACACCGTACACGACCACTTTACCGACACGAAGATCAAGGGGTTCTTATGACTGGCACCACCTTACCAAAAAGATCAATGCTGGTCTACCTTATACTGGCAGTACCACGCGTTGCTACCTTTTACTAGTACGAACCTTAACTGGTTCTTATTGGCGTCTGGCTGCAGCCTGACTAACTTAAAAATTCATTAGGCAGTTGCTTTTATCCACAAATTTTTGACGATCACTTACATGGTCAGTGCTACCAACATTTAAATATCTATAACTTATGCCAACTCAGGGTTGTAATCCAGTGTCGTCATTGACAACCAGAGGTATTGTTAGCACGCACACGAACCTACTATTTACTTAGTAATTTAAAGACATTTGGTAAAATATAAGAAGAATAAAAATAATGCTGCATTAAACAGTGTTGACCAAAACGAACTTGTGACTTTGGTTGTTACACATCTCTCGAGATGCTGAAGCTGTTGAGCTACCGGCCGACAATACCAAGGGGGATGGCTGACAAGACGATTTGGTGGCAGGCGATAATTCCACTATGGAAGGCCGATGAATCCGAGTCTGTTGAGATTGTTATCGGCGATGATCGTGATGATGGCACCAGACTACATGTGGACAATGTTGGCTCCCTATCTTCAGTTGGTAACAGTTGGCCTGGTGGTGATGCAAATGGTCGGGGTAACCCCTCAATTTTGTTGATTTCATATGGTTCATAACGTCCAGCTGCGGAAACTTGGCGTGCCGAAAACAGCTGCTCTCAATCTGAATCGATTGTAAAGAACCAGGAAGGTGCTCGTGACACCTACCGGTAGGTCGTTGACCTCCATTTGGTCTCGCCACATACGGAGAGTTTCTGAAGACTTATACGAAATGTCATCTGTCATCGGTTGATAAGCTTCACGTCGCGTAGGAAGAAGGGGATCAGACCGAACCATTGGCTGAACTGCCATGACCAGACTTGATCTGATTCTGACAACCGAGAGATTTGGAAAATTGGGTTTTGGAAGATAACCATCGATGAGAGTGGCAAAGGATACAAGAAGAATTTTGATTATATATCGACGGAAATAGTGTGGCTAAGCATGAACTGACGATGGGGTGTATTATTAATTTTGGACATGCACCCTACACCCAGCATTGATAGAAAATGACCAATTTTCAAGCAAAATTTCAAGTTTACACACGTGGGCAAAAAATGGCATGCCCATTTCTTAACTTTTTAAAACGTAATATTATAGACTAATAAAATGTTAATTATTCTTTATCAAGTTTGCCGCCGGGAAATGAAAAGTGGGGTCCTGGGAGGAGTTTTTGTAAAATAAGTCAAATTTTAAAATTAATTTTTTGCGCTTTTAGCAAAATTATATTTAGATCCAATTTTTTTACTTTCATTTATTTATTTATTAATTAACGCCAATATAATCTTTAATTCGTATTAAAATTGTTTACATAGCATAAACACCTATTTAGATATTATTTATCAAAGTTAAGTTGTTATAATACAAAAAACACTATTATATATATTTTTTTGTTTTTTTACTTATTTGTTCTAGAAATTTTTTAAAATTTACAATAAATTATTTTTTTTTTTTTAAAGTAGAGGTTTACACCTGTTCAACGATGTATAACATGTCTGGTGAAAACGTTTACAAACGTCTGAAAACTTTTTTAAAATGTATCCACTCGACCAAAAATTTTATTTATATGAAAATTCCTTTGTATGAAAATCATGGTAAATAGTGTATGAGTAATTAACAGGGCAGTGACTTTCATGCACTAAAAAATCGAAAATATGAGCTTAAAATATGCAGTAAAAAGCTCAAAATATGCGCTTAAAACATGCACTTAAATCGAAATATGCAGTTACTACTTATGTTAATGAAGGCTTTGTCAATAAAAAACAAACCGATGTAATTTATACTGATTAAGGCGTTCGACCAAGTTAATCATGAACTTTGGTTTTAGTATATTATCTCTTAAATGGATTGGATCATAACTACATAATAGAAAACAGTGCGTTAAATTTCGAAAATTGTTTTCCAAATATATTGATGTTACATCTGGCGTACCACAAGGCAGTCACCTTGGACCTCTGTTATTCACATTATTTATAAATGATCTTCCTTCAGTTATTATGCATATGTTTTTGAATATGTTTCTTAAAACTCATTTTCGGTGTCGCAATTACACCCAGATAGTTGTACTCATTTACAATTCTGACTTCTTGATTTTTATACCAAATTTTATCTCTTGATGCCAGTCTACCACCTTTCCTAAATACCATCATTTCTGACTTCAGCATATTAACTTCCATGTTCCATTGCTCACAGTAATTTTCCAAGTTTATTACCATACTTTGTAGAGTTTGTATATCATCAGCTAATAAAACAATATCGTCTGCATAAAGAAGCAAACGTACGTTAATATCATCTATTAATAGCCCACCACCCAGGTGTTCGTGAAGATCGTTTAAATATAGAGTGAAAAGCAGGGGTGACAAAAGGCACCCTTGTTTAACACCTGTATAAATTTCAAAGTCCTCAGAAACCTCATTTCCGTTCCAAACTGCTGATTTTGTGTGTCTGTAGACGTTTTCTATAAGATTTACTACTTTCGTTGACATACCTAAAGCATGTAATTTATAAATGAGCGGTTTTCTTGGCACTCTGTCAAATGCAGCTCTAAAGTCAACGAAAAAAGCATAAATTTTCTTTTTTTCATTCATTTTTGATTTTACTATAACCGATAGATTATATATATTATCGACAGTTGAATAGTGTGGCCTAAACCCTGCCTGAAACTCATTCAAAATATTATATTGTTCTACCCAATTAGTAAGTCTAGAGTTAACGATACCCATTAACAGTTTTGCAGCACAGTTCATAAAGGAGATTCCTCTATAATTTTCAGCACTATTCATGTCTCCTTTTTTGTAAATTGGGAATATAATACTGCGTGTAAACTCTTCTTCCACTTTTCCGGTTTCAAAAATTACATTAAATGCTTTAGAAAGTTCAATAAGAAACTCATCTGATGCATATTTAAACATTTCATAAGGCACTATATCATCTCCTGGGGCTTTATCTGGTTTTGTTTTCTTAAGAGTGGATTTGATTTCCTGTATAGTAATAATTTTGTCTAATTCGTGATTTCGATGAAGCATTGGTGCATATTGGATATTTAATGAAATTTGTGGTTGGTTTAATAGCAATTGAAAGTATCTTTTAAAATCTTCTGCAGGTATTGATGTTCCAATTTTAAAGCAATCACCTCAAATTTCTTTTGCTAACTTCCACCATTGTTTTGAATCATTAATTTGATAGATTTTGTTGTTGATTTTTTTGTTGTACTCTTTTTTACTTTTTCTGCATTCGCTTACATATAAATATTTTGCTTGCAAGTATTTTTCTTTATCTTGTGGATCATTAGTTTTTCTGAATTCATTTAGTAGCTGAAATGATTTATCCCTTGCTTTCAAACAGTCATAGTTAAACCACTTTGATTTGAATATTGGAGCATTTTTATTGTGTTTAGGATTTGGCACTGAAATATTAATCAAATTGATTAGGCGCTTTAGATTCATGAATTCCCCTTGTGTTCTTTGCAGGTTTTTATTAAGGTTTTCTTGATATTTTTCTTTATATGCATCTTTCCATCTAAGTTTTGGCAGCAGATTTAGCTTCTTTTGATCTTCACCCACTGTTTTTACCATCAAGTTTAATTTAAGCGGCATGTGGTCTGACCATATTTGTGAGTCAATTTCAAAACGTTCAATATACTGAACAGCATCAAGCGCTACTGTACAAATATCATTAACAGATCTGCCTGGATTGCTAAGAAAAGTAAATTCACCGCTTTCATCACCAAGCGTACGACCGTTTAATACTACCAATCCAAAATCATTACAAAACTCCCACAAATTTCTGCCCTTTGTATCAATGGTATCATCTTTGGATTTTCTTTCCATAAATCCTGCTTTAAAATTAGAATTATGAATTTCTTCTAACTCCTGTTGTAGTCTACCAATTCGTACGTTCATATCACCTACTACTATCGCATTTTCAAAATGATTATATGAAAATAAACTTTTCAGCACATTGAATTCCTTAGACCAGTCTGCACCTCGGATATAAACAGGTACAATATTGAAATTGATTACGTTTATTTGTATTTTAAGAATTACCATGTCATTTATTACATTAAAAGAGTGTTTTATACGACTATTTTTCAAATGTTTATTAAAGCCATATACACAACCTCCACTTGCTCTACCATAAATACTAAAACGACTTGCAGGCTTCCAGTACAACTCAAAATTGTTAAAATACTTTTTCCAACTGCCTATATTATGCTCTTCTACGTGGGTTTCAAATAAGGCAAATATATCAAAGTCACACACATATTTAAAGAATCCTGGAACCAGACATTTATTACCTAGGCCGTGAATATTATACGCTACTACATTTAAATAAATATTTTTATAATTTAGTTTTTTGACATAGAATTTTTTAACAAAATATCATAACACAGTGCAGCATTTTTAAGGTCATCGTTTGGTTCCTCCTTCATACCCGTTTTTTTTTTGAAGTGTATATCGAAACTAAAAAAAATCCGCAAAGGACTTGGCCAGATTACATCGAAATTTTTTTTTTTGGACACCCTAAGTTTTTGCACCCAAACATGATTTTTTTAAAAAAGGAAAATTTTTATGGAATCCATATATCATAAACCGTTCGGAATTTTGTTTTTATGTCTTTGGCAAAGTTGTAGATCCAAACCAAAGCAAAAAAATTCTCATATGGACCGACCCAAAAAAATTGCATCCACTGCATCAAAATTGCAAAAAATTGGGAAAAAATGCTATTTTTTATGATTTTTTCATGATTTTGTCCAAACGCTGCTTACATGCAAGCAGGTTTGTAAGGGAGTAAGCCGAAAAGAATCCCTTACAAACCAGCTTACATATGCCATGATTTTTATATGCCGAATTCCCACTTGTGAGCATTACTTTTTCACAAAATAAACGCGGATTTCAGCGCTTATAAAAAGCAGTGATTTCATGGGTTTCAGTAAAATCACATTTCATGTCTACATTATTAAGCTTAAAAGTAATAATATGAATATACATAATTTATTCGACATAAAATTCTACAGACATTAGTTTTTTGTTGTTAAAATTTTTGACATATAATTATTTTATTTTTTACCGCTCCAAGTGCTAGATTTTCAGAAACAGTTAAATGACTAATTATTTTTTATTTCATACTCGAAAACACCAAACACAATCGGAAATCATTCGGGAAAATTTTTACAGATCGTTTATAATCCACGATATTGAACATTACAACCTGCATCCTTGTAAGGGATTAGGGTAAGCTGCATACAACCTGCATTATTGTTAGGGAAAACAGTAAGCTCAAATTTTTGTTTGTTTATTTTTATATATTGTTTGTATATGCACATCTCTAATTCTGTAAATAACATTATCTTAAATTTAAGTTTTCTTTTGCATTTGGCCTTTGGCTTGTGTTAAGCGTATTTTGTTTTTCTTGAATTTTAATAAAGTTAGTTGTTAACCGAACTCCGATTGTATCAATACACTAAATTGGCGACGAAGATGGGATAGTGTATTGATACAATCGGAGTTCGGTTAACAACAAACTTTATTAAAATTCAAGAAAAACAAAATACGCTTAACACAAGCCAAAGGCCAAATGCTTAACATAAAAAAAATTAAATCTAAGATAATGTTATTTACAGAATTAGAGATGCATATACAAACAATATATAACACGCCTCCACTTAAATTAGATTATTATTTTTCAAAATAAATTCAGATTTTCTAAGTATTAAAATATTTAAAATAAATATTTGTTTTATACATGTAAAGTCAATAAATTGTATTCATCAATTCATTCAATTATTTGGTTCAGAATTTAAATTTTTAAATTTACAATATTTCATAAAATACTTCATAGTTTACAAATGTTATTTACTTATTTTTTTTTCTGGGTCTCAATACCCTATTACATACACTCATAATAATCCATGCTAAAAATACCAAAATAATGTCAAAACAACAAAAACTTTCGTAAAATGAACAAAAATTGGTTTATTTTACGAAAGTATTTGTTATTTTGACATTTATTGGTATTTTTATGCATGGATTATTATCAGTGTAGGTTTTTATTTTCTCCAGAATTTACAATTTCGTTTTCTTTTTCAATTACAGAATTAAACTTATTTTGTCTCTTAATTCTACTGAATTATTATTACATGACTGTTCAACTACACTCGATGTACTTTCATTCAAACATGATGGCAAATCTGGCGGTATGGAATCATTATTAACATTTTGAACTTCTGTTACTCCTGCCCTAATCTGATCAGTGTGTCACTTTATAATTCTTCCATTTGAAAGAACGCACTGATAAGAATGTGAACCCATTTTATCCCTAATAATAGCGGGGGGCCCATTACTTTTTATTTACATTTGTATAATCTCTTATATGAACATTTTGGTCCTATTCAAAACTGACTGATCTCCTACCTTTATAATTTGAAATGCTTTTCATTTGCTGTTCTAGTATTTTATCTTTAATAAGGGGAGGTTTAATAAGATCAAATCGTGTTTTAATTGATCTTCCAATAACAAATTTTGCTGGACTTTCGTCTGTTGAGCTTTGCCTTGTATTACGATAATCCATCAAAAATCGATTTAAAATAAGATCAATATTTTCTTTTACCAGAGTTTAAATTTGCATAAATGGATTTCTTTACGGTTTTTACAAAATTTTCCGCCTGGCCGTTTGTTGCGGGATGTCCAGGAGCTGTTAGTATATGATTTATTTTGTTGTTTGAAATGAACTTTTTAAAATCTTTAGACACAAATTGCCTGCCGTTATCACTAACAATCGTATTAGGAATACCGAAACGACCAAAAATTTCTCTTAATTTCGTTATTACAAAATTGGAAGTGATATCCTTTGTTTTAAAAACTTCTACCCATTTGGAATATGAGTCTATAATAATAAAAAAAATGGTACATATTGATTGGGCCTGCAAAGTCTATGTGGATTCTCTGGCAAACAGAGCTTGTTTGTTTCCACGGTATGAGCATACTCTTCTCTGGACTACTAACGAGTTTTTGACACGAGACACAAGATTTAACCATATTTTCAATATCGCTATTAATTTTAGGCCACCAAACAAATGATCTAGCTATTGCTTTTGTTTAAAACGGTGCCGAAGTGGGATTCATGCAATAGCTGAAGTATTAATTTTCTAAGTTTTTCTTTTACTATAAACCTATAACACCATAGCAAACATTCGTGATCTACAGTTAGCTCAGTATCTTTGCTAGTAAATGCTTTAAACTCTTCGCCTTTTAAATCTTTAATTTTACCCTTTTGAACACACTCACAAACTTTAGAAAGAATAGGATCTCGAGCTATATCTTTAAAGTCAAGGTTTAAAATATTCCCCTTTTGTATATAATTTACAAAGGTACTATCATTTGTGTCCTCTACGTTTTTCATTTTCAGTTGAGGCATTCGCGATAAATTGTCAGCTTCATTTAAGTGACCTATGACGTATTCAATTTTATAATTGAATCCTGAAAGAATAAACGCCCACCTTTGAACACGTCTGCTGCCATTATTGGTAAGCCTTTGTTTTCACCAAATATAGAAATCAATGGCTTATGATCTGTTTTTTTTTGTAACACAAAAGATAATAGCCAACGCTTCTTTTTCATGTGTACTATATTTTTGTTCGGTTTTAGTTAAAGCCCTAGATATGAATACAATAGGTTTAAATTCGTTGTTAGGAAATTTGTGAGACAATATACCAGCTATGGCATAATTTGAAGCGCCTGTTGTGAGAAAAATTGGTAACTTTAGATTAAAGTGTACCAGAACTTTATCTGAAGTTATTTCTCTTTTTATCGTGTCATACGCAATTTGACAATTTTCAGACCAAACAAATTTAACGTTTTTTCTGTAATAAATGATATAATGGTGTCATGATTCTTGCAAAATTATTAACGAACTTTGAGTAATAATTTACGATGCCTAAAAATGCACGTAACTCTGACACATTATTGGGGATTGGGGACTTTAATACCGAATCTATCCTTTCCTTGTTCTTTTTAAGAAGAAACTTGTCAATGGTAAAACCTAAATATGATATTTCATTTCTGAAAAATTCACACTTTGATAAATTGAGTTTAAGTCCTGCTAACAACAATTTATTTAGAACAGATTTTAAATTTTGAATGTGTTCTGTCATATTCTTGCCATATATCGTAATATCATCCTGATACACAACTACGAATGGTATACCATGTAATAAGGTTTCCATTGTCTTTTGAAATATTCCAGCAGCAGGTTTAATTCCAAAAGGTAAACGTTTCATCTTTAAAATGCCAATGTGCGTTGACCACTTACATAAAAGTTGTGATTTATCATCAAGTATAAGCTGATTATATGCGCTAGATAAATCTAATTTTGAAAATATTTGACCTCCTTGAAGTGAAGCAAATATTTAATTTATCAATGGCAATGGATATTTAAAATCAGACAAATATTTGTTTATGGTGACTTTGTAGTCGTCACAAATTCGAATGTCACCATTCGGCTTCAAAATTGGAACAAGTGGTGTACCCCATTCTGAATGATCACCTTGTTCTAAAACATCATTTACAATTACCTCCCTAAGATTTTCCTCAATTTTACTTTTCCAAGCTAATGGCATTGGACGCGGCTTAAAAAAATAGGTTTTGCATCCTTATCAATAGATAGAGAAATTTTTCCTAACTTGTAACTTCCAAGGCCACTACTAAAAACTTAATGAAATTCATTTTTTATTTGCTCTGTCATGATGGAATTTTGATCAGAGATAATAGAGTTTACTTGAACAAGTTCAAAATTAAAAGTTCTCAAAAAATTTCTACCAAATAAAGGACTGCTATCATTATCTGTTACTACAAGTTTCACCTTTCTTTTTATTCCATTTACTTCAATGATCTCTTCATATTCTCCTAACAATTTAATTTTGTTCCCATTATAGTCGACATATGGATCATTACAAGGCTTGAGACTTACTTTTTTATTCAACATGTCAATAAATGATGCCGATACCGATACGGAAATTATTCGTTTCTTTTGCTGCTTCTCAATATTATGTAATAGTAAGCACTTACATCAGCGCACGAAAATTTTTTACTGGGAAGTTCAAGCAAATTTGTAACTGTAGAGCGGGAATTGCGGAAACCATGTTGACTCGGGGATAAAATAGATGAAACTTGATGTGACAAAGAATCATAAACGACTTTTTCAAATAATTTTGGTATAGTGCTTAGTTTTGCTATTCCTCGATAATTAGAGACAACCACTTTTGAACAGCGGGATAATAAATGATTCCTTCCAAGTATAAGGAAAGAGGAATATATAGTAAGAGGAATATATAGTAGATAAGCACACTGCTTTAAGATGCAACTAGGAACACCACCCGGACCCAGAGCATAGGACCATTTTAACTTAATTAAATAGTTAAGTAAGAATTTGTTATGGATATCGATGAGAGTTGTATATCAATGATGAATAAGTAGATGAAAAAAAAAGCAGCAAACATATTACTGATATTTAAGTCATCTGATGACTCGTGATCCCCAAGTTTCATTGTTGATGGGTAATCAGCGGCACGTCTTTTTGAATTAACAAACTTATAAAATGATTTAGGATCATGTTTCAAGCTATTCTTAACTTGTATAAGATAATTTTTATAGGCTGTTTGGTTCGCAATAGTATTGAGTATTTCATATAGTTTAAAGATGATTGGAATTGTTTATATTTTTATACAAATTATTTTTTTTATTTTTTAAACGCAAAAGGTATTTAGAGTTCCAAGGCGGACCAATTACAGTATTTGGAAACTTCATAGGTATAGAAGCCGCAAAACATTCATTGATACGACAATAAAAAGTGGTTAAGCATTGATCAAGATCGTTGATTGCAGATAATTCTTCTAACCAATTGATATTAGAAATATGTTGTTTTAAGATGTCATAGTTTGTACGTTTACAAAAATAAATTTAACTTGTGTTATGTTGTTTCTTTTTATACTGAGAAGGATAAAAGCACGAGCAGGTTAATTCAAAACGATTTTTTTTTTCATCTGGCAAATTCTTACGAATTACTTTTTAACAAGTTTTTTTTGCCAGGTACACCAAGTTTCTGGTTAATTTTAGTAAGTTATTCTACCAAATTTTTCACAATTTTTTTTTTTGTTTTCAGTTTTTTTTACATTTTTTTTTAAGTCCTTGCTCGGGTCCCATTGTAACGACATGAATTTCACTTATGCGAGGATAACGCGTTTTATTATAATTTTTTCCAAAATAACGTTATAAAACGTATCACTTTATTTCACGGGAATTAAACACTTAATTGACCGACACTAATTTTCCCAAAAGATCTATGCTGATCTACCTTATACTGGCAGTGCCACGCGTTGCTACCTTTTACTATTACGAACCTTAGCTGGCTCTTTCCTGGCGTCTGGCTGCAGCTTGACTAACTTAAAAATAAATTGGGTCCAGTGTTGGCAGGTTTGACGATTTATCGTCATTTTGATCGAGCTTTTACGAAATTTTTTCATTAAACTGATGAAGTTTCCTTCACAATGTGAATAACAATTTTTTTTAAACTTGACGAAAAAGCTTCATAGTTTTACTGAAACTGTTGATGAAATGAAATGAATGAAACTTTCTCATGGTCGTTTGAAATTTTTGATAAATAAAATAAAATTTTTTATTAAATTATATAAAAAAATGCATTAATTTAATAAAAAAAAAGTTTCATTCAATTAATAGATGAGTTCCAGTGACATTTAATAGATCTAATGCAAAAATTCATTGATAACATACAGAGAATTCGCTCACTGTATGTCAACAAATGTAAAGCAATTTGAATTTGATCATAAATTTTAATTTGTTAATGGAAGTCCAAATTTAAGAATTGAAAAAATGACATTGTAAAAGAATTTACAGAATTTTTAAAAAGAATTTAAGATTTAAAAATTGTGCTACTGAAATGTTGTTCAGAATAATATAGAAGTGATTAACAATTTAAGTGGTAAAGCGTCATCGTTTTAAAATATCATGATTTTCGAAGTTTAAACGATAGAAGTGTCGTAACTCGTGTTATATTACAACGACAGAATGTTAGCACCTGAAAGGTGAATTACACTATTGACTTTCATATTTTTTTTATTAAAACTTTATGCCACTTTTAAATATTATATTTTAATTTAACGACTTTATGACGATTTTTTCTTTTAAATTTGACGATTTTATGCTCAACACACCTGGCAACACTGATTGGGTCGTTGCTTTTATACACAAATTTTTGACGATCACATACATACATAGCAGAGAATAGAATGAGACCATTCGTTTTTATTGTCCATTCATACATTCATTGCTTTTGCATTGCTTTTATTCAACAACAACAACTTATGCTGTTGCTGTTTATTCCATTTATTGTTTTGTTAAATGCCTTTTTAACATTCATTTTTATAATGACGTTACGTGCCAAGCAATGAAATGAAATGATGACACATGAATAACATGAAATCAATCACAAGATTCGCGTAGTATTCGTTGACCTGTAGCAATAATATTTTTTTTTTTAGTTTTATTAAACATGAGATATGTATAAATTTTTGTTTAATTTTATTAAACATGAAATATGTATACAATTTTTTAATTTTCTTAATACAGAAATATGTTCCACAAAAAAATTTGTTAACGTTTTATTCATTTAACATTGAGACCATTCATACCAATCGTTGTGTATTCGTTGTTTTCGTGAGTGTTAAGTGAGGTTAACACTAGACAAGCAATGCATGGTTTTCGTTACACTCACTTTTCTCAATTCTGTCGATTGTTGCTTTATTAAAATGATGTGAGTTGACAACAATGTACTCATTTTTTGTGATTGCATTCAAAAGCATGAAATAAGGCACTCAAACCGTTCTCTTATACATATACATATAACTTAAAAATACATTAGGTAGTTGGTTTTAAATATCCATAACTTATGCCAAATCAGGGTTGTAAACTAGTGTCGTGAGTGACATCCAGAGGTGGTGTTAGCACGTACACGAACCTACTATTTACTTAGTTATGCTATAAACACATAGACGACTGCAGCTACACGACTACAGCCTGTCAAAAATAAAATACACACGTTTATATGAAAACGATTATTTTGGCACCAACACAACTACACGGCTACCCGACTACTTTTGCCGCTGTAGTCAACTTAGGTTAATTTCTATTTTTGTTGGCTGCAAAACAAAAATAGTGTTGACAATAAAACAAAATATGTAACAAATTAGTGCTTAAAAATATTTTATTTTGTTAAACACAAAAAACGTCGCAACATCAAATGGTATAATTGCATTAATATTCAAGAGGGGTTATATAAATTTATTTTCACGTTATAATTATGTATTATAAATAAGTAATTGTATTTTTAAGTGAACTTTATATACGTGTCTACAACCAAGCATGTTGTTCTATTTTAATAAAGAAAAAAAAGATGTAATTGGCACTACTGAAACAAAAATGCATTTGTATCAGGGATGTTAAATGGAGTTTTCAATTTTGTACCAACATCCAAAAAAATTGTACTTTTTGGACGTTGACGGTACCATTTTTTTTAAATTTATTAAAACAAAAACAAAAAAAAAAAATACATAAAAATTCTCTTGTACAGAAAAAAAAAACAAAACCTTCCAATAACATACATTATATGTATGAATAAAATAAGGCATAAAAAAGTCTTATGAATATATGAGACCAAATCATGGAATTATTTGTTTAGTTAATAAACTATTTGGAATTTCTACATCATAGCAGCATAAATTTGTCGCTCTTAACCAATCCTTAGTCTGTATGAGACTTGATAATGTTGGCTAATGTAGTCTGTTTCTTTCCTTAGTTTTTATTATATTTTGAAAAGAAAAAAACTCTTTTCACATTTGCAGACCAGTGTGGAATGGATAAAATTCCAGCAACGACTAGAAATGTCTGGAAACATATTGACATTCAGTTCATTTTGAAAATTAGCTACTACCGACCAAAAACTACAAACGTTTTAATTTTTTAACGACTTCAGTTAAAAAATTTTAGTTTTTACTCTGGCTCAAGTAATATTTTTACTAAGAAGACAAGAATGGAGCAAAATTAATGATTAATCGGTTTTTTGTTAAAGTTCTGCCTATTATGGAGGCTATAACTTTTCTAAAACATTGGGTTCTGATGAGATCTTTAACCAGATCGAAATACTAGTATTAACCTAGCTAATATGTTTGATTTGCTTTATTTTTGTAAATATACGGAGGTTGAGAGCTCGTTCTAAATTAAACATATATAAGATTGTTTGGAATTTTCTTTCATTTCTTTAACAATAATTTAATTTTCGTTTGAGTTTGAATTTTAACGTCTTTTTCAGACAATTGCAGTTAATACTATAATTAATATGCAATTTTATTTAATTTAATTGTGAAAGGCGTGGTAGAGAAGAATGAGTGTATTTTCTAAAAATCATAACTACATTGCAAATATTCAATTTTTTCTGAATCAGACTGCGCAGTTTCTGGTATTGAACGTTCGTCAGTGACCCTGTTTTTTTTTGATTTTTTGAATAATGTAATATTTGTTATGTTTTTATTTGTTCGATTGCGTCTATATGAAATTTTTCTGTGCAATCACTGACCGTGGTATAGATAAACTGATTTCTAATGCCACATGCACTCGCACTACACGTTAGACAGAGCGCTTTAGCCCTCTGAGCTATAGTTAGGTCGAGTTTTGTTGTGATTAAAACTAGTTTTATTCAATACACGGTGTTTTTGTTCTTGCATACATAATCTCAGAAGTACAACTCCAACAACACAACAGTTCTATTTTTAGAAACTCACCTCACTCTAATGTCCACTGTTTTCCCATATGTTATAAGTGATGCCATATCTATATATCAATTTTCACTTCTTCAGAATTTTAATAAATTCAAAATAAAAGTGAAGTTGGCTGCAACAAGTGTCAATATATGTAAGAGCTGCCAGATAAATTTTGTAAAAAATCGTAAATTTTTAATCGATATTAAAAAAAAAAAAAATTGCCAACTTTATTCTTCAAAATCCTTAAAATGATGATAAATCGTAAAATCTGGCGGATATAGTCGCATATATTTTAAGAGCTCATTACATAAAACGAATAAATGCAATGAAAAAGGACACAATAACAATTTGTTTGATATACTAAAAATTCAAAAAGGGGAAAAATTAAAAATTTTTAAATTGTACCAAATGAGTCGCGGTAGTACCACGGTACTTTAGAAGGTCAAAATGTACCAAAAAAAGTACAATTGTACCAACTTTAACATCCCTGATTTGTATAAAAAACAGCTGTTGATATTTTTAAATTGAATCGTGATCAGCTGTTTACTATGCTGCTGTCGTTTCCAAAATAATAAGTAGCTGACCACACGGCGACGATTGCAGTCAACGGCATTTGCAGTCGTGTAGCTCTGCAGTCTGCTGTGGTCTATGTGTTTATAGCATTACGGACAACACATATTTAAAAATTATTAATACAATTCATTTAATTTAAAGTAATTTGGTAAAATATAAGAAGAATAAAAATAATGCTGCATTAAACAGTGTTGGCCAAAACGAACTTGAGACTTTAGTCGTTACAAAATTAAGCAATACGTTGCTGACTTTACTTAACTTTTTTTAGTGTACCTGAATTTGCGTCAAAAGAATTTTTCATGATGTTGAGAATCGCAGTCTGCTAACTTCAGCTGACCTACATTTTAGAAGAACTAAATTTGAGTTGGCGGTTGTAGATAAATTAACTACCCTATTCAAAAGAACTGATATGAAGCTTTGTATAGTTTTATCTAATTTAATATGGAAACACACTTAATTTTATAAAATTTCATTCGAAAAATGAATCGATTAAATTTTATCACATTAGATCTAATTGTATCAGATTCGATTTATTGTTGAATTGATATAGTTGAATTGATATAGTTATTTCCGAATAAATATAAATAATGTATGGATCCTTCCAATTTTCAAAATATTAATACAAGGTCTTCTCATATAACTAGGTAATATGGTAAAACTATGTTAAACATAACATTTATTATAGGTTTCAAGCTACTAACGAGATTCTTGTATTTATTTACCATTTCCGCTGAAATCAAGAAAATTTCAAACAAATTATTGTGTTCTATTTTAAATGAACGATATTTGTAATTGATATTGAAAATTCTCTTTTGTAATTAAAGAAGTTATAAATTAATGAATTAATGATTTCTTCTAAATGATAGTGTAGATATTCTAATTTAACTTAAGATTTTTGAGTTATTAAACATGTTAAATGTGAAAAAACGATTAGAATCATGCAAATGCAATTTGATTAAATTATATATGTTTAAATTTTGTTGCGAATAACATCGTATAAGATAAGATGTGATTATATGTGAAATTTTGATTTTTTTTTTTTTTTATATTCGGTACCATATATTATCATATCCAAAAACAGGTTTTCTTTTATACTATTTTATTTGCCATGTACAATCAGATATCCTTGGTTGCAAATAAATTTATATATAAAAAAACATAGGATGCAAGACCAAAAATTATTTATATTTTATTTTAGATATTAGACTATAGGAAAATATATATTGAACCTGCGAAGCAAAACTATTCGATTTTGGTAAATTTAAAACTCTCAGCCTAATAAATTAGATTTTAGTTTTTAATTTGTATTAGATTTTTTTTTTACAATACAGCACAGATAAAAAAAATTGTAAATAAAAACAAACTTTTTGTAAATTCACACAATTTTTTTCTAAAATTGCTTCATTATTAGATCTTGCAAATACAAACACCAAGCTTGTACCTTGATTGTTTAAATTAATTTCAATAACAAAGTCAACAAACGAATTTGTTGATATTCAAAGCAAATTTTAACAAACGATGTTGTTGACTTGATTGTCAATTTTTTTTAAATAGTCATATCAAGAAACGAGTTTGTTCTGATTTCTGATAATATTCTTATTTAAAAACCTTCTTTATATAAAAAAATTAATGTATTTTAATAAATATTTTTGTTTTCAGAAACAATTTTTTTTATTAAAAAGTAATTTATAAAAAAATATAAAACAAACAAAATAATCATTAATGTTAAATAATTCATGACATAAAACTCAAAAAATACACTGTAATTATAAAATGTATTATTATTAGCCAGGAAAAATATCACAAATGTTGCAAAGTGTTGAATGAGAAAGTTCTGAGATTCTGAGAATAATATTTCTTTTGTAAAATTAAATATTTAATGCAAAAAACTTTTTATTATATATTTTCTCATTTTTTTTTGTATAACTTTTTCAATACACAGATTTTTTAACTTGTTGTTTTCTCTTTCTTGCGTGTATAAATAATGACAGGGTTCAGTGTTGCGTTTTAATACAGATAAAATACAGATATTTTATTGTGAAATTTCTTTTTATTTAAACTCGTTTTTATTTGTTATAAAAAAATATTTCTTTATAAATAAGCAAAATATAATATTTTGATTTATAACATAAGTTAAATATATAAAGTAAAGTCTTAATAACTTCACGCATTTTTTTATAAATCGACCTCCGACTAATTGACTTTTTGGCAGTCGACTTTGTTCTGATGAAAAAGTCGAAAAGTCGTCATTCTTCTAATGAAAAATTCGAAAAGTCGACTTTTGCTTTCGGCTTTTCGACCAACGATATCGGTAAATATGACATAAAACCCAAAAGCGAAAAAAGCCCAAAATGATGTCAAAGCCTACAAAAAGGTCCAATTTGGACAAAATTTGCCCAATTGTAAAGGAAGAGAAAGACTTCTGGAAAATAAATTGCGTAGTCCCCCATTTCGTTACACTGTGAGCATCAGTACAGTAAAGTAGAAAACCTTAAGTGTAAAAACTTTAAATTTCATTAAATATGGACTGATTTAAATAATTTTAGACTTTTGGCAATACGCTAAATGATATTAGTCTTATAGTCCAAAACTTATATGTTCGCTGACATTAAATTTTAATTTTTGGGAATGCCTTTTGTGGTTTTTGGAAAATCGGCAATTTTTTAATAGTGAAATGTGAAAAAATGCCAAAAAGATCTTTTTCGAACTTTGTCTTAAACATTGGGTAAGTTGTAGAAAATTTATTTAAATATTATTTTACCGATTTTGAAATTCGGGTTCCTTATCATTACCAATAAAGCTTAAATTCTACATGAGGTTGCCAATTAATTAAAAATGTTTATAGAAAAAGTCGATTAATCGACTTTTACTTAGAAAATAGTAGAAAATAGTTTGATAAAACGACAACGTAGAATAGTCCAAAAGTCGACTTTTAAAATTTTTACAGAATTTGAAAAGTCTAAAAGGTAAACAAAGTAGCTGACATCATTGCTACTGTTTGGATTTTAACAAACACGTTTGTTGACACATTTTCTTGAAAAAAAAATCATATTTTCCTTATTAATTGATATACGCACTTAATTTGATTCAATTTATTTATTTTGTGTTGGTTTGGATCAAAATAGTTAACTATTTTACAAGGGTCAAATTTCATAATAAAATTTACCAAATCCTTTTACAAAATCAAAAAAAGCAACAACTATACTATAGAATTAATTATTAACGACAATCCTACAAAAACTATTAACGAGATCCTACAAAAATGTTCCATGAAAGGAAGATTTGTCGTTAATAATTAATTCTATAGTATAGTTGTTGCTTTTTGTGATTTTGTAAAAGGATTTTGTAAATTTTATTATGAAATTTGACACTTGTAAAATAGTTAACTATTTTTGATCCAAACCAACAGACAACCATAAATTGGTATTATGTTCATAACGAATTTTTTCCCACGGAATACAAAATTTAATGTATCTTTATTTCCATAGAAATTTCGAGTGATAGATTTTGCTCAATTCATTAGAACCTTTGCTCCTTCAGCTATTTTCAAATTATTAATAATTTCTTGACCCAAATGTTGTCCCATGAATTGATTTTGCCAAAATGAGATTCTGCGACTCAAAGGCAAAGTCTGATATTGCCCACAGTGGTCACCTGCGCT
The DNA here is from genome assembly GCA_021234595.1 of Delia radicum. NCBI lineage: Eukaryota > Metazoa > Arthropoda > Insecta > Diptera > Anthomyiidae > Delia > Delia radicum. The sequence continues at coordinate 172,865,495 of CM037854.1, read as the reverse complement.
CAACTCATAAACTGACGTGCAATAACTGATGAAGTGTAGGTAAGGAATACTTGAAGTGTAGGTAAGGAATAAAATATGAGTATTGTAAAACTCTGATGCCTTGTATTATTGAAATTCTAAAATTTATGCCACTTTTAAATATTATATTTTAATTTAACGACTTTATGACGATTTTTTCTTTTAAATTTGACGATTTTATGCTCAACACACCTGGCAACACTGATTGGGTCGTTGCTTTTATACACAAATTTTTGACGATCACATACATACATAGCAGAGAATAGAATGAGACCATTCGTTTTTATTGTCCATTCATACATTCATTGCTTTTGCATTGCTTTTATTCAACAACAACAACTTATGCTGTTGCTGTTTATTCCATTTATTGTTTTGTTAAATGCCTTTTTAACATTCATTTTTATAATGACGTTACGTGAGTTTTAGATTGAAACCAGTAAGATGAGAAAACTGTAAGGTTCCTTTATAATTTTTAAAGTAATATTTTTATTCTATATTAAAATCTTTTTACAGTAAAATGTGATGTTTGATCTTATGGTTTTAAAACAATACTGACCAATCACTCGATCACCACAATCAATATGTATATTTTAGGCAGCAAAGAAACTGTTTGTGTCAGCAAAAATACAATTCCAAGAATCCATGGATATTGTTTATATTACAGTTTCTTTGTTGCCACAAAAACATTAAAAATCAAAGTATCAAGAATTTATGTATGTCGCTGATAAGCAAAACATAACAATTGTTGATTCGACACCAGACAATTGATTGTGATGAAATATATATGGGTAATGCCATTATAAGTGGTCAGAAAATATAATATAATGTTACAGCAAAATGTGATGTACAAAGTGGAATGTATATAAATGTTAATGATATAATGATAATAAAATAATAATAGTAAAAATATACGGCTCATGCCGTAACTCCTCCCCCCTTAGAGTAGAGCGACGGCCAGAAGGATTGGGCAGGAGCGTTTGCAGGGCTGGATGTGATGAATTGAACAATTTTCCGCTTTGGTAAAATACAGGTCAGTACCACTGTAGCGATTATGCATAACGATATTACAACATAGCCAAGGTTTTGTTTCTTCAGTGTCTGATGAGTGAATAGTTCTAATTTTTGTAGGGTTATGTTGTTTCTGGTGAAATTTGTTGTCAAGGTTGCAGTTGGAGGCGGTAACAAATAAACTTCGTCCCAAAATTTGTTTTCGTTGTCGACAAATATGGTGCCGTTGATGTCGATGGTACATTTGTCGTAGTGTAGCACACCTGTCCCTTGGATGGAAAAAGACTCATTTCTGCAAGTAAATGTAGTATTAATAATATTCATAAAGACAATGAAATTTGGTTCTGGTTGGAAAAATGTTTCAACATTTCCAACATCGTCTAGTGGGCAATGTGCAGTTTTGTTACGCATCAAGTTACCAATACAGGTAGATCTTATGGTCTCGTCACGATATATGGATTCAAGACAATAAAACATACCTTCTATTTCTGGGCAAATTAAGTCGTAGTATTGTATCGATTTCTCATTATACGCTATATATGGTTTAGTTGATATCTGTAGAGTGTTATTTACTGGTAGTGGAATAATGCGATACAATTTATAGGGGTCATGCGAAAAAATAGGAATACGAACATTAAAGATAATATTGGTACCGTTATAATAAGCCTGAAGACCTAATAACTCATAAACATGATCTTCAGAATTTACCGATATTGACTGATTGTCAAAATAATAAAGCATTTGTTTCATTTCAACAGGATTCAAAATTTGTCTCGAAATAATATTTATTTTCGCCAATGTAATGGATTCGATTATATCCGAAACGTGAATTGAAAGTATATCGATATTATAATTAATTCGATTCAGATGTTGAATATCCGTTATTAAATCCGTATTACTTTTAATACTATTCATGTTATCGGAAATGTACTTCGCTATGCTATTCTGTTCGTTATTAATATGGGTTGTCAGGTTATCAAATCTCTGCATCATTTCAAAATTCAAAGCACTAACGGTGGTCCCAACGTTATTATGACCCTTGCTGAGTTGGCGAATCTGTTCGTTAATTTTCTCCGCGTCATTTGCATCCATGTTGCCGGTTATAATTTTGACCATGGAACCTAAGCCGTTTATCAACCCACGTTTTGATCTCCTTAGAGGTACCAGAGAATATATTTTCCTTCTTAAATCTGCGAGTTTGAATTTTGTAACCTCCAATGTATCTATAGCGGTTCCGTGGTATTGAATCATATCTAAGTTGTCAGAAATTTTCTGGACGTTCCTTTCGTAGCTTTCGGTGTCTAATATATGGATAAGGCTGTTATAACCTGTAATTATTCTAGCGGGTCCCAGTCGCAATGGTAATATTCCTGAGTTGTTAGACAGGTCTTGAATTTCCAGGCCAGTTGCTGATAGCAGCATCCTAAAAAGATAATAATCGTTTTATTATTTTTCCCTTTTCTTTTCAATCTGATAAAATGTGTTCATTTTATGTGTGTTTTAATTTGTTCTTTAGTTTAGATTTATGTATCTTCTGGTTGTTCGTAGTTGTAACAGTGATTTGGTTGTCCTGCTTTATTTTCCGTTTTGAGAATCTGGGGGTTAATTTATTTCTTCGGCATTCTTTTCGAAATACAATGTTGTCAGTCTCCCAAATTTGTGGCTCATCTCTATTTTGGTTAAGTTTCTCAATCCTTTTTGATGTATCCTGCTCCATTTTTCGTTGAATTGAGGGGTATAACGTTTCTTGAAATTCGTTTAATTTCCTCAAATATTCGTGTTGATTGCTAAAAGTTAGATTTTTATTAAATTTATATGTTTTTCCATGAAATAATTCGTATGGTGTTAGTCCAGTAGCCGAATGAATGGCATTATTGTAAGTGATGATGGTTTCTGATAGAATTTCGTCGTGATCAAGGTCCAATCTGTTTTCCTTTCTCTTAGCTACAATCAGACGGTATATCTCCGTTAGAGTGGAGTGCAGTCTTTCCACTGGTGAATTGCTGCTGGACTGCTGAAAAGAAGTTATATGAAGTAGTATTTCAAACTGTGTACAAAAATCCTTGAAGATGTTACTCGTGAATTCGGTGCCTTGGTCACATACGATTTTTCCGGGTATGCCAAATAGGCTCATAAAATGCTTAAGTTGTTTTAGAACTGCAACGCTAGTTCTTGCTGGGAGTGTATATGCTGCCCCAAATTTTGAAAACTTATCAATTAATGTGAGAATCTGTTTCCCATTAATTGTATAGACATCAATATGGATTATATCCAAAGGTTTATCGGGTGTCTCGGGTTTCTGGTATTTTAGTTTTGGCGGATTTCTATTATATTTTAATGTTTGACATTTCTCGCAATTATTAATTGTACGTGTAATTTTGTCCTTCATATATGGGAAATAATATTCCCTTTTAAGGTGATGAAGTGTTTCGTTTATACCCCGGTGGTTCATTCTTTCGTGATATTCTCTTATAATTTTATCCTGTTCATCGTTTTGTCTAACATCTATCAAAACTTCCATTGAACGTAGCAGTTTATAGATCCCACTGTTTGCGAAGTATTTAGAATACACTGATTGAAGCAGTTGAAAAATTTTTTCAGTTGTAAATATTACTGTAAGTTTATTAGAAGGGATGAATTCATTAAATATTTCTAACATTACCTGTTCATCAAATGTTGGTTTGCGTATGACTCTCCTTTGTTTATTTCTAAATATTGTTTCTACAGTCATTGGAGATCCCGTAGCCGATTCTTCTATTACAATCTGAATATTAAATTCGTTTAAAGGTTTTTCCGAAATATATATTCCGTCATCCAGGTTTTCGTCTGCTGAGTGTATTGTTGAACCATGCGTACCTTGGACAGACTCAGAGTCGTTAAAGTTCATCTCTATAATTGGATCGTTTTCCGGTTTTTCGATTATAACTCTGCTGAGGGCGTCTGCATTCGTATTTGATTTGCCCTTTTTGTAAATTATCTGATAATCGAATTCTTCTAGTTTTAATCTCCAACGGACTAATTTTGAATTTGGCTCCTTTAGACCCATTAGCCATGTCAGAGGTTTGTGATCGGTAACGATCATGAATTTCCGCCCGAATAAGTAAGGCCTGAAGTATTTGGTAGCCCAGACAATTGCAAGTAATTCCTTCTCTATTGTCGAGTAATTTAGCTCGGAGTTAGAGAGAGTTCGGCTCGCATAGCAAATAGGTTTATCGTTGTTCATGTTCCCTTGAGATAAAATGGCACCGAGGGCTACATTGCTGGCATCCGTAGTAAGGATGAATGGCTTCGAAAAATCCGGATACTGTAAAATAGGATCATTGATTAATAAATTCTTACACAGTTCAAAAGTATCCGAGTATTGTTTTGTGATCTCGATGATACTATTTTTCTTTAATCGTTCTGTCATCGGTTTGACAAGTTTCGCAAAGTCTTTTATGAATTTACGGTAATACCCCAAGAGGCCAAGAAAAGACCTTATTTCCCTTTGGGTCTTGGGTAGAGGAAAATTCTTTATAGCAGCGATTTTGTCGGGATTAGGTTTGATTCCGGAAGTTGTCACTATATGACCCAAAAAACATATTTCCTTCCTCAGAAAATCGGACTTATCGATTTGGATTTTTAAATTCGAATTTCTCAATCTATCAAAAACTTCTTTAATATTACAGATATGCTCCTGTAAAGATGTCGAAAATATGATTATGTCATCAAGGTATACAAGACATATTTTACCATTCAGATTCCTGAGTACATTATCCATTACCCTTTGAAATGTAGATGGTGCGTTCTTTAGGCCGAATGGCATTCGAACGTACTCATAGTGGCCATTCTCCACAGTAAATGCTGTTTTCTGAATATCCTCGGGATTCATCTCTATCTGGTGGAATCCTGATGCTAGATCAATGGTTGAAAAATACATACACCTACCCAATTTATCAAGTATTTCAGAAATGTTAGGTATCGGGTATCTATCAGAAACTGTTTTTTCATTTAGCTTGCGGTAGTCGATAACGAGTCGCCATTTCCTTTTACCATTGATATCCATCTTTTTGGGGACTATCCAAACCGGTGAACTCCACGGTGAATAGCTTGGTTTAATAATACCTTGTTTTAACATCTCTGCGATTTGTTTATTTACTTCTCCCTTATGGATATATGGATACCTATACGATTTAACGTGTATTGGTATCTCGTCTGTTGTATTTATACTATGTTTTATTTCGTTACTAAATGACAAGTTTTCGCCTTCTCTGAAGAATATATCTTGGTATTCCTCACAAATCATAATTATTTGATGCTTTTCCTCATCATTTAGATGATCAATACGAAGTTGCTCTGCAATGTGGTTAATGGGTTGACAATTAGTGTTCTCAACATTCCAATTATTTATCTCAACTAGGTCCATAGAGTGGTATGGTTCTACTTTTAAAGGTTGGTCAATATATAGCATCTGGTTTTCATCTGAGTTGTTGACAACTTCAATGGATCCAAACCAGTCATGTGCCGTGTATATGCCCTCAGAAACGGTAAAATGCGGTGAAATGATAGTTTCATTTAGATAGATATCTCCATTTTGTATATCTACCGGTAACCTGATGATTTTCTTTGAATTGGCTGGGATCATGTGTTTTCCTGAGGTAAAGTTGGGCTTCGTGTGAGGTCCAGGGTTGAATTTGCAGTAATAAGTTTGTAATCGACAAGATCAATTTTCGTTTGTAATTTCTTCAAAATGTCAAGGCCCAATAAGCCATCAAAATAGCTGTGAAATTTAAATATTAGGAACGTTAAATAACCATCACACTTAAATTCCTCAAATATAGGTAAAGAAACTTTTTTATCTAAAATATACTTATTCAAAATAGTAATCAGTGGAACAGGTTGACACATTTGCTGGTCTTCTATTTTAACAAACTCCGGGTTAATGAATGATGATGAGGCCCCTGTGTCGATAAGGAATCTCAATGGTCTTCCAAATGGTGATGCGATATATATGAAGAGGAGAGTCGAGCCGTGTTTGTTTGCTTCTACATATCCTGTTGATTCCAGGAGGCAGGTTGTTGAAAATTTGTTGTATCATCGATATTGCAATCATTTGCATTGTTTCGGGTCTCTGGCCCTGTGTGAACACTTCCAGTATCATAAGATTCGTGCATTTCGCAGCAATTTAAATATTGGTTTTTTTGTTTGTTGAAATTGGATGTCGATGAGGTGTTTGACTTAAAAGGTGTAAAGTTCGGATTTTTAGACTGATTTGTGAATCTGGTACTTGTTGATGGCGAGTTTCCGAAGGGTGGTTTGGAACTATACCGCGACTGCTGTGTTCCTTGGTGCCCTCCAGATGAATTATTGTTGTACGTTTTAATACCTTCCAAATTCCTTTTACGGCTTTCAGAGGGATATTCACTATAATTGTTGTAACCGCGTGGTCTGCTATTCCCATAAGATTTTTCGCGTTCTTCTTTTAGCTGTTTAAAAACGTTAAGTTCTTTGGTACAGTACACCATGGCTGTTGGTAAAGAATCAGGTTGCATGGCTCTTATGCTTGAGCCTAGTGGTTCCCTTAATCGGGTAAGGAATGCATTTAAGCACATCTCTGCAAAAAGCTCCCTTTTTGCTTTAAGGACGACGGGATTCCGTTCATGAACCTGCGCATTATTATTTAGAGCTGCCTGAATCTCTATAATTGAATTATAGAATTCCTCTAACGTCCCCTGTCCCATTTTAAGGCTATGAAGATCTCTGATTATTGATGTTTCAGTGCGCTTATCTGCATAGTGATCCATGAGATTGGATTTTATCTGATCCCAGTTAAGGGATGTTCCGAACATGTTTAAGACATCGTTGGCCTTACCTACTATTTTGTTACGGATTGCTCTAAGTAGAACCTGACCGTATGGAGTGCCATCAGTACCTCTTATTTGAAGGAGAATTTCCTCGACATTGTCTATAAAATTGTTTAAACTACGAGGTTCTCCTTCGAACTTAGGAAGATCCTTGATCACATCTGGTATTCTCAATGATTCAAATATCTCGGCACTTGTGGGCTGAGCCCGTGGTATTTCGTCTGGCATGTTATAAGGTTCTGCAATTGATTCAAGGCTTCTGAATCGTTTAAGAGCGGACCTTAATGTCCTCGGCATAAGATTACTTGGATATTTTTGAATTGTATTAACTATCTGTGTATACCTTCAATTCGTTTTAAACTATTCTGATCTTTCTCCTTTTTTTTCGGGGTTAACAACTATTTGTTCGAACTTCCACAATATGTACCACAACCACTTCACTAATAAAACAACTAACGAAAGTTACTGTATAAGTGAAAAAATTGACACAATACTCACATGTACAGAAATAGGGATACTTCCATTGCTGAAGTTCCAATCGTTAACCAGTAGAATATTACGGACTCCAATTGTTCTTTACTATTCTCCTGACGATTTTAGTTTTATGCCAGTTCAATGTTGTACCGTCAATAAATGTTAAGAATCGTTGCACTTTTTTTTTTATTTTTGGATAATTCACTGATATTCCATCAAGAATTTTCTTTTGTATTATTTATAATTTTCTCCTGGATAATTCAGTGATATTCCATCAAGAATTTCCTTTTGTATTATTTAAAAAATTTTTTTCCTGGATAATTCAGTGATATTCCATCAAGAATTTCCTTTTGTATTATTTTTATTTTTTTCTGGATAATTCAGTGATATTCCATCAAGAATTTCCTTTTGTATTATTTTAATTTTTCCCTGGATAATTCAATGATATTCCATCAAGAATTTCCTTGGACGTAGGTTAACTTATTGAAATAAGTCGCCTTAGACTGCGCCAGTTTTAGATTGAAACCAGTAAGATGAGAAAACTGTAAGGTTCCTTTATAATTTTTAAAGTAATATTTTTATTCTATATTAAAATCTTTTTACAGTAAAATGTGATGTTTGATCTTATGGTTTTAAAACAATACTGACCAATCACTCGATCACCACAATCAATATGTATATTTTAGGCAGCAAAGAAACTGTTTGTGTCAGCAAAAATACAATTCCAAGAATCCATGGATATTGTTTATATTACAGTTTCTTTGTTGCCACAAAAACATTAAAAATCAAAGTATCAAGAATTTATGTATGTCGCTGATAAGCAAAACATAACAATTGTTGATTCGACACCAGACAATTGATTGTGATGAAATATATATGGGTAATGCCATTATAAGTGGTCAGAAAATATAATATAATGTTACAGCAAAATGTGATGTACAAAGTGGAATGTATATAAATGTTAATGATATAATGATAATAAAATAATAATAGTAAAAATATACGGCTCATGCCGTAACTCGTGCCAAGCAATGAAATGAAATGATGACACATGAATAACATGAAATCAATCACAAGATTCGCGTAGTATTCGTTGACCTGTAGCAATAATATTTTTTTTTTAGTTTTATTAAACATGAGATATGTATAAATTTTTGTTTAATTTTATTAAACATGAAATATGTATACAATTTTTTAGTTTTCTTAATACAGAAATATGTTCCACAAAAAAATTTGTTAACGTTTTATTCATTTAACATTGAGACCATTCATACCAATCGTTGTGTATTCGTTGTTTTCGTGAGTGTTAAGTGAGGTTAACACTAGACAAGCAATGCATGGTTTTCATTACACTCACTTTTCTCAATTCTGTCGATTGTTGCTTTATTAAAATGATGTGAGTTGACAACAATGTACTCATTTTTTGTGATTGCATTCAAAAGCATGAAATAAGGCACTCAAACCGTTCTCTTATACATATACATATAACTTAAAAATACATTAGGTAGTTGGTTTTAAATATCCATAACTTATGCCAAATCAGGGTTGTAAACTAGTGTCGTGAGTGACATCCAGAGGTGGTGTTAGCACGTACACGAACCTACTATTTACTTAGTTATGCTATAAACACATAGACGACTGCAGCTACACGACTACAGCCTGTCAAAAATAAAATACACACGTTTATATGAAAACGATTATTTTGGCACCAACACAACTACACGGCTACCCGACTACTTTTGCCGCTGTAGTCAACTTAGGTTAATTTCTATTTTTGTTGGCTGCAAAACAAAAATAGTGTTGACAATAAAACAAAATATGTAACAAATTAGTGCTTAAAAATATTTTATTTTGTTAAACACAAAAAACGTCGCAACATCAAATGGTATAATTGCATTAATATTCAAGAGGGGTTATATAAATTTATTTTCACGTTATAATAATGTATTATAAATAAGTAATTGTATTTTTAAGTGAACTTTATATACGTGTCTACAACCAAGCATGTTGTTCTATTTTAATAAAGAAAAAAAAGATGTAATTGGCACTACTGAAACAAAAATGCATTTGTATCAGGGATGTTAAATGGAGTTTTCAATTTTGTACCAACATCCAAAAAAAATTGTACTTTTTGGACGTTGACGGTACCATTTTTTTTAAATTTATTAAAACAAAAACAAAAAAAAAAAATACATAAAAATTCTCTTGTACAGAAAAAAAAACAAAACCTTCCAATAACATACATTATATGTATGAATAAAATAAGGCATAAAAAAGTCTTATGAATATATGAGACCAAATCATGGAATTATTTGTTTAGTTAATAAACTATTTGGAATTTCTACATCATAGCAGCATAAATTTGTCGCTCTTAACCAATCCTTAGTCTGTATGAGACTTGATAATGTTGGCTAATGTAGTCTGTTTCTTTCCTTAGTTTTTATTATATTTTGAAAAGAAAAAAACTCTTTTCACATTTGCAGACCAGTGTGGAATGGATAAAATTCCAGCAACGACTAGAAATGTCTGGAAACATATTGACATTCAGTTCATTTTGAAAATTAGCTACTACCGACCAAAAACTACAAACGTTTTAATTTTTTAACGACTTCAGTTAAAAAAATTTTAGTTTTTACTCTGGCTCAAGTAATATTTTTACTAAGAAGACAAGAATGGAGCAAAATTAATGATTAATCGGTTTTTTGTTAAAGTTCTGCCTATTATGGAGGCTATAACTTTTCTAAAACATTGGGTTCTGATGAGATCTTTAACCAGATCGAAATACTAGTATTAACCTAGCTAATATGTTTGATTTGCTTTATTTTTGTAAATATACGGAGGTTGAGAGCTCGTTCTAAATTAAACATATATAAGATTGTTTGGAATTTTCTTTCATTTCTTTAACAATAATTTAATTTTCGTTTGAGTTTGAATTTTAACGTCTTTTTCAGACAATTGCAGTTAATACTATAATTAATATGCAATTTTATTTAATTTAATTGTGAAAGGCGTGGTAGAGAAGAATGAGTGTATTTTCTAAAAATCATAACTACATTGCAAATATTCAATTTTTTCTGAATCAGACTGCGCAGTTTCTGGTATTGAACGTTCGTCAGTGACCCTGTTTTTTTTTTGATTTTTTGAATAATGTAATATTTGTTATGTTTTTATTTGTTCGATTGCGTCTATATGAAATTTTTCTGTGCAATCACTGACCGTGGTATAGATAAACTGATTTCTAATGCCACATGCACTCGCACTACACGTTAGACAGAGCGCTTTAGCCCTCTGAGCTATAGTTAGGTCGAGTTTTGTTGTGATTAAAACTAGTTTTATTCAATACACGGTGTTTTTGTTCTTGCATACATAATCTCAGAAGTACAACTCCAACAACACAACAGTTCTATTTTTAGAAACTCACCTCACTCTAATGTCCACTGTTTTCCCATATGTTATAAGTGATGCCATATCTATATATCAATTTTCACTTCTTCAGAACTTTAATAAATTCAAAATAAAAGTGAAGTTGGCTGCAACAAGTGTCAATATATGTAAGAGCTGCCAGATAAATTTTGTAAAAAATCGTAAATTTTTAATCGATATTAAAAAAAAAAAAAATTGCCAACTTTATTCTTCAAAATCCTTAAAATGATGATAAATCGTAAAATCTGGCGGATATAGTCGCATATATTTTAAGAGCTCATTACATAAAACGAATAAATGCAATGAAAAAGGACACAATAACAATTTGTTTGATATACTAAAAATTCAAAAAGGGGAAAAATTAAAAATTTTTAAATTGTACCAAATGAGTCGCGGTAGTAAAAAAACATAGAAGGTCAAAATGTACCAAAAAAAGTACAATTGTACCAACTTTAACATCCCTGATTTGTATAAAAAACAGCTGTTGATATTTTTAAATTGAATCGTGATCAGCTGTTTACTATGCTGCTGTCGTTTCCAAAATAATAAGTAGCTGACCACACGGCGACGATTGCAGTCAACGGCATTTGCAGTCGTGTAGCTCTGCAGTCTGCTGTGGTCTATGTGTTTATAGCATTACGGACAACACATATTTAAAAATTATTAATACAATTCATTTAATTTAAAGTAATTTGGTAAAATATAAGAAGAATAAAAATAATGCTGCATTAAACAGTGTTGGCCAAAACGAACTTGAGACTTTAGTCGTTACAAAATTAAGCAATACGTTGCTGACTTTACTTAACTTTTTTTAGTGTACCTGAATTTGCGTCAAAAGAATTTTTCATGATGTTGAGAATCGCAGTCTGCTAACTTCAGCTGACCTACATTTTAGAAGAACTAAATTTGAGTTGGCGGTTGTAGATAAATTAACTACCCTATTCAAAAGAACTGATATGAAGCTTTGTATAGTTTTATCTAATTTAATATGGAAACACACTTAATTTTATAAAATTTCATTCGAAAAATGAATCGATTAAATTTTATCACATTAGATCTAATTGTATCAGATTCGATTTATTGTTGAATTGATATAGTTGAATTGATATAGTTATTTCCGAATAAATATAAATAATGTATGGATCCTTCCAATTTTCAAAATATTAATACAAGGTCTTCTCATATAACTAGGTAATATGGTAAAACTATGTTAAACATAAAATTTATTATAGGTTTCAAGCTACGAACGAGATTCTTGTATTTATTTACCATTTCCGCTGAAATCAAGAAAATTTCAAACAAATTATTGTGTTCTATTTTAAATGAACGATATTTGTAATTGATATTGAAAATTCTCTTTTGTAATTAAAGAAGTTATAAATTAATGAATTAATGATTTCTTCTAAATGATAGTGTAGATTTTCTAATTTAACTTAAGATTTTTGAGTTATTAAACATGTTAAATGTGAAAAAACGATTAGAATCATGCAAATGCAATTTGATTAAATTATATATGTTTAAATTTTGTTGCGAATAACATCGTATAAGATAAGATGTGATTATATGTGAAATTTTGATTTTTTTTTTTTTTTATATTCGGTACCATATATTATCATATCCAAAAACAGGTTTTCTTTTATACTATTTTATTTGCCATGTACAATCAGATATCCTTGGTTGCAAATAAATTTATATATAAAAAAACATAGGATGCAAGACCAAAAATTATTTATATTTTATTTTAGATATTAGACTATAGGAAAATATATATTGAACCTGCGAAGCAAAACTATTCGATTTTGGTAAATTTAAAACTCTCAGCCTAATAAATTAGATTTTAGTTTTTAATTTGTATTAGATTTTTTTTTTACAATACAGCACAGATAAAAAAATTGTAAATAAAAACAAACTTTTTGTAAATTCACACAATTTTTTTTCTAAAATTGCTTCATTATTAGATCTTGCAAATACAAACACCAAGCTTGTACCTTGATTGTTTAAATTAATTTCAATAACAAAGTCAACAAACGAATTTGTTGATATTCAAAGCAAATTTTAACAAACGATGTTGTTGACTTGATTGTCAATTTTTTTTAAATAGTCATATCAAGAAACGAGTTTGTTCTGATTTCTGATAATATTCTTATTTAAAAACCTTCTTTATATAAAAAAATTAATGTATTTTAATAAATATTTTTGTTTTCAGAAACAATTTTTTTATTAAAAAGTAATTTATAAAAAAATATAAAACAAACAAAATAATCATTAATGTTAAATAATTCATGACATAAAACTCAAAAAATACACTGTAATTATAAAATGTATTATTATTAGCCAGGAAAAATATCACAAATGTTGCAAAGTGTTGAATGAGAAAGTTCTGAGATTCTGAGAATAATATTTCTTTTGTAAAATTAAATATTTAATGCAAAAAACTTTTTATTATATATTTTCTCATTTTTTTTTGTATAACTTTTTCAATACACAGATTTTTTAACTTGTTGTTTTCTCTTTCTTGCGTGTATAAATAATGACAGGGTTCAGTGTTGCGTTTTAATACAGATAAAATACAGATATTTTATTGTGAAATTTCTTTTTATTTAAACTCGTTTTATTTGTTATAAAAAAATATTTCTTTATAAATAAGCAAAATATAATATTTTGATTTATAACATAAGTTAAATATATAAAGTAAAGTCTTAATAACTTCACGCATTTTTTTATAAATCGACCTCCGACTAATTGACTTTTTGGCAGTCGACTTTGTTCTGATGAAAAAGTCGAAAAGTCGACATTCTTCTAATGAAAAATTCGAAAAGTCGACTTTTGCTTTCGGCTTTTCGACCAACGATATCGGTAAATATGACATAAAACCCAAAAGCGAAAAAAGCCCAAAATGATGTCAAAGCCTACAAAAAGGTCCGATTTGGACAAAATTTGCCCAATTGTAAAGGAAGAGAAAGACTTCTGGAAAATAAATTGCGTAGTCCCCCATTTCGTTACACTGTGAGCATCAGTACAGTAAAGTAGAAAACCTTAAGTGTAAAAACTTTAAATTTCATTAAATATGGACTGATTTAAATAATTTTAGACTTTTGGCAATACGCTAAATGATATTAGTCTTATAGTCCAAAACTTATATGTTCGCTGACATTAAATTTTAATTTTTGGGAATGCCTTTTGTGGTTTTTGGAAAATCGGCAATTTTTTAATAGTGAAATGTGAAAAAATGCCAAAAAGATCTTTTTCGAACTTTGTCTTAAACATTGGGTAAGTTGTAGAAAATTTATTTAAATATTATTTTACCGATTTTGAAATTCGGGTTCCTTATCATTACCAATAAAGCTTAAATTCTACATGAGGTTGCCAATTAATTAAAAATGTTTATAGAAAAAGTCGATTAATCGACTTTTACTTAGAAAATAGTAGAAAATAGTTTGATAAAACGACAACGTAGAATAGTCCAAAAGTCGACTTTTAAAATTTTTACAGAATTTGAAAAGTCTAAAAGGTAAACAAAGTAGCTGACATCATTGCTACTGTTTGGATTTTAACAAACACGTTTGTTGACACATTTTCTTGAAAAAAAAATCATATTTTCCTTATTAATTGATATACGCACTTAATTTGATTCAATTTATTTATTTTGTGTTGGTTTGGATCAAAAATAGTTAACTATTTTACAAGGGTCAAATTTCATAATAAAATTTACCAAATCCTTTTACAAAATCAAAAAAAGCAACAACTATACTATAGAATTAATTATTAACGACAATCCTACAAAAACTATTAACGAGATCCTACAAAAATACTCCATGAAAGGAAGATTTGTCGTTAATAATTAATTCTATAGTATAGTTGTTGCTTTTTGTGATTTTGTAAAAGGATTTTGTAAATTTTATTATGAAATTTGACACTTGTAAAATAGTTAACTATTTTTGATCCAAACCAACAGACAACCATAAATTGGTATTATGTTCATAACGAATTTTTTCCCACGGAATACAAAATTTAATGTATCTTTATTTCCATAGAAATTTCGAGTGATGGATTTTGCTCAATTCATTAGAACCTTTGCTCCTTCAGCTATTTTCAAATTATTAATAATTTCTTGACCCAAATGTTGTCCCATGAATTGATTTTGCCAAAATGAGATTCTGCGACTCAAAGGCAAAGTCTGATATTGCCCACAGTGGTCACCTGCGCTCAACTCATAAACTGACGTGCAATAACTGATGAAGTGTAGGTAAGGAATACTTGAAGTGTAGGTAAGGAATAAAATATGAGTATTGTAAAACTCTGATGCCTTGTATTATTGAAATTCTAAAATTTATGGTGGCTTTTTAGGTAGTGACTGAATTGGTTTAATTAAAAAAAAAATTGTCTTCTTTATGAATGAGTTTTTTCCCAAAGCCCTCTTAAACTAATCACTATTATACGTATAAACATAAAGAAAGTTAATTTTTAGTTTTTAACAATTTTGTTTTATCGTTTCTTAATTGAAATGTAATGTGTAGTGTTTAAAACAATATTTTTATATTCCCAATTTAAAAAATGATAATGATGCAACAAAGAAATGTATCTAGTTTGGGCTGAATTTCAGTTTATGGGGGACACCCCTAGAGAAAAAATCTGAATATGCCATCCTCTTCAGAATGTTCCCAGGAGTACGAAAATCATAATGAATAAGGGGGCTCACGCCCCCTATGGGCGTGGCAGTCTAAAAACGACCCGGCCCACCTACGTAGACAATATGGGTATCAAATGAAAGCTAATGTCTTCACGATTCCAAAAATAGCCATAGTTGCCAGATCGGGCGGTTTTTGCAGCCGATACGGCCATTTTTGTTAAATAGGGGCGGGGGTGAAAAACGACCCATGCCACCTACTTAGGCAATATTGGTATCAAATGAAAGGAAATGTCTTCACGATTCCAAAAATACCCGTAGTTGCCAGATCGTCTAGAATTTGAGGAAGATATGTTAATTTTTATAAAATGGGGGAAGGACTTTTTTTTGTTTATTTCTTTTTAGCTCGGCCAGAGGCCGAGCACTCGAGATCCCCGCCGTCTAGAATTAAGACATACTGGAGTTAAAAACCCCTAAGCCCGGCCGTAGGCCGGTCACGCAGAAAAACTTTACTAAGCGAAGCCAGTATAACAAATTTTCATTAACCAATCAGAAGCTTTCAAGAGTTTTCCTCGTTTCTTAATTTTGTACTTATCCTCATTTATGATTTGACTCTTTTCGCACAAAATGCTCATTTTTGTTTGATTTTAACAAAATATAAGCAAAAAAAAAGGAAAAAAAAAAATTTCCCCCACCCCAAATTTTGCCAAAATGGCCATATCGGCTACAAAAATCGCCCGATCTGGCAACTACGGCTATTTTTGGAATCGTGAAGACATTAGCTTTCATTTGATACCCATATTGTCTACGTAGGTGGGCCGGGTCGTTTTTCGACTGCCACGCCCATAAGGGGCGTGAGCCCCCTTATTCATTATGATTTTCGCACTCCTGGGGTCATTTAAGGGGGCGTGGCATTTTTTTTTTCCAGGGGTGTCCCCCATAAACTGAAATTTTGCCCTAGTTTGATATAGCCTTATTGCTAATTCAAATACAATTTGATCCGAAAAATGGTGAAACGTATTGTATATATTCATCGAGATTATTTTTATGTTATTTTCAATTTATAACGAGCTTTTAACCTCCGTTTATTTACAAAAATAAAGCAACACATGTAGCGGTCAGTATGAATATTCTTACTTTACACAATTGAATATTTACGTGTACGCAAACCACTGTACGATTTAGGATAGGGAGAATTTATATCATGCGATAATTTTATTTTGTTGGGTAAATTTGAAGTATTGTATACCCCTTCATATAGTTTTTGTAAGTATTTCAATTGAGTGTAATCTATAGAGCATAGCCAAAATTACACATTCTCTACCTCATTAAACCATGGATATGCTTAAGTATTATTTTTTTTTGTCTGTCTGTATATTTCTGATAATCTCTTATAAAGTAAATAACGGATCTATACATTTATTTACTCCTCAAAAATTCAATGTAACATTCCACTTGCTTGCTTGTTTAAAATTTCTGTACCTTTGAATTCCTCGTGTCATTTAAATTGGTAAAGAACAAATTGCGTGTAAACCAAGATCAGATCAATTTTTTTTTATTAAAATGGTACAGTTAAAATTCTTTGTACAAAATATCAAAACGTGTGATTAAATAACTAGGTCTGAATATTGACCTCAGCCATTCTGAAATAGTTTGGGAATCTTAATTGATTCCTAACGGACCTTACACTGCCTCTTGTCTAATAAGAGTTAATCTGAAATTTGTTCTTTGTTGGAAAGGGGTTCTAGTAGGATCAGTACTAGTGAATATTAACTCTTGAACTTTGGAGTGTTAACCAACCCACCAAGGAATGCTAATGTATGTACATTTTGGCTGTACAGCCACTGAATCACCATACGAGTTTTTGTGACGCAAATCCATATGATTTTTTTATTTGAGAGGAAACCCACTGTCAATTGCCATTCATCGAATTTTTAATTTTTTAAATTATTGCTGGGTCTAAACTATTTTTTGGTTATATTGGAAGTTGGCCTAGTTAAAATACATAACGTGTAAAAGGACAAGTAAACGAAAGAAAGGGAGTCCAGGGTATTGTATTTTGTAATTCAATATTTTGAAAACATTGTTCTTTGGACATTTGTAGAGGTAAAGATCTTGTGGTATCCTAATTTTTTTAGCCAAATTTTGGAAACTCATCGACATCCGGAGGACTTGCCAGCTGATGGACTGTAAGTTAAATTCTTTTGGGTCTTGGGATCAAAGTTAAGTTAATCAAAGTATTCGAATAGATTCTGGGTCGAAATCATAAAAGGATTTTGAATCTTGGATTTATTTTGTACTACGCTAAGATTACAAGACACATTTTTTTTATTATGTTACCATAATATTTCTTTTGCTAATATAAAAATTCCAAAGTAATACCTTAGGTTTCGTAAAATACAATTTTAAAATTTTTGATATTAACTAAAAGCCCACATTTTTTCCTTTCTCTTACTCATTCTTTAACTTGACGTCGAATATAACATTTTATACATTACCGTAAAATTAATTAGATTTAAAATTATTGCATTAAGTTCTTAAATTTTCTATCACCAGCTCCTAAACACACAAGTCAATTTTTTGTTATAATGTTTTAAAGACTCTCTTACTCTCTATTGAGAATTAGTTTAAACAAGTAAGTTTCTGTTGTACGTTTTTTTTGTCATATTAGTGATGTCATAACATTTTTTTTGTTATGGATATTTCGTTTGCTTTCTTCAAAGCAATTACATTTAATATTCAAATAAAGTAAAAGTTTTTTTGTTGTAATCTTGCCTAACTAAGTTTTTTTTCTCTCGATCTAAACCGTCGATCATTGTTATTGTGGGATTCCTTAAATGTATCTTTATGGATAAAGTGAATCTTAGGTTGGGTGGGCAGTAATAAACAGGGCGCACAACATCTGGCACTTGGCCCATTATATTGTTTACAAAGGATATGTTAGATTCAGTTCGGGGTATTTAATAATTGCAATAGTAAAATTTATTATATAAATTGAGTTAAACATTTTATTTAAAAAGGCACGTAGTTAAATTTTGTTAACGGCTGCAAAAGACTGGTTGCAAAGACTCACCCCGGTTGCCGACAAGCTAGGCCCTTACCAGTACGTGCCGAGTGCTTCTAGATCTTTTGCGTAGTAGGGTAACCGTTACACACAAAAAGCAGAGCTTTAAAAAAAAAAAAAACAGACCTTTAACAAAAAACCTATTAATCATTAATATTGCTCCGTTTTTGTCTTCTTAGTAATCTTTGTGAATTAATTTTTTAAATTGTGATGTTCATTTAAGATACTTGCAAACGATATTTTCAATAAACATTTTGGTTATGCATTTCAAAACAAAAACGTAATTTTTCCACAACTTAAAAAAATATATATTTTTTACATTGGACAATACATTGTCTTGTTTAATCCCATATATTAACTTAACTCCCAAATTATTAAAAACAACAGTTTTTCTTTTATTTTTACTATCATTAACTTTTTGGCTCATATAAAAAATTTTTTGTAAAACAAAATTTTAAATGAAAATAATAATTGGTATAGAAAAACGGCATTTATGTGTAGTTTGTTTTTTAATAAATAATAAAAAATAATTTAAAAAAAGATTTCTTTGAAGTTTAAATGTATATTCCTTAAAAAAAAACAAAGTTTACTGATTACTTTTTGAATAAACTACAAACCTTTCTGTTAAAATATTGTGAGTGTATCACAATTTAATTCCGTGATGTATCCCTATTGCCCCAAATCCAATTATTTATTTATGTATGTATATATTTATAACTTATATACGAGTACTTATATACTTATTTACTTATTTACTCATTTACTTATTTCCTTATTTACTTCTTTACTTCTCTACTGCTTTACTTCTTCACTTATATCCTTACTTACTTATTTGCTCATTTACTTATATACTTATTTACTCATTTACTTATTTTCTTATTTACTCATTTACTCACAATTTCAGATTAATTTTAGTACACTTTAATATAAAATGTTTTCCTTCTAACAATCCCAAATACATTAATCAATCAGTCATATTTTATTTTATTTATTTTTACAAAGAATATATATATTGTTTGCACTTTCCCTGGTTAATGCAAACACCGAGATTTAGGGTATCCAAAAATTCGGCACAGCCGAATTTAATCTTTTTTATACCAAATTCTGCACATCGTACAGTAATGCTTCCACTTGTATCATTTAGTTTTTAATTTAGTTTATGTGTATATAAAAAATATTTTTTTGGGGTTTCCACACTGATTTCGAAAGTTTAAGCCATTTTTGCAAATTTAAATTTCTTATTTTAAGACTGTATCGATTTAGCTACATTCAATCTTTTATCTGCTTTTTGTTGGCAATTAAAATTAATTTCTCCTAGTTACTCCAACTATACTGAAAAATAAGTTGTAAAATACGAATTCTCAAAGAAAATGTGTGTTTTACGAGCATATTTTTCGTTTTTAGTTCATTTTTTTTAAGCTAAAAATTTATTTCTTAAAACATATTGCCGGTTGCTTTGGTCATTATACATTTTGAGAGGTTGCTTTGGTTATTATACTTTAAAAAAAAAAACATACTTTTTATGTTCCGAAATTCATGTGGTACTTTGATTCTAGTAAACCGAATTTTAAAATTTTTCTACCAAAATTATTAAAAAAAGACTTTTTAAACTTGTTCTTTGCCAGTTCAAAAAAAGATTTACAATATTTATGTAAAATTTTATTATTTTCGGATTAAATCTCATATTTTAATAGCTATCATTAATATGTAAACATCTGATAACTTTATATTTTTTTTTAAATATTTAAGAAAATGTCGCGTGCAACCGAAAATCAAGTCATAGTTTTTCCAGTCCTCGCTGCCTAAACCAACAATTTGAATGCGCAATTCTTTTTAATTTAACCATGATTTAAAATTACAACCCTTATTATTTTAAAGTTATTTATTATATATTATAGATAAATAATATCTAAATAGGTGTTTATGCTATGTAAACAATTTTTATATGAATTAAAGATTATATTGTCGTTAATTAATAAAAAATAAATGAAAGTAAAAAATTGGATCTCAATATGATTTTTTTAAAAGCGAAAAAATCTAATTTCAAAATTTGACTTTTTTTAAAAAAACTCCTCCCACGACCCCACTTTTCATTTCCCGGCGGCAAACTTGATAAAGAATAATTAACATTTTATTAGTCTATAATATTGCGTTTTAAAAGGTTAAGAAATGGGCCCACGTGTGTAAACTTGAAATTTTGCTTGAAAATTGGTCATTTTCGATCAATGCTGGGTGTAGGGTGCATGTCCACAATTAATAATACTTTCATTTAAAACTATTCTTAATGCCTGTTCTTTTCGAATATTTAAAAAAATATTTACTTTTCTTCTATTAGATTATAAAAAAAACGTATGAGTGAAGCTAATTTTTCTCAAAAATTTTACAATTTTTTTGACCTGTTTCAAAAAATTTACTTTGCAGATTTTTGTTTACTCAACGGCTACAGATAATTAAATGAAACTTTAAGCACAACATTAATGATAAAAGTGGCAATACACAAAATTTTTTTTAATGTCTTACCACTTATTATAAAGGAGTTATTAACTTAAAACCTAAAAAAAACTTGTCAAAAAATTTAAATTTTAATGTTCAACATCACACAACTTTTAAACATTAAGACCCAGCAAAACCACACATTACCAAATCATGGGTAAAGTAATGTATCGCCATAGGGCCTCATGCATTACTTTACACGTTACTTCATTGATGAATTTTACAGGCGATGAGCCCCAAGGTAACTCATTACCTTGTAATGGGTAAAGTAACTGGTTACTTATATGGTTACATGGTGGAAAAAAGTAATGTGTCTATAAATAGATTTTCATAAAAAAAAATGCATAAAAATTTTTTTTACAGATATTTTTTTTTAATTAAATAAATAACTTTTTTTTTATTAAATAAATAACTTGGTCATGCTGGGATTCGAACCTGGGGTCTCTGGTATTTAACAATTAGTTAGGCGAGAACTCTACCAACTGACCTATCGATACATACAATATTTTATTGCTTAACATGTAGATGAGTTGTTGTGCTTCGTGTTTTCGTTCGTGATATTAAAAATATACACCTTACCATTATGCTCACAAAAAATCACAAAGTAATGTGTCTATAAATAGATTTTCAAAAATATATATTAATAATTACTTTACGTTTATAATTCACGCATTATGTAATTGATGATCGGTAAGTCATTATTTTATGTTTTGAAGTAATGTAAAATGTAATGAGGTCTCATTACAAGGTAATCTATGAGTGTCCAATTATCGGTAACTCATTACTTCTTGTTGGAAAATAATGATACGGGTAAGGAGTACACATTACAAGGTAATGCATTACTTTATCGCACCCATTACCAAAGTTTTGCTGGGGAGGTAACATATTACCGTAAGCATGTTTTTTATTAATCTCATCGAAATCGCTTCACAATTGTAGAAGTTAAAGCATTTTAAAAGTTTTTTGTACTCGAGGTGGTCTACTTTGGAACCTTATTGCTCAACCTGTGTTAGGTTAGGTCGGAGTGGTAGCCGGCTCCGTGGTCCATTGTGATGCCACGAGACTGACGGATTACCGATCAGACTCCACCGTTGAACCAGTTAGAGCTCCCTATGAAGCTAAGGAGGTGCGGAATACCAGCACCTGAAAGATCCCCAAGATCGTGAAAGAACGCCGATCCAAGTGAGGCCCTCCTACGTAGCGCCAGCGCAGGACATGAACAGAGAAAGTGCTCAATACTCTCCTCCTCCTCCTCGTCCCCGCAGCTCCTACAGAAGTCAGGCGATAACACCCCCAACCTACGAGCGAGTCTGCCAATAAGACAGTGGCCGGTTATCACCGCCACCATGTTAGAGATTTCCCCCCTGGAAAGCGACAGGAGCGCCCTCGTTCGCCCCAGATCTAGAGCCGGCCAGATGTGCCTTGTCACCACACAAGTCACGCCATTAGCCCGCCTAAGGTTAGTCGCCCTCTCGGAGTAGAGCCGATTGTTCAGCTTACAGGTTGCTAGGGGAACACCAACTCCAGCAAATTCCGCAGGAACTTGCAGGGTGGTTCCTAGCCTTGCAAGCTCATCAGCTCTACAGTTCCCTGGTATGTCCCTGTGTCCCGGGACCCAAACGAGTCGAATGTCAAACTGCTTGGCCATCTCATCCAAGGATGCGCGGCAGTTAAGGGCACCCTGTGTTAACACAGGGTGACTTCAAAATTAATTTTCTGAAAGCTATACTCCTCCTTAACGATTACATATACATTTGGTCTTAATCGGTCCAGTAGTTAAGAAGTTCTATATTTATTACCACTTTTTTTTGATTCACTCTACTGTGCGGCGGGGGTTGTAAAAGTTTGACTGCAGGATAATGAAACTAATATAATGTCGTGGCCGGCTCAATCTCCCGATCTCAACCCGATTGAGAACATGTGGATGATTGTAAAACGGAATATCTGCAATAAAGTATTCCGAAATGGTGATGAACTTTTCGTCGAATTTGAGAAGCAATGGAATGAAATTTCTGACGATTATATTAAAAAGCTCATTGCCTCAATGCCTAAGAGGTATTCAGAAGTTATAAAAAATAATGGCTACGCTACAAAATACTGAGCGTTAAAACCATTGTTTGTATTTCCTCTTAATTACTTTAAGAGTTGCAAATGTTTTGAACACTGCACTATCGCCTTATTTTGTTAAAATTACTTTTTTTTATATTTGAGAAGTTATGAATAATTTTTTTGTATTTGTAAAATAATATGCTATAACTGAATTTAATAAAAAAAAACAAAAACTTATACCACAAATCTTTTTGATCAAAAAAATTATTATTACCTAAACCATGATTTCAGTTGCAAATGTTCTGAACACCACCGTATATATATAAATATACATTTCAGATATAATTTTATGTGATTTTATATGAATATATATTTTGTAATATATTGTAGTGTGATTAATAAGTCAATATTGTCGTGCAATAGCAATCACTGTCATGTACTTGACACTTAATTGTGATTGGCTAAAAGCCGTACTTTTTTGGTTGATTAATTTGACACCTTCATAATATGAACCGTGGGAACCACTCATTTGATGGTTACCCACAAAATATAATTAAGGTAAATTTAAAGTAGAATAAAGAATAATAAAACAGTCGCTCAGTAGAGCTAAAAACAAAAAGGTGATATTCTTATTTTAAAAAACTACTTCATGGCGATCCTGCCATATTAATAAATTATAAAAAAAAAAAACGAAAAATAAACATTTAACATACAAAATTAATATGTAGTTGTAAAAATATACCAAGTATATTCAAAACATAATAAAATAATCAGAAAATACAAAAAAAAAAGCTAAATCCAATGTATTTAAAGCAAAAAAAAAAAAAAATGTAAAAAAGTACATTGTAAAAAAAAAAAAAATTTCGAAAAGCTACACTTTAAAACCTAAAAGTTAAAAGTTAATACAATAAATAATATTTCATGAGTATAAAAATAACTTTAATGAAAAAATACCTATTCTAAACCAATGAAGGAAATATTAAGAAATTTAAAATGTATTAAAAAAAAAATTAAATGAGTAACAACAGCAATAAAAAAAAAAAAAAAAAAACCCCGAAAATAAAAGACATTATAAATGACGGTGGTATAAATGTGAAAAAAAAACACAACATTTTCCAAATGATGCCGCAGTAGTTGTGTACATATTTAAATTGTTATATGTGTTTTAATAAAAAGAAGATAACAAGAAGAAGCAATGTGGCCAAAACATTGCGGGGCAACATGCCGGGTTGCTCCAAGGATGGTGTGTCCTAGACACCATCGGAAACACAACTTTAATACTAATCCACATTAGAAACAACAACTACAGCAACAACAAAAACAACATCAACAACAGATTTCAACAAGGTAACATAGTTTAAGCTATAACGTCGTCTGCTTCGTACAATTCAGTCTTTAAATGTTAAATTTATATATATTTATATATAAGTAATAATTAATTACAAAGAGATCTTTAAACAAATAAATATGAAAATATATATGTGAAACTTTTTTTAAAAAAAAAAAAAAAATCAATTTTATAAACATATTAAAATACTGTATAAAAAGAAGAAGAAGAAAGTCTAACACCAGGCAAAATTTTTTTATATATATAAGAATTAAAATTAAATTTAAAATGGGGAATCGCGATTCGAAAATCACTAACCCCAATGCAAATGTCATTAATGAGGTTGAAGTAGTAGTTCAATTTCCTGCAACTTACTACATTATAATCATCTCCATTATGGCATTGCAATTACTCACGACCATGTATCAACTACATAAGTGGTCGTTGAGAAAAAACTATATCAGAACCGCGTCCTTAGGAAACGGTCTTGATAGAGTCTAATTTTTTATTAACACTTAATTTTTGTTCTAATTTTTTTTTCAACTTAAAAACACGATGCCTCAATCAATGACTGAATTTCTCGGTTTGGCATCGAAGATCTCACACAATTTCGATGGGAAACCGGAAAACTTACGAAGTTTTCTTGACGCACTAACCCTCCTGGATTCCGTAAAGGATATCCATGAAGCGGTGGCGGTAAATTTAGTTAAAACGAAACTGAAGGGAACTGCCCGAAATTTAATTTCAGACGAAAACACTATTAATGAGGTGATAGCCACATTAACTAGGAGCGTCAAGGGGGAGACAGTTGAGGTCATATCGGCCAAACTTATGAATGTCCGTCAGGGCGGCAAAAACGCCAATGCCTATGTATCGGAAATAGAACTACTGACTCGATCCTTACAGAGTGCATATATTACGGATGGCCTCTCGCAACAACTTGCCCAGAGGTATTCAACCCAGGCGGCAGTTAAGGCAATAACGAAGAATGCGACAAACGAAAGGGTTAAACTGGTCATGGAATCAGGAACCTTTTCGAATATGAACGAAGTGACGGCAAAATTCGTCAATAGCTGCACGGAAGCTTACGGGCAGCAAAACTCCGTTCTATTTACGAAAAGTAAATTTCAAAACCGTAATGGCAATAATCGCCGAAATCGGTCAAATAACAATAGTTTCGACTATCGGAATAACAATAATCGCGGTAATAATAATTACAATGGCAACAACGATAGTAACTGTAATAATAATTACAATAACAACCGTGGACGCAACCGTTCAAATAATAACGGAAATCGCCACAATATACGACACGTTACCGAAAATGTTTCGGGAAACGAGTTAGTTCCCCTGAATATAAGCGAATATACAACATAAATTTAAGTCTCTATAGCTATCTTCCCTGTAGAACATCTTTGAATAATGGAAAGTCAACATTTTTAGTTGACAAGGGTGCAGACATTTCTATATTAAAAATTGGACAAATCCTTAACGGATACATAGACGAGACTATAACTACCCAATTAAGTGGAGTCGGCCAAGGATTGACGACTACCCTCGGTGAAATTCATACTGATTTAAAATTTGAAGAACTCCTAATACCACATACATTTCATGTGGTCGAGAATGATTTTCAGATTCCCTAAGACGGAATCATTGGTATGGATTTTTTGCGAAAATATAAGTGCCTTCTGGATTACCAGGATGACCAAGATTGGTTAGTCCTGAGATCCAACGACCTTCCACAACATATTGCAATAGCAATGCGCAGCGCTCCACAGATTAACGCGATCTCATTACCAGCAAGATCAGAGGTAATTCGCCACGTTAACATTCAAACTGATGAGGAAAATGTATTAATTCCAAGTCAGATAATTCAGAATGGGATATTCATAGCAAGCACAATAGTCTCAAGGTCAAGACCACTAGTCAAAATTGTCAACACAACCAATAGGGATGTTGTTATTTTGAATACTAAAGTTAAAACCGAAAGTCTTAACGACTATAAAATTGTACACCCAACCAGAGATCCTCGCGGAGATCAGGAAAAACTATGTAGATTATCCAGGAATTTGCAAAAAAAAACCTGAGAAACATATGCTCTGAATATATTGATATTTTTGGATTAGAATCCGAAAAAGTAACTGTCAATAACTTCTACAAACAGAGGCTAAGATTGAAGGATAATGATCCTGTATATATTAAATCATATAGGATACCACACTCTCATAAAACGGAAGTGCATAAACAGGTTGATAAGCTTATACATTGTAGAACCCTCCATTTCAGAATATAACAGTCCAATCTTATTAGTACCTAAGAAATCTCTGCCGGGTACGGATCAAAAGAGGAATTAATAAAAAACTCGTAGCGGATAAATTTCCACTCCCTAGAATAGACGATATTCTAGACCAACTGGGCAGAGCCAAATTCTTTTCTTGCCTTGACTTAATGTCAGGTTTCCATCAAATTGAATTAGAGGAAGACTCCAGGGACGTAACATCTTTCTCAACGGATAAGGGTTCGTTTCGATTCAAACGATTACCCTACGGTATAAAAATTGCTCCAAACTCATTTCAGCGAATGATGTCGCTAGCTTTTTCGGGATTATCATCCGAACAAGCATTTCTTTGATGATGAGCAAGCATTTCTTTGATGGATGATTTAGTAGTAATTGGTTGCTCCGAACAACACATGTTGAAAAATTTAAGAGATGTTTTCGAAACTTGTCGAAAATATAACCTGAAATTACATCCAGACAAATGTACCTTTTTCTGTAACGAGGTCACATTTTTGGGACACAGGTGTACGGATAAAGGCATATTGCCTGATGATGGTAAATTTTCTATAATTTTAAATTACCCAACACCAAAGAATGGTGATGAAGCTAAACGCTTCGTAACCTTCTGCAACTATTATCGGAGATTTATTCCTAATTTTGCCGAACATTCAAGGCACATAACAAAACTATGTCGAAAAAACATACCATTCGAATGGAATAATGATTGCGAGAAAGCATTCAACTATCTCAAAAACCAATTATTAAACCCAACAATTTTGCAGTATCCTGACTTTGAAAAAGAATTCTGCATAACAACAGATGCAAGCAAATTCGCTTGTGGTGCAGTTCTGAGTCAGAAGTACTTTGATAAGCAGCTACCTATTGCTTATGCTTCACGATCCTTTACGAAGGGCGAGAGCAATAAGTCTACTATAGAACAGGAATTAGCGGCAATACATTGGGCAATAAAATATTTTAGACCATATATTTATGGACGTAAATTTTTGGGCCGAAGTGACCACCGTCCCTTAACATATCTATTTTCAATGAAAAATCCATCGTCAAACTAACGAGGATGAGATTGGATCTGGAGGAATATGAGTTTACAGTGGAGTATATCAGGGGAAAGGAAAATTGTGCAGCAGACGCACTGTCCCGACTAGAATTTGAGGACATACGAAATACCAATAATGGTAACAAAATACTGAAGGTAACTACAAGACTTCAGTCTGCCAAAAATTTGGACAAAGTGACCGCTAATAAACCAAACACAGAATCGGTGGATATCCGGATATATGAGGCAATAAACGCCCATGAGTACAATAAAAATGCAAGATTGCATTTTACTAAAGATAGGCTGGTTATCCAAAAAGGGAAAACCAAGCTTTTCCAATTTGAGTCACGAGATTTTATTACTAATGGAAAGGTAGATTTAGGTCACCTTTTTCCAAGGCTTGAAAAAGTAGCCAGTAATTTGAAAATCACGACTCTTCGCATGTCTTTGGACAGTGTGTTGTTGGCCAACGTAAAACTAGACCACTTCAAGAAAGTAAGAAATGAAAAGCTTCGAAGATTAAAAATCGTACTCACACCACCAATTACAAAATCGTAACGAATTCTGAAAAATTAAGAATTATGGAGTTGTACCATAACAACCCATTGTTTGGAGGTCACCCTGGCATTACAAGAATGCTCAGGAAGATAAGATTGAAATACCACTGGAAGAACATGACGAGGGACATTACCCGTTATGTGAAATCTTGTGTAGAGTGCCAAAAGAACAAGTCATTACCGAAAACAAGAGAACCAATGATCGAAACGCAAACGCCTACGCGTGCATTTGATACCATCATTATCGATACAATTGGTCCTTTTATGAGATCGAACAAAGGTAATGAATACGCTATAACGATAATATGTGACTTGACCAAATACTTAGTCACAGTACCAATTCCTGACAAATCGGCTCGAACAGTCGCCAAAGCGATTTTTGAGGGTTTGTTTGATTTACGGTCCCATGCGGAAAATGATTTCTGATATGGGAACAGAATATAAAAATCAGACCATAATGGAATTATGTCAATTGTTGAATATCGACTTCGTCACTTCAACAGCCTATCATCATCAAACACTGGGTACCATAGAACGATCCCATAGAACATTCAATGAGTACGTACGTTCGTACATATCCTCGGATAGGACTGATTGGGATGAATGGTTAGCTTACTTCACGTATTGCTTTAATAGAACACCTTCAACAGTACATAATTACTGTCCATATGAACTAGTCTTTGGTAAAATACCACCATCCATAGACGCTTTAAAGTCGGATAAAATTAGTCCACTTTATAACATAGACTCATATGAGAAAGAAGTGAAGTATAGAGTCCATGACAGCACAGAAGAGGGCTGCATTGATGCTCGAAAAGGCAAAATTGACCAACAAAGGCCTATATGATGAGTCAACAAGGCCGATAAGCGTAAATATTGGAGATCTAGTTCTTTTAGAGGACAATGCCGGTCATAAATTAGAACCACTCTTTAAGGGTCCCTTCGAAATCAAAGAAGTGGATGACCATGGCAATTGTTTATTAGCAATCGACGATACAAGGATTATGAAAGTCCATAAAAATCGTCTTAGAAAATTTCAATCGTAAATTTTGTAAATTATTTAATTAAATTCTATTATATTTTTATACATTATTTAAAAAAAAAAAAATTTTAGAATAAAAATTTTTTTTTCATAAAATTACAACTTATATTTAAAATTTAAAACTTTTTAAAATTAAAAATAATAATTAAATTATAATTTTACATTAAATAAAAAAAAAAAAAATTTTAAATAGATAACAAATAATTAACAAATAAATAAAATAAAAGAAAAATATTTAATTTTTAAAAAAAAAAAAAAAAAATTGTAAAATAAATATTAAATAAAATAGAACTATAATATATAAATTAATTTCTAAACTAAAATTAATTTTTATTTAACTAAGTTATATAAAAAGATTGATCAATTAGCTACTGATCAATCTTTTCCCGAAAAAAGGAGGTGTAGTGTGATTAATAAGTCAATATTGTCGTGCAATAGCAATCACTGTCATGTACTTGACACTTAATTGTGATTGGCTAAAAGCCGTACTTTTTTGGTTGATTAATTTGACACCTTCATAATATGAACCGTGGGAACCACTCATTTGATGGTTACCCACAAAATATAATTAAGGTAAATTTAAAGTAGAATAAAGAATAATAAAACAGTCGCTCAGTAGAGCTAAAAACAAAAAGGTGATATTCTTATTTTAAAAAACTACTTCAATATCATTATAAATAACTGTTGCCACACACCACTTCGTTAAACAAAATAAAACATGAATTAATTAATATTAATAAAAGAAACAATTTAATTAAATGTATTGTATTTCATTTAAACCAAAAACTAATAAAAATAACTTTTAAAGATACTTTACGATGCACGATTTTAAAATACAACCACACCGGTCTACTGCCAGAAAATAATTACTTTTCCCTTTCAACTAGCTTCATGTTGCATGCGGCAAAAATACCTACAGGGTTGCATTTGTGGGAATGTTGGGTGACAGTTCCGGCAATCCTGAACAGGGACCTTTCTCGATTCCATCGTAGGCATCGTCTATTTCAAAATCTAGTTCAGGGAAATTTCGGCACCAGGTTTTGATTTTGTATGATTAAAAGACAGAGCAGAATTTACGGGAAGTAACCTGCATCCCGGAACGTCCTCGATTAAATACCGATCTCTGTCGAGTATTCGGCTTATTGTGTATTTAGGTTCCACCTTTCTCGATTCACCAGTTGCTGAGACTTAATTTTCAATCACTACCAGGTCTCCTTGTTCATATACAGTTGGTTTACAGTGTTGTCGATCGAATATTGTCTTCCACTTTTTCTTCTCATTGATTATGTTCACAATGACCAACTCACGTTTTGCAGCACTTGAAATATCATCCTTGTTTTCTGTCAATTTATCATGTATAGCGGCGACAATATGATTTTGTACCACATCAATTAACTTTAAATCAAAAACCAACTCGTTGGGGCTAAAGCCAGATGTAGAATTTTTTTGTGAGTTGACACTCCACTGAAGATCTCTTAGCGGTAGATCCCAATCACCAGACTTGGGCGACGTCAATTACATTTCAAAATCATTCACTTGTGAAATTTTTCTATATCATTTAAAGTTTCAGACCTACGCTCACACTTGTATGCTTAAACGCTTCTTTGGAAAATTTTCAGTTTTGTCAATACCAAACTTGGGACATAATACCAATATCTGTGTATTTAATTACAGGCCAATTACTTTTTTATGTTCAATTACATGTAATTGGGTGTAATTGAGTAATTGCCATGTAATTAAATACCCATGTTTGGTATTAAAAATTTTACAAATATTTCAAGGAAGCAATTAAGCTCACAAGTGTGAGTGTAGGTTTGATATTATTAACGATATGGAAAAATTTCACAAGTGAACGATTGTGAAATGTAATTGACGTCGCCCAAGTCTGCCAATCACGTTGCGTTGTGGTTGATGAAGAAAGGATAAAATAAAGGTTAACATACAACATTGGGTCTTGCGTGCATTAAAATCGACCTTATTCGCGCGACCCCACTCGGAGATTGTAGAAAGGTCTTGATTGAGTGTGTCATTCATGTTCTGCCGCATGCCCTCTATCTCCAAAGAGCTTGGCCTATGATCGAATGAAAATGAATGACAAATGTTGCTGTCATCTGCAAAAGAGTAGATAGGGTTGATGGTCTGACCAAGAAGGTCATTTATAAAAATAAGAAAAAGGGTAGGAGAAAGAACAGAACCTTGAGGTACCCCTGAATTTAGCGGAAACTCGTTTGATGAGACCCCATCTAAAACTACACGTATAGTGCGGTCTCTGAGAAAACTCGTTATAAATCGAGAGAAGACATTACCGACACCAAAAGCAACTATCTTAGTCACGAGTGCCCCGTGCCACACACGATCGAACGCCTTAGAAATATCTAGAGCAACCACTTTACTCTCACCAAAGCGGTGGATTGACCGGCTCCAACGTTCCGATAGAAACGCCAACAGGTCTCCCGTAGATCGACCACTACGGAAACCATACTGTCGATCATTTAAAAGTGAATTGGTCTCTAAATATTTTACAAGATGGTGGTTAACCATGGTCTCCATCACTTTGGAGATCGCAGAGCAAATTGCGATTGGGCGGTAATTTTCAGGGTTGTTAGCCGCACCCTTTTTAGGGATAGGCTGGACATTGGCCACCTTCCAGCATGAGGGGAAAATTCCCGCACGGTACGAAGAGCTGAAAAGTTTTGCCAATGGACGTGCCAACGTTAAAGAGCACTGTTTCAGCACCAGTGCTGATATGCCATCCGGCCCCGGAGACTTATTTACGTTGAGATCCGCAAGAACCCTTTTGACTGCCCGGGCCCGAAAGAAAATCGAAGGCATAGTATAGGATACCCTTTCGAGAACGGGCAGTGGTTGATCGCTTTCCGGCAAGAAAGAATTTCTTGCAAAAAGTTCAGCGAAAAGGTTGGCCTTATCAACCGGGTCAGTGAATGATTGATCGTTCTTTAAAAGAGTTGGAATAGAAGAACTAGCATTATCCCTTACTCTTTTAACAAACGAACAAAAGGTCTTACTGCCCCGAGGAGCAGAAAGAACTTTGGCACGTAGACGCTGTTCGTATAAAACCTTTTCGCGTCTAAGTACCTTGGCACACTCGGTTCTCGCCTTTTTGCGGTGCAGATCAGTAACGGCGTTCTTATTCGAACGCCAATTACTGAACGCTGCCTCTCTGGATCTGACTGCATTTTTGCATGTCTGGTTAAACCAACACTTGTGTTTTGATTTAGCCGAAATATGCTTCGTTGGAATAAAAAGTTTCATTCCTAGCATAATAATATTAACTACCATTTCTGCAGCGGCATCGACGTGGTCGTCGAGAAAACAGATTTTCCAGTTAAAATGCCGAAAGAAATCGTTGAGCTCGGCCCAACGAGCTTTTTCATAGAGGAAAATAGAGCGTTTTGGCGCTAAGTTGGAAACGCTACGAAGAGTAGAATATGAAAAAGATGCAGAAAAAGTACTGTGATCCGAATTGCCGAGAGGTGCAAGTGTTTTCACTTCGTACTTTTCAGGGTGAGAAGTGAGGAAGAGGTCGAGAGTGTTCCGCGATTGCCCTTCAACACATACATTGTGTGTTGGCTCATTCACAAGTTGCGCAAGATCATTATGCGCGGCGAAAAGCTCAACGTATTGGCCCTCGGGAGTTGTATGACTCGAATGGCGAATCCAGGGTGAGTTGTGGATATTAAAATCACCAGCAACAACGATTTCACTATTCGGACAACTCTCCAAGATTTTCGAAATTGAATCGGAAAGGGCATCGAAGCCATCAAGGGATTTAGCCAATTCCGTGTTTGGACTTCTATATAGAAACCCGAAGTGCAATATGTGCGACCTGATCTGGAATTTAACCCAAAGAGAGCTAAATTCCTTATCATTACAGTGCAACTGTTGCTGATGCTGGTACACAACATCATCGCGAATGTACATTGCAAGGCCCCTATGTAGAGAAAAAAGGGATAGAAGGTGATACCCAGGTATGTGAAAATCGTGTGGATCAGCATCCTCACAAACCTGAGTTTCACATAAGGCGAAAACATCCGGCCTATGAAAACGAATGTGAGCATATACAGAAAAGTAATTCGCTTCTCAGTCCGCGTATGTTGCAGAAGTCTATACGAAATCTGCCTGTCATAACAAAATAAGAAAAAAATAAAATCAATATTCCTTACGAGTGTATATGGGGCACAGTAGTCGAAATTGTTGCTGTAATTGGTTATTTAATGGCCAGTGTTATACCTTTGTCAGTAAACAACCAAACAACAATTTGACTCCCCGCCCCTTATACGCCGTAGACAATGGAAACGGAAAGGACAATGACAATGACACTTATTAAAGAGGCATAAAAGCCCCTTGCTTGGTCATTATAAAACACAGAGCCGTATAGCGAGGATCAGGTGTATTGTTGTTTGATGCTTGTTGTTATTGTTGTTAATGTAGTTGTAGTTAAATGTATTTTTTTTGATGATGTTGATGCTTGTTGTTATTGTTTTAAATTTAGTTAGTTATTTAACAGTTTTTTTTATATAGATTTATGGATGATGTGTAGTTTAGTTATATATTATGTTTTGTGTTTGTTATTTGTTTATGGATTTTAATAATTTTTGTTTTTTTTTTTTTAACAGAACGACACTAATAAGGTTATTTGTTCCATTTAAATTTTAAAAGCAGCGGAATTTATAGGGACAAACGCAAACACGACAAGACAAATTTAAAAACGTGTTGACAGCACGACGGACAAACACTAAAATAAGTCAATCACACATGTGTGTATGTGCAGAGAAATAATTATAATACATAGATCTGTATGTCTCTTTTGAAATTAGGGAAACATAATTATATATAAATTTCAGACTTTTAAATCAATGAAATCTACAACCCTGAAAATTGCGGCTAACAACGCTGAAAATTACTGCCCAATCGCAATTTGCTCTGCGCTCTCCAAAGTGATGGAGACCATGGTTAACTACCATCTTGTGAAATATTTAGAGACCAATTCACTTTTAAATGATCGACATTATGGCTTCCTATAGCTTCTATCGGAACGTTGGAGCAGGTCAATCCACCACTTTGGTGAAAGTGCTACCTATCGTTGAATCGCTTGAAAGATTCCGAGTTTATGTTTTGGGTAGGCCATTCCGGTTAGTTAGCGATTGTTCAGCAATTGCGAAAGCAAAATAAAGCAAGGAAATGATACCAAGCTCGGTGGTGGATAAAAATAATCGATTACGATTGTGAAATGGTACGTCGTGAATATGAGCCACGTTGACGCACTAAGTCGTGCTCTAGGCCCAACTCCTCCTGAAATTATGAGTTTGAACATCTATGAAGAAGACTGGTTGCTCACGGTGCAAATTGAAGATCCGGATTTATTAAACATTATTGCTGTGCTTAAGGATCAGAAACAATCACATCAAAAGGATCAACTAAAACGTAAGTATTGCCTTTTAAATCAACGCCTCTTTCGTAGGGAGGAAAATAAAACTAAATTTGTGGTGCCTAAAGCTGTTCGATGGCGAACAGTAAAATCCTGTCATGACTAGATGGGTCATTTCGGCCTTGTAAAGACCATTCAGCGTATTAAACGAAACTTCTGGTTCCCAAAGATGCGTAAATATGTCAACGACTATGTTGCCGCATGCGTAGATTGTTGCTACAATAGAGCAAAATCGTTCAAAGTTGAAGGTGAATTTTACATAACCGACTCCGAACCTTTAGCGTTTCGTCCAATATATATTGACCATTTGGGTCCGTTTGTCCGTAGTAAGCCGGGAAATACTCACGTATTGGCAATCTCAGATGCTTTTAGTAAATTTTTAATCGTCAAACCCGTAACATCTACAAAAACACAACCAATTTTAAAAGCTTTAATCATAGCGTCCGACCGAGGTACCGCTTTTATATCGAAGGCTTTCGAACAATATTGTGAAAACAATCACATTAAACACGTCGAAACTGCAGTCCGTACGCCTAGAGCGAACAGTCAGGTTGAGCGGCCATTTTATCCTTTCTTCATCAACCACAACGCAACGTGATTGGCAGACTTGGGCGACGTCAATTACATTTCACAATCGTTCACTTGTGAAATTTTTCCATATCGTTAATAATATCAAACCTACACTCACACTTGTGAGCTTAATTGCTTCCTTGAAATATTTGTAAAATTTTTAATACCAAACATGGGTATTTAATTACATGGCAATTACTCAATTACACCCAATTACATGTAATTAAATACCCATGTTTGGTATTAAAAATTTTACAAATATTTCAAGGAAGCAATTAAGCTCACAAGTGTGAGTGTAGGTTTGATATTATTAACGATATGGAAAAATTTCACAAGTGAACGATTGTGAAATGTAATTGACGTCGCCCAAGTCTGCCAATCACGTTGCGTTGTGGTTGATGAAGAAAGGATAAAATGGCCCGCTCAACCTGACTGTTCGCTCTAGGCGTACGGACTGCAGTTTCGACGTGTTTAATGTGATTGTTTTCACAATATTGTTCGAAAGCCTTCGATATAAAAGCGGTACCTCGGTCGGACGCTATGATTAAAGCTTTTAAAATTGGTTGTGTTTTTGTAGATGTTACGGGTTTGACGATTAAAATTTACTAAAAGCATCTGAGATTGCCAATACGTGAGTATTTCCCGGCTTACTACGGACAAACGGACCCAAATGGTCAATATATATTGGACGAAACGCTAAAGGTTCGGAGTCGGTTATGTAAAATTCACCTTCAACTTTGAACGATTTTGCTCTATTGTAGCAACAATCTACGCATGCGGCAACATAGTCGTTGACATATTTACGCATCTTTGGGAACCAGAAGTTTCGTTTAATACGCTGAATGGTCTTTACAAGGCCGAAATGACCCATCTAGTCATGACAGGATTTTACTGTTCGCCATCGAACAGCTTTAGGCACCACAAATTTAGTTTTATTTTCCTCCCTACGAAAGAGGCGTTGATTTAAAAGGCAATACTTACGTTTTAGTTGATCCTTTTGATGTGATTGTTTCTGATCCTTAAGCACAGCAATAATGTTTAATAAATCCGGATCTTCAATTTGCACCGTGAGCAACCAGTCTTCTTCATAGATGTTCAAACTCATAATTTCAGGAGGAGTTGGGCCTAGAGCACGACTTAGTGCGTCAACGTGGCTCATATTCACGACGTACCATTTCACAATCGTAATCGATTATTTTTATCCACCACCGAGCTTGGTATCATTTCCTTGCTTTATTTTGCTTTCGCAATTGCTGAACAATCGCTAACTAACCGGAATGGCCTACCCAAAACATAAACTCGGAATCTTTCAAGCGATTCAACGATAGGTAGCACTTTCACCAAAGTGGTGGATTGACCTGCTCCAACGTTCCGATAGAAGCTATAGGAAGCCATAATGTCGATCATTTAAAAGTGAATTGGTCTCTAAATATTTCACAAGATGGTAGTTAACCATGGTCTCCATCACTTTGGAGAGCGCAGAGCAAATTGCGATTGGGCAGTAATTTTCAGCGTTGTTAGCCGCAATTTTCAGGGTTGTAGATTTCATTGATTTAAAAGTCTGAAATTTATATATAAT
Organism: Delia radicum; assembly: GCA_021234595.1. Taxonomy (NCBI): domain Eukaryota; kingdom Metazoa; phylum Arthropoda; class Insecta; order Diptera; family Anthomyiidae; genus Delia; species Delia radicum. The sequence continues at coordinate 172,828,637 of CM037854.1, read as the reverse complement.
TATGTTTCCCTAAATTTCAAAAGAGACATACAGATCTATGTATTATAATTATTTCTCTGCACATACACACATGTGTGATTGACTTATTTTAGTGTTTTGTCCGTCGTGCTGTCAACACGTTTTTAAATTTGTCTTGTCGTGTTTGCGTTTGTCCCTATAAATTCCGCTGCTTTTAAAATTTAAATGGAACAAATAACCTTATTAGTGTCGTTCTGTTAAAAAAAAAAAAACAAAAATTATTAAAATCCATAAACAAATAACAAACACAAAACATAATATATAACTAAACTACACATCATCCATAAATCTATATAAAAAAAAACGTTAAATAACAACTAAATTTAAAACAATAACAACAAGCATCAACATCATCAAAAAAAATACATTTAACTACAACTACATTAACAACAATAACAACAAGCATCAAACAACAATACACCTGATCCTCGCTATACGGCTCTGTGTTTTATAATGACCAAGCAAGGGCTTTTATGCCTCTTTAATAAGTGTCATTGTCATTGTCCTTTCCGTTTCCATTGTCTACGGCGTATAAGGGGCGGGGAGTCAAATTGTTGTTTGGTTGTTTACTGACAAAGGTATAACACTGGCCATTAAATAACCAATTACAGCAACAATTTCGACTACTGTGCCCCATATACACTCGTAAGGAATATTGATTTTATTTTTTTCTTATTTTGTTATGACAGGCAGATTTCGTATAGACTTCTGCAACATACGCGGACTGAGAGCGAATTACTTTTCTGTATATGCTCACATTCGTTTTCATAGGCCGGATGTTTTCGCCTTATGTGAAACTCAGGTTTGTGAGGATGCTGATCCACACGATTTTCACATACCTGGGTATCACCTTCTATCCCTTTTTTCTCTACATAGGGGCCTTGCAATGTACATTCGCGATGATGTTGTGTACCAGCATCAGCAACAGTTGCACTGTAATGATAAGGAATTTAGCTCTCTTTGGGTTAAATTCCAGATCAGGTCGCACATATTGCACTTCGGGTTTCTATATAGAAGTCCAAACACGGAATTGGCTAAATCCCTTGATGGCTTCGATGCCCCTTTCCGATTCAATTTCGAAAATCTTGGAGAGTTGTCCGAATAGTGAAATCGTTGTTGCTGGTGATTTTAATATCCACAACTCACCCTGGATTCGCCATTCGAGTCATACAACTCCCGAGGGCCAATACGTTGAGCTTTTCGCCGCGCATAATGATCTTGCGCAACTTGTGAATGAGCCAACACACAATGTATGTGTTGAAGGGCAATCGCGGAACACTCTCGACCTCTTCCTCACTTCTCACCCTGAAAAGTACGAAGTGAAAACACTTGCACCTCTCGGCAATTCGGATCACAGTACTTTTTCTGCATCTTTTTCATATTCTACTCTTCGTAGCGTTTCCAACTTAGCGCCAAAACGCTCTATTTTCCTCTATGAAAAAGCTCGTTGGGCCGAGCTCAACGATTTCTTTCGGCATTTTAACTGGAAAATCTGTTTTATCGACGACCACGTCGATGCCGCTGCAGAAATGGTAGTTAATATTATTATGCTAGGAATGAAACTTTTTATTCCAACGAAGCATATTTCGGCTAAATCAAAACACAAGTGTTGGTTTAACCAGACATGCAAAAATGCAGTCAGATCCAGAGAGGCAGCGTTCAGTAATTGGCATTCGAATAAGAACGCCGTTACTGATCTGCACCGCAAAAAGGCGAGAACCGAGTGTGCCAAGGTACTTAGACGCGAAAAGGTTTTATACGAACAGCGTCTACGTGCCAAAGTTCTTTCTGCTCCTCGGGGCAGTAAGACCTTTTGTTCGTTTGTTAAAAGAGTAAGGGATAATGCTAGTTCTTCTATTCCAACTCTTTTAAAGGACGATCAATCATTCACTGACCCGGTTGATAAGGCCAACCTTTTCGCTGAACTTTTTGCAAGAAATTCTTTCTTGCCGGAAAGCGATCAACCACTGCCCGTTCTCGAAAGGGTATCCTATACTATGCCTTCGATTTTCTTTCGGGCCCGGGCAGTCAAAAGGGTTCTTGCGGATCTCAACGTAAATAAGTCTCCGGGGCCGGATGGCATATCAGCACTGGTGCTGAAACAGTGCTCTTTAACGTTGGCACGTCCATTGGCAAAACTTTTCAGCTCTTCGTACCGTGCGGGAATTTTCCCCTCATGCTGGAAGGTGGCCAATGTCCAGCCTATCCCTAAAAAGGGTGCGGCTAACAACCCTGAAAATTACCGCCCAATCGCAATTTGCTCTGCGATCTCCAAAGTGATGGAGACCATGGTTAACCACCATCTTGTAAAATATTTAGAGACCAATTCACTTTTAAATGATCGACAGTATGGTTTCCGTAGTGGTCGATCTACGGGAGACCTGTTGGCGTTTCTATCGGAACGTTGGAGCCGGTCAATCCACCGCTTTGGTGAGAGTAAAGTGGTTGCTCTAGATATTTCTAAGGCGTTCGATCGTGTGTGGCACGGGGCACTCGTGACTAAGCTAGTTGCTTTTGGTGTCGGTAATGTCTTCTCTCGATTTATAACGAGTTTTCTCAGAGACCGCACTATACGTGTAGTTTTAGATGGGGTCTCATCAAACGAGTTTCCGCTAAATTCAGGGGTACCTCAAGGTTCTGTTCTTTCTCCTACCCTTTTTCTTATTTTTATAAATGACCTTCTTGGTCAGACCATCAACCCTATCTACTCTTTTGCAGATGACAGCAACATTTGTCATTCATTTTCATTCGATCATAGGCCAAGCTCTTTGGAGATAGAGGGCATGCGGCAGAACATGAATGACACACTCAATCAAGACCTTTCTACAATCTCCGAGTGGGGTCGCGCGAATAAGGTCGATTTTAATGCACGCAAGACCCAATGTTGTATGTTAACCCACAGACGGGCTGTGGAATTGACATTGTCATCTGTAACTATGGATGGTATAGGTATTGAGGAATCGGATACTCTTGATGTTCTGGGCATGAGAATACAGTGTGATGTCCGTTGGAATAAGCACGTATTTCAAATGTCGAAAGAGGCATTCAAGTGTCTCGGTTTTCTAAAACGGTGCAAGACTTACTTCACTCCATCCGATCTCCTTACTATTTATACCAGCTATATCCGGCCAAAAATGGAATACAACTCTCATATATGGGCAGGGGCTCCATTGTCTATTCTGAAGCTTCTGGACCGTGTTCAGGGGAGGGCGGTGAAGCTTATCAATGACAGTAGTGTATCCAACTCTATTGATTCATTGGAGCATCGTCGGAATGTGGGTTGTGTGACACTTTTCTATCGATATTACCATGGGAGATGCTCATCTGAGATAAGTGAACTTATTCCACGAGCCCGAGTTTTTATTCGTAATACTCGCTTATCTAGTAGAGCACATCCGTTTGTAGTTGATTGTCCTGTGTTTCGCACAACGCATTAAAGAGAAAATTCGTTTTTTAGTCGAACGATTCGTATGTGGAACAAACTTCTTCCCTGTTACTTACAATTTAGAAAAATTTAAATCAAATATCCACAAATACTACTCCCTCTTTCCTCCTTCCCATACCTTATTTTCCTGATCAATACAATGCACTGCATGAATAGGGGGCATCCCCTGAGTATTGGTTAAATTATAAAAAAAAAAAAAAATAAAATTTGTAGACAGTCTTAAACAAAGCAACAGTCGGTCAAATGCAAAATAATTTTAAAGCTCTCTCTCTTTTTGTTTCGTATTTAAACGTTATCCCAATTATTTATAATAAAAATAAAATTGAGTTTTATATTGAATTAATAAAAAAAAACCTTTTGTACAAATTTTATACAAAATAATCGTGTTATTATTGTGGCTAAATCGAGTGCTATTAAAAGTTGTATTTAAGCAAATGATATCGTTGTACGCAAAGCAACATTTCTTTAAAATTAGTTTTATTAAAAGAATAACACGTAGTACGTGATATTATATAAAACATTAATTATTAAAATTAAAACTGCAAGAAGTGTTCTGAAAGGGACACGGATGATATGGTGCAGCGTGACGTATGTGACCAATGGTACCATTTTGGATGTGTTGGAGTGGACGGTAACGTGGCTGATGTGAACAATGTAAAATTTCATCATCAATTCCACAAGCTACTCACACTTCTACGCCAACTTCGGAAAATAGAAATACATCAACTATAGCCGGTATACCGCCATTAAGCCAGCAAGCATTTTTAACTTTGCCATCGTCAGTTACAGATATAACAAATGCCAAAGGCAATGTAGCTAATTTTACTACAAAAAATTTGCCAACTGCACCATCTGTACCACTGACAACGGCGCTGCAAATGGTTTATACAACTCCTATCACGTCATACGTACCGCAACAATAGTTCCTACTACACATCAAACAACCTATATACAACAACAAATGCCGTTGAATTATCTTCAGTCAGGTTTTAAGCCGTATGTGCACAGCCAGCCCGCTAGTTCTACAAAAACAAATGCCCCATATTTTGACGACATCACCCGGCAACGTAATATAGAGCTACAAAAACTAGAAGAGGAAATGCTGTATAAACGACAATGTTTAGAAAATATCAATCGTCGATGCCATATGACCAAATTGTGACACCAGCAATAGGACCAACATCTTCCCAAATAGCTGCAAGAAATGCCATTCCTAAGCTATTGCCAAACTTTTACGGCGACCCAGAAGATTGGCCGCTCTTTATAAGCTCGTTTGAAAACAGTACTGCTGTGGCAGGTTATTCAAACGCCGAAATTTAATTAGGCTGCAAGCATCACTTAAAGGTAGGGTTGCCATTCGTACTGTTTTAAACACTACATGTACTGTTTTTTGAAAAATGTACTGTTTTATTCACAACACCTAAAACAGTACGCAAAAGTACTGTTTTTTTTGGATTTGTACTGCTTTTGTACTGTTTTTTTTGTATATTTTACATATTTTTATATAAACAAGTTTTTTTGCGTGTACAAAGAATATATATTTTTTTAACCATGTTTTTGTTTGTGTGTACAATAGTTTTTTATATAAATTTTTTGAATCTCCCTGTATTAATTCCACTTCGTTTCTTTGTACATATATTTGTATTTGTATTTGTATTTATTTAGTCTATGGAAAAAATCCTTACAGACAATATCATAAAAATTACATAAGTAGATACCTAACATAATATAACAGAAATCAGACATTCAAAGTTAAAATTATACTACGTTTAACAAAGTTAACATTTTTTGAAAAATCGATACAATTATAAAAATTATTAAAATCATTGCTCATTCGTAAAAGAGGATCAGCATCAGCATAATTTTGACGGTGAAATGGAATAAATAGAGGAATATAGTACCTCGTAGGGCGTTGAGGAACATTGAATAACAGGTTATTGACGAGGAATTCCGAGCAAATTTCACCATTAATCAGCTTGAATAAAAACGTAACATTCATCATTTTTCTTCGGCTTTCCAAGGTTGGCAACTTGATGCGAGCCAGTCTAGTAGTGTAGGATGGAAGATCAGCTGCAGCCCCCAAATAAAAACTCCGTAAACAGAATAGCAAAATTGTTTTTGGACGGACTCAATTAGTTGGATACGAACATTTTCCTGAGGATCCCAGATTATGGAACCATATTCCAAAATTGGTCTTACAAGGGAAGTATAGAGTTGCCTTGTGATATTCGGTTCAATGAATTCTTTTGCCCATCGTTTGATAAATGAAAGCACACCGCGTGCTTTATTTGCAGTCAAAGTAATATGTTGTATAAAAGTTAATTTAGGATCCAAAAGAACACCAAGGTCATTAAAGGTATCAACTAACTCCAACTGATAGCCCCCTAAAGAGTAGAAATCGGGAACACAGAATTTTCTGAAAAATCTCATATGTTTGCATTTTTCCAGGTTTAACTCCATTAAGTTTAAACTGCACCATTCGTTAAGACTGTCCAAATCTTCCTGAAGGTATATGTGATCAGAAAAATTATCGAAGCTATGGAAGATTTTCACATCATCAGCGTACATTAAAACATTTGAAAATTTAATCACTAACGGTAGATCATTAATGAATAACGAAAACAAAATAGGTCCAAGATGGCTACCCTGAGGTACTCCTGATTTAACATCAATATTCTTAGATAAAGAATTGTTAAATAGAACGCGTTGTTTTCTGTTACTTAGATAAGATTTAATCCAATCCAAACCGTTGTTTGTGAAACCCATTAAAGATAACTTTTTTACAAGAAGATTGTGATTTACTTTGTCAAAGGCTTTGCTGAAATCTGTATAAATAGCATCAGTATGTTGGCTTTTGGTAAATCCCCGGTTAACTAAAGTTGTAAGGTGTAACAGGTTTGTAGTTGTAGAGCAACCTTTTCGGAAACCGTGTTGAAATGGTGACAATACGGAGGAGATATTATGACATAGTTGTTCTGTTAAACATTTCTCGAATAGTTTTGGGATATTACTCAATTTAGCAATACCTCTATAATTTGTTACCGCCGATTTATTACCAGATTTAAATAAAGGTATAATGTAGGACTCCTTCCACTGTTTAGGAAAATAACCGTATTTGATGGATACATTAAACATAATCGATAGAGGAGTAGCTAAAGCATGAGCACAATTAATTAGCAAGCAACTGGGTATGCCATCAGGTCCATGATAAAATGAAGATTTTAAGCTTTTAATACATTTTTTTATATCTGAAGTGGTAAGAAGTGGAAAACGATAACGACTGTTGTTCAGTTAAAGGGATTGGATAATTGACAGAATCATCATAGCGAGCATCAGAATACGTAGTTGCAAAAAAATCGGCAAACATGTCACTTATCAGTAAATCATCACTAGACTCATTAGATAAATATTTCATGACAGGTGGATATCCACAAGACTTCCGCTTTGAATTAACAAATTTATAGAACGCTTTCGGATCTCGTTTAAAATTTAGTTTCATATTGTTTAGATATTCATTATATAATTTCGTATTAAGTAAGTGATATTCAGCTCGTGTAACTGAATATTTACCATAATCTGTAAGAGAACCAGATTTCTTGTAGTTTTTATAACGTTTATTTTTTAAATTTTTGATTCTCGATAATTGTTTAGAGCTCCACGGCGGGCCAGAAAGTTTACGAACGTATTGTTTTGGGATGCAATCTTCCACATACGTAAAAATTGTTTCATAAAAAATATTAATCATGTCATCAATAGCAGTTAAAGAATTGTTGGAAATTGATAACAGTTGTAGCCAGTTTGTATTACATAGAAGAAAATTTAAATTGTTGTAATTAGCACGTTTAAAACAGAAAGTTTTTACGGGTTTGTCCAGTTTTTTACGATTAAGTACCAGTGGTAAATTACAGCTGATTTCAATAGTAGGATGGTAACAGTCCTCAGGTTTTGTAATTGGATCAGTTCGTTTTAGAGAGCAGTCTGCAGGTTCATTAACAAACACTAAATCCAGCAATCTTCCAATATTGTTATAGATACCGTTAATTTGAAAAAGGCAAAGCTCAGATAAATTTTCCAGAAATTCATCGATCCATTCATTTGACTTTAATGGTGAATAATAGAAGGAATCAGAAAAAAAAGTCCAAGAGATCAAAGGTAGATTAAAATCGCCAAAAACAAAAATTGAATCTTCAGGATTTGCTCTTAACACGACTGACTTAATACACTTCAAATGCTCAAAATATAGTGAACTATCAGATTTTGGGGGAATATATGAACAGGTTATAAAAACACGTTTACTTATCAGTTTTATCTGAACTCCAATAAATTCAATTTTATGAGACGAACCAGATACAATTACTTCAGATGAAAGAAGGCTAGAGACTGCAATCATAACACCACCACCCGTAGTTTCGGTTTCTCTATCGAGTCTATAAATATGATATGCTCCACAAAGTATCTCTGTATTAAAGATTCTATCATTTAACCAGGTTTCCGTAAATATTATGACGTGCTGATTAAAATTAAAACTTTCAATAAAAAGCTTAGATAATTTAGATTTTATTCCATTTACGTTTTGGTAGGTTAAACACAGCTGATTATCAGAAGCAAGCTTTAGTTTTTTTGATTACTTGTCATACGTGATGAAGAACGGGGAACATTATTAAATCGCTTATTCTCGTATTCACGAACTAATATATTATCAGGCCAAAAACTAGGATCAACCATTTCATCAAACAAATTGAATGGGACAGTTATCTTAAATGATATTATGTTTCTCGGTTGAGAATATGTGAATTTATGAGTTAAAATATCGGCATTCGAATTAAGTTTAGTTTTTATATAATGATCAATTTCTTCAACAGATGTTTCAGAATCCAATCGAGAAATAAATATTGATTTTTTGGGAGGCCAAATACGTAGTTGTTTATAAATCACTGCATTATTATCAGTAACAGAATTTACAGGTGGAGTATGTTGTTTATTCGGAATGACTTTTTGTAAAGATTTGATGCAAATGTAGTAGAACGAGGCGTTATATTTTCAGGAGTATTGGTTTGAAAAGCATTAGCAGCAGCAGAATTAATCAGGTTAGAACCAGGTACAGGGGGAAGAACAGTTGCGCCAGTAGAAGTAGAAGGAAGAATAGAAGCATTATTAGTTCCAAAGTTGGAAATAGTTGCAGGGGGAGGAACAGAGTTAGTTTCAATAGAATTGACGGCGACAGGTTTAATAATATTTAAAGCAGGAGCAGAGGGTGGAACAGTTGATTTTCCCGACGTTTTCTTTCCAGAATCAATAATATTAGAACCAGGACTTAGAACAGGAGTATCTTTATTTTTTCGGGCTGATTTCCGACGTTTCGGAGAGGATTGCGGAGGAGAATTAAGGGTACTTAATTGTTTAAAATCATTGAAAAGCTTTCCATAATCAGACACATCACTCGAAAGCAACGCTAGTTTAATTTGAATATTTGTAAACGAGTTTTTTGTGCTTTGATAAAAACGGTGATATTCAACACCAATTTTTTCGCACCCATCACAGCACCATCTTAAGTTTTTGGTTTTATTAACAGCTTCAGCAACTAAACCAGACAATCCAGAACATTTAAAATGACACAGACTATTACAGAGCCAACAGGACATCATTCTCTCATAATCATTGGCTATGGTACAAGCTTTTTTAATACAGCTATTAATATCAGCCATATTCATTATTATATATATATGTATTATTACTTTATTTGTAAATCGAGGGATAGGTGTGGTTAAAAAAACTAATTTGAAATTAACGGAAATGAAACGGTTACGGTTGTTGTCTCAGATAAGTAAGCTTTGAAATAAGCTTTAGATTTCAGTGGAAAAAGTGGAATAACGTTCCATATGAAGCAGGGTTAAGATCCCAATGCGAAAGGTTGTTGTCACTGATAAGTTGAAAAAAGCTTAAAAAATTCCATTAATTGGAAACAGTTTTACAAATGTTTATAAGAAATAAGTTTGACGTTTATATGTTTCACAACACAGTGTAATATTAGCAAGTTTTTTTCTTATGTTCTTTTTTGTTTATGTTTCTTTATTGTTTTTTCGTATGAAGAAATTTTTTTTTTTTTTTTAACAATTAAGCATTTATTTTAGCTTTTAGATTATGATTTTATACACTTTCACATACACCAAGACTGATAATATGACTAAAAATTATCTTTAGATTTTTAAAGTTTATTAAAAGTTTGTATTTAGTAAAAAAGAATACTTTTCAAGCAATGGATGTTTGTAAGCACAATTTTTTTTCATGACACTGCCCAATGCAAAAAGTAATGGCGTCCAAACTAATAATTTTAGCCAATTTGACGAAATTTATTCAATTTGATGATATTTAGTCAATTTTACTTCTTTAGAGGATGTAAACTTGACGAAATTTTGTTGATTTGAATAAAATTTGTTAAATCTTAAAAAAAAAATTGACAAAATTTCGTTAAAGATCTACAAAAATTTTTTTGTTGATTTTACCTACGCTATTTGGTTCGGTGTGTTAACTTATTTTAAGTAAAAATGTGATGTATTGAAGTAAAAGTTATGTTAACAATAAATACAAAAATGTACTGTTTTTTTTGAAAAGTCTGTTTTTTTTCATTAATGTAATTTTTTCACTTTTCAAATATGGCAACCCTACTTAAAGGTAAGGCACGTGACTTGGTTAAAAATAAATTACTTTTGCCCCAGATGGTGCCTGAAATTATTAAGACTCTACGTATGTGTTTTGGGCGACCTGAGCACATTCTAGAGCGCGTCATCGCCAAAGATCGTAGCATGCCGCCAATCAAGGATAAATTGGACGCACTAATTGAATATGCAATGTGTGTGCGTAATATATGCGCCACCATGGAAGGTTGCCAGCTACTGTCTCACCTTGATAACCCATTATTGGTCAAAGAATTAGTTGACAAGCTACCCAAAAACCACAAACTCAGCTGGGCGATGTACAAACAAGATGACCGAGTTCCTGCAGTGAAATCATTCAGCGATTGGCTTTATCATGTGGCAGAGGCCGCCAGCACTTAACGCCGTTATTTGTAAAGACCGGGGCAGCAGTAAATACACATAGCCGTGATAAAGGTAACATAAAAAACTGAGATAAGCACACCAACAAAATCACAGTAAGTACTGAATGTATTATTTGTAAAAATATTGGCCACAAAGCTGCACAATGTGACGTTTTTAAAAATATGTCGCTCAACAAAAAGTGGGAGTGTGTAAAAACTAAAAACAAGTGTCGTCAATGTTTGGGTACACACAGCCATAGATGTAATTTCAACAATGAATGTGGCATAGATGGATGTAAATATGAAACACAATCCTTTGCTACACAAAAACGTAAACGTTGATTCTCAAAGCGTTTCAGAGATGAACAGTACAACATGTAGAGAAGAAAATATCATCAAAAGTAATCAACAAAATGCCGTAGTTAATACTCTAGATGAGGGGTCTTCAGTAACGTTAATTGAGAAGAGTACTTTCGAAGAGCTACACTCAAAAAAATAAGTTAGTAGAAAAGTCAGTAAAACGTCTTGTAAATCAGGTATACTATTTTTTAGCAATTTTTTTTGCTAAAATCGTGTTTTCAGCTAAAATTTTTGTTATACTTATTCAGCACTTAACTGTTTTATACAATTTTTTATACAATTTTTTTTTTTACAATTTTTTTTGCGTTTATATCAGTCTACTTAAATTCAGCAAAAAATTTATTAATTTTTACCAACGCTTTTTTATTTGTAATCTACTAAGTGTTAGCAAAACTTTTGCTGAATCTACTAATTTTGTTGCTAAAATCAGCTCTCTGATTTTCAGCAAAAGATTTTGCTGAAAATCAGAGTTGTTTTTTTCGTTTCGTTTGTTTTTGTTTTTGTTTATTTTTTCGTTTCGTTTCTGTAATTACCTTCGGCAGTTGCGTCCTTAAAAGATAGCATCATTTAGACAACCATTGATGTAAGTAGTTGAAAGAAAATTTTTGTTATATATATTTATTTCTATATATTTTCAGATATTAAATTACTTCATGACATCAATGTGGGAAAATAAAAATTTTTATATTTCGTAATTATTGTAAATTATTTTTAAAAGAATCACAAAAATATGTTATATGATTTTCAGCAAATATATTAACTAAATTACAATTTTTTTACAATTTTTTTGGGTTTTTTTTAAGTAACGTTAATTGAGAAGAGTACTTTCGAAGAGCTACACTAAAAAAAATAAGTTAGTAAAACGTCTTGTAAATCAGGTATACTATTTTTTAGCAATTTTTTTGCTAAAATCGTGTTTTCAGCTAAAATTTTTGTTATACTTATTCAGCACTTAACTGTTTTATACTAATGCTTTACTAATATACTAATGTTTTACTAATTAATTTTGCTAAAAAAAATTGTGCTGATAAGCAGATGTAGCGGCATGTCAAGATGTAGTAGAGAAGAGGAAAATTATACTAAAAAGTACAACTCTAATACGACATATAAAAAAATCAACCATGGAAGACTTTTGTATCTGTTTTTCATACATAAAACAAAATTGAGGATTAAAACAACTTAAATTTTGCGTTGTCACCGGCTTGTGAAAATAATTGTCTATTAATAAAAGGGTGTCCCAAGAAGAGAGCGCAATTTTTAAATTTTAAATAAAACACAGATATTTAAAAAAAATCGTGAAACTTTATTATATCGTAAAGTAGACAGAATGAGGTTATGTATGGAACAATATATCCTGCAGATGGCCGCCGCGGCTTTGCTGGCATGCACGCGATCTTTTAATGAAATTTTCAATGACCGTTTTGCATGAATGCTGCGGTATTTCATTAATGCAGCGTCCAATTTCCTCTTTTAAGGCTTGAGTCGTCGTCGGCTTATTCGCGTAAACCATCGACTTCAAAAAACCCCAAAGAAAAAAATCGAATGGTGTTAAATCGCACGATCTAGGCGGCCAATTCTGATCTCCAAAACGCGAAATAACACGACCGGGAAATGACTGATGCAGCAATTGAATTGTTTCTCTGGCTGTATGACATGTGGCGCCGCACTGTGGTCAATATTTTGAGATAGCGGCCAAAACTCCTTTTGGTTTTTGTTCTCCGATTTTAAAGTTATTAGACTCATATGAAAGTAGACAGTAGTAAACCTTGGGAGCCAAAAAATTAGAACTCTATTTCAACTATTTCACTGAGAACAGGGTGGTCCAAAATGGGCTTTTTCAGAATTTAGTAAATTTATGATATTTTTAGTTAATTTTTAATGTTTAAATGCTCATAACTTTTTTGTTTTTCAAGATTTTTGGACGAAATAAATTTTGTGTTGTAACTTAACTTATTTCCTAATAATAGTAAAAAAATTGAAGCTCTACTGTTTTCAGAACAATTTAAATATTTTTTTTAAAAAAGGTCAAATTTCTAGGAAATTTCCTACTTCATAGAGCACAACTCCTGTGAGTCAAGCTGAGTCAAAACACAAATTTACTATTTTGTAGTCCTAACTCTCCCCTACATTCCTATATATACATGTCCATGCATCGGGACTGCACTTTTTGAGATACAGCAATTTTTCTGACCCAAGGTAAGATATTCGGTACAAATGCACGTCATATTTTTTGAGAAGTTATTTGTATGTGAAAGTGGCTATTATGCATATATTTTGATGAAATTTTGTACAAGAGTTCTTATTGACCCAAAAAATAATTCTGTTGAAATTAGGAGAAGTTGGCCCATATTTGGACCTAGTCCACATAGAAGGGTGTATCAAAATTTTGACAAAAATGTCAATAGAACTCTCAAATTATGTGGTATCGGGCAATTCATTTGGAAAAGGTAAAAAATGATTTTATTGCCATCTAATATTACATAACTTAAATACCTGAAAATTGCAAATAAATTTAAAACCAATGGAAATAACTGGTAAAACCAAGTACCTGTTATATTATTACCAGTTAACTCTCAAATTATGTGGTATCTAGCAATTCATTTGGAAAAGGTAAAAAAGATTTTATTGCCATCTAATATTACACAACTTAAATACCTGAAAATTGCAAATAAATTTAAAACCAATGGAAATAACTGATATTGTACTAATGAAGATCTTATTAATATTTTGTTGTGCACATCAGACCCATATATGTCCAGTATTCGACAAAAATGGAAATCAACCTCATTAGAGTTAGATGAAGAAGCTAAACAACTACTGCAAAATGAAAATCAAAGCTATTTGGAAGAAATTTTTACTAATATTGTTTAATTAATACTAGTTTAAAGATTATAATTTGTTTCTAATTTTAGTATAAATTTTTATTAATACATTTAAATAAAATATATGTGCACTTTAAATCAATAGTAAAAGTTTACTTAAAATTTTATCGATGTTGTGTTCTGTATATAATATATCCAAATGGTATTGATATTGTTGGGAATTTCAGTGTTATTTTTCAGTTTAATCCTCACAAGAATTAGCTTTCTTCTAAAAAAAACCAACCTTTGGCCCCTGTGAATATTGAGACTAAATAAATGTCAGGGGCCAAATGTTGGCATTTTCTGACCAAAATTAAGTTTAGGAATAATAAATAAGTATTGGTTGTAAAATACGATTGAAGAAAATAAGAAATTATAAAAAAAATACCTATTTAAAATGTCAAAATATTCAACTTTTACATGGAAACTCAACAAAAAATTAAAATGCATTTTTAACTCCACATTACTTACGTTCCTATCAGTCGATTTTTACGTTTGAACACGCAAATTGAAGCTTAAAGTCCCTCCTATTGAACAAAACAATTTCGTTAAAAAATACCAATCCGGTCAAAAGTTATAGAGTTTTGACCGCTATCTCGCGAAATTGACCACTGTGCGCCGTCTTGTTGGAACCACATGCCCTCCACATTCATTTCTTCAATTCTAGGCAAGAAAAAAACTGGTTATCATTTCACGATACCGAACACCATTGACTGTTTGCGCTTGACCTGCCTCATTTTTATAAAAAAAAAGGTCCAATGATTCCTCCAGCCCAAAAACCACACCACACAGTGATACGTTGAGGATGCATTTGCTTCTCGTGAATCACTCGAGGATTTTCCTCACCCCAAATGCGACAATTCTGCCTATTGACGAAGCCATCAAGATGAAAATGGGCCTCGTCACTGAAGATGATTTTTGCGAACTGTAGCCGCAAAACTTTCACCATTTTGGTAAAACAATTTCACAATGAGAATGCGTTGTTCATTCGTGTAGCGCTCCATTTTTACTAACCTCGTACCTTCTACTAGCAAACAATAACAATTGTTCAAATGTCAAACAATGACACTTCGAATGTTGCCAGATTTAAAAATTGCGTTCTTCTTGGGACACCCTTTAGATTAATAATCTAGTGTGGTCAGATTGCAAACAAACATATACAGACATGTAGACAGAGTAAAGCGAAAGACAAAGTTCCTTTTTCTTATTGCAAAAAAAAGGGTTGTTTTTTTTCGTTTCGTTTCGTTTGTTTTTGTTTATTTTTTCGTTTCGTTTCTGTAATTATCTTCGGCAGTTGCGTCCTTAAAAGATAGCATCATTTAGACAACCATTGATGTAAGTAGTTGAAAGAAAATTTTTGTTATATATATTTATTTCTATATATTTTCAGATATTAAATTACTTCATGACATCAATGTGGGAAAATGAAAATTTTTATATTTCGTAATTATTGTAAATTATTTTTAAAAGAATCACAAAAATATGTTATATGATTTTCAGCAAATATATTAACTAAATTACAATTTTTTTACAATTTTTTTGCGTTTTTTTTCAGTCTACTAAAATTTAGCAAAAAATTTATTAATTTTTACCAACGCTTTTTTATTTGTAATCTACTAAGTGTTAGCAAAACTTTTGCTGAATCTACTAATTTTGTTGCTAAAAATCAGCTCTCTGATTTTCAGCAAAAGATTTTGCTGACATTAGCAATTTTTTTGCTAGCATCCTCCTGACTAAAATTTTGCTGACTCAGCAAAATTTTTTGCTGACTTTACAAACTTTTTTTTTTGAGTGTAGGTCTTGAAGGCGAAAGAGATCCCCTGTGTTTGAATTGGACCGGTGATACAACCCGTATGGAAAGCGAATCAGTGAGAGCTGCCATAACCATCTCCAACGTGTCAACAAACAATTTACGTTTAACGCAGTTCATACAGTCACTAATTTGGGACTTTCAGCCCAAACCATTGACGCAGTCAAAATTTCAAAAATATACTCATATTTAGCAAAAGTCCCAATAGAATCATACAATAATGCTATACCAATAATGCTGATAGGCGCTTATAACTGGAATTTAGCCATACCTTTAAAAATACGAGAAGGAAATGGCATCAACCCATTGCATCAAAGACACGTTTAGGCTGGACACTACAGGGTGGCAGTTCCGATGGCATCAGTCGATTCAGACTCAATATTTATATGTGCGATTGTCAGCAAAAATACAATGAGTTACATGATATGGTGAAGCATTATTTTAAATTGGAATCAGGTCGGCCGACTCAACTTTTATCTTCTGATGATCAAAAATCTATGTCTAATTTAGAACGTACGTGCAAAAAGGTCAACAACCACTATGAAATTGGATTGCTATGGCGCGACGAAAACGTAAACCTACCAGACAGATACAACCATGCTTTTAATCCTTCACATTGCTTAAAAAACAAACTCAAGAAAGATTTGTTTTTAAAATCAACTATACAAAAACAAATCGACAATCTGGTCTCGAATTAAAGATACATTATGAAAAGACTTGGTATTTGCCAATTTTTGTAGTAAAAAACCCAAACAAACCAGACAAACTCCGACTTGTTTGGGACGCGGCTGCTAAATCTAATGGTGTGGGATTAAGCGATTTTATGATGACTGGTCCAGATCTACTGAAACCTCTGGCAAAAATATTGCTAAAATTTCGAGTAGGGTAAAACTGCTATATGCGGCGACATCTCTGAAATGTTTCATAGAGTCAACGTTAAAGAAAGTGACATGCATGCACAGCGTTTTCTGTGGTACGACAAAGATGATGATTTGCAGCAACCAAGTCTTTTCGTCATGCGTGCGCTAACTTTTGACATAAGCTGTGCGCCTTGTATTGCACATTTTGTGCGAGACAAAAATGCTGATCAGTTCAAAGACAAACATCCTCGATCAGTTGAAGCCATTCAGGAAAATCACTATATTGATGACTTCATAGACAGTGCAACAGACGAAGTGCAACTGCATACGTTCGTGGACGCTGGAGAAAATGCATACGCTGCCGTCTGATATCTGCGCATCAAGAAAAAGAACGACATATAAGACTTGCAAAGATGATAGCACAAGTGCGGAGCATAAAAATTGATTCCCAATTTTGGTGGAGCGATGCAAAAACAATTTTGAGGTGGCTACAAATAGATCCGAAGAAATTCCAGCAATTCGTCATGCATCGAGTGGGTGAAATACTCGAAAGCATAAATGTAAGTCAATGGAGATGGGTCCCCTCTAAACAAAATCCGAAATAGAACGATCTGCTTTGGTGATCGAAAGAGTGCACCATATTAAACTCAACATCGAATATTTTTCCAACTGGAAACGTTTATACCGTTCTGTGGCTACATTCATCTTATATTGCAATAAGCTAAGAGAAAATACAAAACAAAAAACTATTAAAATATCTCAAAGCGTCGACGCCGTCATGATTGAAATGGCACAAGCGTTTCTAATAAAATATGCCTAAAGAGACGAATTCAGTAATGAGCTATTTAGTCTAAAAAACGATAACAACGACATAATGAGATGCCGTGAAGAGCAGAATACCTGAATAACCACGAAGATGCTATTATACTTTCCGAAAACCACCACATAACATTTTTACTGGTACGTTGTTTTCAGGAAAATTTTCGTCATCAATCTCACGAAACGGCAATCAATGAAATAAAAAGTCACTACTACATAGCCCGGCTCCGTGTTTTGTTTAGAAAAGTTCGGCCATTGTGTCAGTGGTGTAAAATAAATAATGCCAAGCCATCTCTACCACAAATGGCAGCATTGCCAGCGGCAAGGCTTGCCATTCGTACTGTTTTAAACAGTACATGTACTGTTTTTTGAAAAATGTACTGTTTTATTCACAACACCTAAAACAGTACGCAAAAGTACTGTTTTTTGGATTTGTACTGTTTTTTTTTGTATATTTTACATATTTTTATATAAACAAGTTTTTTTGCGCGTACAAAGAATATATATTTTTTTAACCATGTTTTTTTTTTGTGTGTACAATAGTTTTTACAATTTTTTTCATGACACTGCCCAATGCAAAAAGTAATGGCGTCCAAACTAATAATTTTAGCCAATTTGACGAAATTTAGTCAATTTGACGAAATTTAGTCAATTTTACTTCTTTAGAGGATGTAAACTTGACGAAATTTTGTTGATTTGAATAAAATATGTTAAATCTTAAAAAAAAAAAAATTACAAAATTTTGTTAAAGATCAACAAAATTTTTTTTGTTGATTTTACCTACGCTATTTGGTTCGGTGTATTAACTTATTTTAAGTAAGTATGTGATGTATTGAAGTAAAAGTTATGTTAACAATAAATACAAAAATGTACTGTTTTTTTTTTTTGAAAAGTACTGTTTTACTTTTTTTCCAGTTATATTAGTTTTTTGTTTTTATATACATCGAGATTATTTTTATGTTATTTTCAATTTATAACGAGCTTTCAACCTCCGTATATTTACAAAAATAAAGCAAATCAAACATATTAGCTAGGTTGATACTAGTATTTCGATCTAGCTAAAGATCTCATCAGAACCCGAAGTTTTAGAAAAGTTAGAGCCTCCATAATAGGCAGAACTTTAACAAAAAACCTATTAATAATCAATTTTGCTGCATTCTTGTCTTCTTAGTAATCAAGCACGTGGTTTTTTTCACTTTTCAAATATGGCAACCCTACTTGCGACATTTGAACGTCCATTTACTTTTGTAGGTGTCGACTATTTTGGGCGTATACATGTAAGAGTCGGCAGCAGACGCGAGAAGAGATGGGGAGTTATCTTCACCTGCTTAACAATTAATAAAAAAAACCTTTTGTACAAATTTTAAACAAAATAATCGTGTTATTATTGTGGATAAATCGAGTGCTATTAAAAGTTGTATTTAAGCAAAGAATATCGTTGTACGCAAAGCAACAGCCACCTTCCAGCATGAGAGACTACCGCACGGTACGAAAAGCTGAAAAGGTTTGCCAATGGACGTGCCAACGTAAAAGAGCACTGTTTCGGCACCAGTGTTGATATGCCATCCGGCCCGGTGACTTGTTTACGTTGAGATCCGCAAGAAAATCAAAGGCATAGTACAGGATACCCATTCGAGAACGGGCAGTGGTTGATAGCTTTCCGGCAAGAAAGAATTTCTTGCAAAAAGTTCAGCGAAGAGGTTAGCCTTATCAACCGGGTCGGTGAAGCCATACTGTCCTTTAAAAGAGTTGGAATAGAAGAACTAGCATTATCCATTACTCTTTTAACGAACGCCGTTCGTATAAAACCTTTTCGCGTCTAAGTACTTTGGCACACTCGGTTCTAGCCTTTTTGCGATGCAGATCAGTAACGACGTTCTTATTCGAACGCCAATTACGCCAATTTATTCTCCACAATAATTATATAAGCGCTGTATTTAAAATTTTCGCAAAAACAAATATGAGATTTAAATATATATTGTCACATATGGCCACATATGCAATTATATCAAGCCATATATGACTATATATAAACTTATTTCGACGGGCACATTTTTTTTCTTTAATTTATTTAAATTCTATGTGATGGGATTTAAGTAAATCCGATTGAATCTCAAAATATCTTATTCGACCCATCAACAATTGCTCATCTTCTTGGATCGAATTAGATCTAAATTAATAAAATGGAATATTTTGGGATCTATCAGGATGTTAAATTAGACATTATTAGGGCCCCCAATTTTGAGATCAATTTTGATGTAATATAATCCAGTAAGATATTTGGGGATCTAATCGGATATTACTGGATACCCCAATTTTAAGACAAACTTGGATACGAATTAATATCGATCTGTATCAAATGAGATCCGATTTTGCACTTGAGATATAACATTTCTTTGATCGGGCACTTATTTTTATCTTTATTTTAAGTATAAAGTAGTGATCTTAAATTTTTTGAAAATCTATTTTAGACTCATTATTTTCATCTCTAGTAACGACATATATAACTACTTATTTTTACTTTTTGTAAGCTGGAAAGTAATGACATTTTGTGCAAGCAAGTCAATTATGTTTTTATCTAACAAGTATAACATGTCGAGATAATTCAAATGGTAGAGCGGTTGACTGACAACCTGCAGTCCCAGGTTAGAAACTTTTACTTTAAATAAAATTAAACAACGTAATTTAATTTTATTTTCGTTCTTGTTTTATTAAAGGTCAAAATTTTAATGTATAAAATTAATGCTAACAATTAAAATTTTAATGTATAAAATTAATGCTAACAATTTAGTAAGAACCACAAAAATATGTAAACAAAACAAGTATACAGTGACTCACAGCTTATTTCGTGTGACTAAATTTTTAAAACATATTTGTTTATATTTTTAACATAATCCTAAATATTTAAAAAAGTGAGACATATTTTTAAAGATTTATTATTTTTTATTATATTTACAAAAAAAAAACTTAAAAAAATTCATTAACAAAAAAAAATTCATAAGAATTCAGCCTCACAGCCTATTTCGTGTACATATTATAAATATCTTATATTATATAGACAAAATAAAATTTTTTAAACAAAATAACAAAATTTTTTTCATATTTTAAAAAGAATTAGTATTTTGTAGGATAACCCTTTTGTTTAATAACTTCTTTAAGTCTAGATTGCATAGAATTAACAAGTTTTTGTGTGTAGTCAGTGGTTATTTTCTGCCATTCAATATTGAGTGCAATTTTTAAGTCCTGCTTATTGCTAATCTTATGATTTCGAATATTTCTCTCCAGAACACTCCATAGATTCTCAATGACATTTAAATCTGGCGATTGGGCGGGAGTATTAACGATGTGGGGACAGTTCCAAACTAACCATGTTTGTACAAGCTGCGACTTATGCTTGGGGTCGTTATCTTGGTAAAATCTAAAGCCTTCTCTAACACCCAGTTTCTCGGCACTTTTGCAATAACATGTTTGTCCATCGTATCGTCGATAAAGACCAATTTTCCGACCCCAGCTGATGACATGCATCCCCACACCATCACATGGCCTCCGCCATGCTTTACTGTGCCACGTAAATTTTTAGGTTGCAGTTCCGTATTTGGTTTTCGCCAAACATATGACTTACCATCAGACCCAAAAAGGTTAAATTTGCTTTCATCAGCGAATATTACGGTGTTCCAGAAAGATTGATCTTTGTTTACGTGGTCCTTAGCGAACTTCAATCTACTCTTAAGATTTTTTGGGCTGATAAACGGCTTGTTCCGGGCTGTTCTTCCATGGAAATTATCATGACGCAGTATTCTTCTGATGGTTTCGGGATTACATGTCTTTCCCAGTGATATTTCTGCTTCTTTTGCCAGAGCTGGTGCGCTTAAATGGGGATCTTGTTTAATTTTTCGCAAGATCCAACGTTCGTCTGATTCCGTAAAAATTTTATTTGGGGCTTTTCGGATTTTTTCAGCCTCTCTATTTTCACGAACAAAGCGTTGTATTATATACTGAACTGTAGAAGCACTCAAGTTTACCATTTCGCCAATCTGTTTTTGAGTTTTTCCATCTTTAAAATGCTGAATTACAACTTCACGCTTTTCTAATGTTGTTCGGCGACCCAAGGTAAAAATTTAACTGATTATCATTCCAATTGAACTGATTATTATTTAAATTTGCATTTTTTCAATTTTTATTCCTTCATTCTATGCAAATTCTTCTTATTTAAAAATATAACAATTGATTTAATAACGGTAAATTCGTACACACGAAATAAGCTGTGAGATCACATTTCTATAAATTTTGTTGTTGGTCTGAATATTTTCTAAGAGTGCATTATTCTAACGGTTTTTTTTCCAGTATTTATAATAAGAGATAATAATTCTCTTATAATCAATGATTTTTTTTTGTTTTAATTGCATTAAATGAGAAAATATTGAGTAATGTTGTTTTAAAAATGATACACACGAAATAAGCTGTGAGCCACTGTATAACAAACAGACAAAAAAGCTGGACAACAACTAACAATAGGAACTAACAAATGACAGTGACGGCACTAATAACGTTGATAGTACGGTGACTAGTACAGTGACTGGCGATCTGACCCGACACACATTTTATTAAAAAAAAAAATCAAAAAAATTGTATATATATATTTTGTTATTAAATTTATTCATTCATTATTTATTTAATAGTAAGCATATAGGTAACCACATATTTTTGGATTTTTCGTAAGGTGTTTAGTAATGATATGTCATTATTTTACGCGACATCCCCATATAAAAGTAATGAGATTTGTAATGACAATTGTAAGTACTTGTTATTACCAACTAAATACTTATATAACCACTTATATGTTAACGCTTTTATACACTGGGAAAGCTCAATTTTGAAATATAAAATACAAAAATTCTAAAAAGGGTAAACCTCTTAACTACAAAATAGTAGGTGTGTCACTTAAAAATTGGGGATGTGTGAATTTGTCGCATATTCCGGTCGGTTTTCAGTCAATTGTGTTCGGTACAGGTGCCCTGTGATCATCTGGTCCGATTTCAGCAGATCATAATGGGATCCTTTTTGGATGCCCAGGTCAGTCAAAAAGGTCGTTGTATTCCATGTCAAAATCACCACTTCTGAACCGCACAGGATAATCTTCGGTGAACAGTCGATGCTTTGTTTGCACAAAATTCGACATTTTCGAAGCAAAAAAAAAAACTTGTTGTTTACACTATTTATTTCAATGTCTAAAGGTAGACATACACTATGCAATAATATTGTCAATCGTATTGCCAGTATTATTGTCATTTTGCCCTACACAGTGCAATACTTCTGCACAAAATATGCCACCACTGTTTTGTTCTGTTGTGGAGGGACATACAAATTGCACAATCTGGCCAACACGCTATAAAATATATTTCAAATTTCTTGGTTGCACAATAACAAAAACAGAATAGTATTTGGAAGATGACAAAGCCAATTGTGACAATTTTTTGTTGTTGTTTTTGTTTTTTCTTTGATATTTTAAATTTTGAATCTCGCTCCTAGACGAGGACAAGAAATTCTCATTGAGTTTGTGATTTAACATAACAAATATCTCTAGAAATTCGAATAACAAAGTCCCCTGAAGATTTCCTTAGGCAGGAATGAAATCCGGATAGGGACACGCCTACATCAGATTGCTTTTCACAATTTGTTAAATAAGTTTTGGGACTTTAGCACATTTAATTACTATAAATGCAATTAATGTTTATCCCGATGAAAATAAATTTAAATAACAAATATGCAGGTGCTTGTGCAAATTTAAATGTAACTGACACTAATAGAAAACATATGATTTTCTATTGTTGATTTACTTGAATAAACGTCACTACATTGCTAGGTCTGTCAAAAAAAACAGAGTAGTATTTGGAAGATGACAAAGCCAATTGTGACAATTTTTTGTTGTTGTTTTTGTTTTTTCTTTGATATTTTAAATTTTGAATCTCGCTCCTAGACGAGGACAAGAAATTCTCATTGAGTTTGTGATTTAACATAACAAATATCTCTAGAAATTCGAATAACAAAGTCCCCTGAAGATTTCCTTAGGCAGGAATGAAATCCGGATAGGGACACGCCTACAT
The DNA here is from genome assembly GCA_021234595.1 of Delia radicum. Taxonomy (NCBI): domain Eukaryota; kingdom Metazoa; phylum Arthropoda; class Insecta; order Diptera; family Anthomyiidae; genus Delia; species Delia radicum. Next base: position 172,805,324 of record CM037854.1, on the reverse strand, counting down.
CAGATTGCTTTTCACAATTTGTTAAATAAGTTTTGGGACTTTAGCACATTTAATTACTATAAATACAATCAAAACCTTTTTACTTTATTTCTATATATTGTACAACCTTCCAATATTGTGTCATATTGGAAGGTTGTACATCTGTTCTGAATTCCGCATTTTTAAGTTATACACAAAATATGTCAGTTGTGTAGAGAAGCGTTTAGTAAGGGCTTTTTGCGTTTAACATATAAACGCTCCTGTAGTTAGGCCTTTTGTATTTTATTAATACAATAACTATTTTTAATCTAAGGGGTCTAAATTTGTTTGTGGGAATGTATTTTGATGCGATACATCATAAAATAAGCGATTCTTAATTTTTTGTTAGATACTGCCGTTTGCGTTTCAGCATTAATATCCCATAACATTAAAATTTTTTAAATCAAAAATATCAAAAGAATTAGAGTTTTGCCGACTTTATCGATTTATAAAAATGGAAAATAAACCGTTCTTAAAAATCCGTCGTGAGGAATCGTTCCGAAATTTGTTCAGCTAATTTTCAAAATTTGATTTTTTTCGTTTAAACGTAGGCGAATTTGCCAAAAAAAAAACAAAAGTACAATTTGCCCCTGTGAGTGGAAGGATTTCCCCTTTCCTTTTCTCTTATCCTTTTAACCTCTAACTTTTAAATCATAATTAAGGTGGTTTATAAATTATCTCTCGTCAAATTAAAGTGATTATTAGCAGAAATATTTTTATAGAAACGTCGTGATAGTTGGTACAAGAGATAATGCAAAAATCTTAGATAACTAAAACCTCTTAAGTACATTTCGCACTTGTTCAACAAAAGGGTCATACCTCAAAATCCAATCCAAGAAAACGACATGCAGTGGTCATCTCCACCCACTGTTAGTATCTTAGATCAGGCGTTTCTGTTACTAATGAGTACAGAGACCGATCTAAGATTTTTACAGTACTGTATGTAGTTTTCTTGCAAAAAGAGGATTTTGAAAAATGTTAAGTTATGACCCTCTTGTTGAAGAAATGCGATTTGAATGGGGAAATTTTTTACAATTCTTTTTCGGGCAGACTTAAATAAAAATATTTGTTAATTACCTGCGTATTGTAGTAAGTAAAACTTCTGTCTTCGCAGTTTTGTTATCCCCGATAGAAGATTTTTCCTGGCCAATCTTAATAAATGTTATGGATTTATTTGTGAGACAAATATGATAATTTCCAAAAATGCCTTGTTGTTCAGCTATGCCTTTTTTTGTATTATTACTTGCCATACATAATCTAAAATAAAAAATATATACTTATATTTTTAAATATGAAGATTTATGGAAAGCTTAAAAAATGTTTAAATTGTCAAGGTTGGCAACCGATACCTTTTCAATACCGTTATCCGTTTCTAAAAACTTTCAAATTGATAACCGTTACCGATACTGAAACTCTTGATTTCAACAAACTTTCTATTTGATAACCGTTGCCGATACCGAAAATCTTGATTTCAAAAATACCGGTATACCATAATCGTTGCCGTTAGCGATGTTCTAAGTAATTTATATTTTATATTTAAATATTTTGGGTTAAAAGCAATGTATTAAATTTTTCAAATTATTAACTTATCTAAACTCATATTTTAATGTTTTTAAAGTTTTTTCAGAATTGAGTACCCTGAACTTTTATTGAGTTGGTCAAATGTGCTTCGACGAAACTAATATGGTTGAAAATAAGATAGACATTTTCAAAGTCTTAAACCATTTTTAGCTAAGGGCAAAAAAAAATCGGCTTAAGTCAAGCCTCCAGAGTTTTATGATGGTACAAGAGAAAATTGTCGACCAATTCTAAATAATTAAGTATATAGTTCATCAAACTCAAAAAAAATGTTATGCATCGGGATTGCGACCTACCATTTCTAAATGGCTTTAGATTTTTATAGTAAAAGGAATATTTGCAAAACCCCTTTTGCAGGATATTTAAATTTTTTTATATACTTTTTATAAAATAATAAAAAACTGAAAATAATAACGCAACGTTTTTGCAACATTCAAATAGTACCAACTATGCTCTTTAATTTAAGATAGTACACGTTTTGAAAGGTGCTATAATACTCTCTATGCATCTATTTAGTTTCTCATTTTTCACGATATCGATTATAAAATATCTAAAACGAAAATAAGATCCAAGACTTTTGCGTGAACATCATGTTTAGTTTAAGAAAAAAAATTGCTTAAGCTACCAAAATTCGATATACTATATTAATAAAGATATTTAGTATATAATAAAATTTAGATAAAAAAATTTTAAATATGTTTAGCCCATTTTTTTTATTCAATACCAACTAAGTTCCAGTTAATCGAAAAGCGTATTTTTAAAAATTAACAATTTTAAATGATACATGTTCAAAAATGTATTTTTTTATTTTCCCCACAGTAAATACATACAAAATTAATTTTAAAAAAATTTTTAAAAATTGAAAGATTAAATTTTCGGAAAATATTGATATGAAAGCGATGGTTCTTTTGCTGAAATTAATTAAGTGGAATATAAATTGATATCATGTGTTAAAATTTTGCAATTTCGATTAAGGGCTTTTATAGTGTTCACAAAATTGAAATATAAGTGAAGTTGTCACTTTAATTGCAAGGATGTCCATCCTACATCCTTCAACCGATCGCAATTAATAGATATGGTTTTTAATGCTTGAAGTCCATACATTAAAACCATATTTAAAGTTTTTCGTAGTTTATTCAGGTACATGCATTAATAAGAAATCTTAAATAAAAAACTATTTTTTTTGGTAAAAGTTAAATTCGCGAATATTTCGAAAGGTGGAGTTAACATTAAAATTTGGTTTTTATATTCATGATCTACTTCCTAAAATCTATCAATGATAAGTCGCATCTCTGATGCATTTTTGTGCTTAACAGTGTTATTAGTTGGCCAAGTATAACTATGCTTTTAAAAATCGTTTTTATGATCATAAAATATGACATAAAACAGAAAATATTCTCTTTAAATTTAAAAACTATGCTCTTAAAAACACGTTTTTTTTAAAAAATGTATTTTAAAGCTATTTTTCAGTATTGTTGGGTTTTTATTTTATGAAGAGTTTTCTAAAAATGTATGACAAATGTATCAAAAACTACTAGGTTCTGGTTACAGTATAAATGAAGTATTAGACTTTTTAAAACTCAGAAACTATTTATTTGAAATTCTGAAACATGAATTATATATTATTTATTTCAGTTGCTAACAAAAAGAGGAGATAAAAGATTTATTATACCTAAATCGGAATGGTCTTAAAACATGAAACTTGAATTTGTAAAAACGGATTGAATTTTTGAAATCGTTGTTGCTAAACCTCGAAATTTTGTATATTGAAAAAAAATGTTTTTCTATAATGATAAATGTAAAACGAGGAAAAATATGCCCTAAAAGAATGCCTTTTTTCCAAAAGGTACAAAATATTCTCTAAAAATACTTTTTTAAAATCAAGTTTTTTATATTTAACATTTTTTATCGCTTATTAAGAAAAATTTTCAAATTTTGTTTAATTTATTATTACCAGTTCTAAGTTATTTTTTACCCTTAACAAATGACAACATTCATTAATATAAATTAAATAATAACCTATTTTGGTTTTAAATAAATTACATTATGTATGTAAATTTTACCAAAAACTATAAGTCGCTGATTCAGATAGACAGCAAAAAGTTGAATTTCTCTCTAGCACATGTATTTTTCTTTGTACACAACAACAAGATATACGTACAAGTCTGAAATTCTACTTTCTGCAGTCTATCACATTCAATATTAATTCATTTATTGTTAATGGTGAAAAAGAGCATAAAACTAAAATTGAATGAAATCATTTTTAAAAATAATGTTTAATTCACAATACTAAGCACTATACAAAACAGATGAGGTTTGTGCCTTTCTCTTTTGCACTTAAATAACTTTTGTATTCTATTGCTTTTTTTCTTGAATCCAATTCTGAATGAGCCTTTAATTTGTTGTTTTAAATGCAAATATAATTTATAAATAAAGTAAGAAAAATATTGCACTCAAATTAATAAATTATTTGTTTACAGATTAAAAAAAAATGTTTGCTTAATTTTAATACAGCTTTCAAATATTTATTTGCTTTGGCCATTACAAACTATGAAGAAATTCACTTTAAGATCTAAGACTACGTGAAACAATTTACAAAAAAGAGTAGAATTGTTTCTCAAATTATAATCAAATATAAATAAAAAAGAATACATTTAAATAAATACTTTTATTTATTTTTCATAAAAACCCCTTTGCCTTAAATTATTATTTTTACAAGACATTTTAGTTATAAGATTTATCATTATACAAACGAAATTACAAACAAATATATATATATATTAGGGCGGGTTAATTTTTTTTTTATGAAGCGTGTAGCAAAAACGTAATCTATAGGTGATTCTGAGAAATTTTGCTGAAGAAACCATAGCTCTAAGTCGGATTTGGAGCCCGCCAAATTTCAAAATAGATATTTTTCCATATATACATAGAATAATTTAATTAAATTCGTCATAAAATCGGATAGAATAATAGTAGATTTCTCAATCTGGGCTTGTTTGAAAGGTATTTTTATCACCTTTCAGAATCTGTATTGATACCAATATTTTTTTTAGAGATATTAGGAATTTGTTTGTCGAAAAATATCCTAAAATGAACTTTTAACTAATAAATTCTAAATTTTCTTCGATTTTTCTTTTTGCAGATTATGAAAGTTCAGATAATTTCCAACAACTTTTATTAGGATAAATTTTTTTGTTTTCGAACTCCTTTTTGTAGGAATATCAATCTGAAAAAATCAACATTTTCAAGGTTTCAACAAAAAAACACTATTTTTACATTTTTAATTCAATTTATTTTTAAATATTATTCTCTACCTACAATTTAATGTTTTAACGTGGTAATATTATTTTTTAAGGTCCTTTTTACTTTCCATGCGAGGAGTTTTCTTACGACTTTCTAATGTCACTGCCATAACTCCTTCACGATTCTTTTCTATAACTCGTTTTGAAACACTCGTTAATAATTGTACATGTCTTTCTGTTCTTGTATGTGCATTGGAATTTGTGGATCAGCCAGTGGTGTTTCATCGAAATCTAAGTATCTAAGTCTGTCGAGTAAATGCTGGTTCAAATAATATATCGTCGTTATTCATATCAACCATATTGACATAATCGGTAGCATCGAAATTTAATACATATTTTTTGTAAACTCTGAGTTTAGTTGGATCGTACAATTTTTCTCGATAGTGTAAAATCTTTTTGATAGCTCTATCGTATTGCTTTTCGATCATCAAATAACAGTGTTAATAAAATATTTTCTGGATGTGCGTAATATGAGTTGTTTTGAATTACACCATCTACAATATTACGTAAGTTTGGTTGTAAGTATCGTGTCCAGCGTATAAATTTTAATAAAAGTGCACTGCCGTACACAACAGAGTTATAAAACTTCACATTGAAGTACATTGGCACATAAACTGTAATAATATAAACTGCCAAAGTTTTTAAATTGGTCGATGGTGTTTTAGTTGTTACATATAATCGTAGTAATCAATTTGCTTTGGTTAACCAACGAGAATGTGCAATTGGTCCTGGTTTAATGTTAGCTAAATCAACTGGAGCAATACCATTCGAAATTGCTTTAGCTATTTGATATAAATATTTAACATCTGTTGATAGTTCGAGCTCATGTTCATGATCCATCATTGCAGGCATATTCTCCTGTGGTATTGGATCAAAATCAGCTACTACCTGAAAAATGAAATGCTTAGATCAATTAAAATGCAATTATTTTATTTTTACTTTATTCCAATCGAAAAACTAAAATAATGACAATAAATAATGATAATAAATGATGATATTTAATAAAATAAAGTGTTACATACCTGCAATTTCTCACATTCTTGAATAGCTTTGAATAACCTTCCACTTGCTGCTCGTGGTCCCATGGTGACTGTTTTGTCCAATGCTTCATATAAATGACGAAATGGCAGTTCATTAAAACGAAGCAGACATATAACCCAGTGAATTGGTATATTTAACTGTTTTTCAAATAATCGTAAAACACCATTTTCTGTTCCAGTATTTGCTGGCTCACCATCACTGCATATGCCAATTAATTGATCAACTGTTAATGTTTTATTGTTGAAAAATTCATTCAGTTTTCTGTGTTTCTTTTTGGCATCTTCTTAACTACCCAAATTTACATATCCAAGTAACTCATTATAGGGCTCTTTCAGAACAACTAAATGCGGTTCTTTTACCATAGTGGTATGAAATTTGTCATTAATTTTCTCTGTAGTTAATGAGTCATCTTTTCTACCATCGAAAGAGAATGCAGTTATGGAAGAATTTGTATGTCGTGTACGAAGCACTGCATCTCTAGATTTAACTTTTCCTCTAGCCACTTTTGATTTATTCATAATAACAAGATTACCATTTATATCTTCGAATAAAGCTGTTGCTAAACATGAAGCGACTCTATCTGAAACACCGAATCTATCACACATCATAACAAAATTTAATGCATCGTATCTTTGAGTATAATGACCTCGTCTCATTTGAATAGTTGCTTCTGGAACTTCTGTTGTTGCTTCATTTTCATCTTCATCCATGTGTAATTCAGGTGGTTCGTATGTTGGATCCTCGGTACCAGTTGTAAGTGTTGGTATTGTTGTAGCTGCTTCTTCAACGTCTTCCGTATATTCAAGTATTGTGAATTTTCTATCATTATGATGGTCCATCATAAATTCTTTTAGATGTTCTGGAATCAATCCACACGAGCATTCTGTTGTTTTTAATTTGCAATTACATTTGCCAATATAAAATAATTCGTTTATTGAATCAACAAATACTTTAAATTCATCTCTTTTGTTTCTATGTTGTACATGTTTCTGGTATTTATCAAGCAAACCAGTTAATTTTTTGAAAACACTCTTTCTATTAATGATTTCAATATTTAATTTACACCAAATTTGGATCAATTTATCTGTTACGTTAGGAGTAAAAGTTTTATACGAGAACGTTTTGTTTTCAAATTTAGCACGATCACTTAAAAAAATAATATTTTAAAATGTCACATCTAGTAGGCAAACTAAGATCATTTAAATCACTTGATAAACCAAAAACAAAAATATCTTGCTGAGGCATGTTAGTCAATCTAGAGCCAAAACTTGTTGATGTTGTTGCTTCCATTTGCAAAGACATCGCAGACGATGTTGATGGTTCTTGATTATCCATAATAACTTTGATATTATCACTGCACTCTTTGATTGTGTCACACTAAATTTAAAAATAAAAAAAAAATATTGGTATTGTGATAACCGAGTTTTTATTTAAGTATTTTGGCAAACTGCGTGCGCATTGCACGATGAACGATTAAGGAAGAAGGAAAAGCAAGCTTGGCAACGTTTAGTGTTGGTAAACGTCATTATTTTGTAACGTCATTATTCAGTGTTACAAAGTTGTTCAATTGAACAATGCTGCCATTGACGACTTATTCTACAGGTATCAATACAGATTCTGAAAGGTGATAAAAAATACCTTTCAAACAAGCCCAGATTGAGAAATCTACTATAATTCTATCCCATTTTATGACGAATTTAATTAAATTATTCTATGTACTATATATGGAAAAATATCTATTTTGAAATTTTTGCTATACGCTTCATCAAAAAAAATCGTTCCATACAATTTGACCCGCCCTAATATATATATATATATATATGTATGCACAGCGCATAGTCTAGAGACATTTATTCGTTCCCCCGCATAGTTTAGGGACATTTGCTTACTTTGGGGACTGTATATATATATATGTATGCGTAGCGCATACTTTAGGGACATGGCCAAAATTGTCGCCGAAATATGCGGTGTATAGAAAAAATTGTCCTCATCTTAAACGCTAGATGTATGAAAAGGCGCGAAAACTTTGGGGACAGTCCCCAAAGTAAGCAAATGTCCCTAAACTATATATATATATATATATATGTATGCACAGCGCATACTCTAGAGACATTTATTCGTTCCCCCGCATAGTTTAGGGACATTTGCTTACTTTGGGGACTGTCCCCAAAGTTTTCGCGCCTTTTCATACATATATATATATATATATATATATGTATGTACAGCGCATACTTTAGGGACACGCCCAAAATTGTCGCCGAAATATGCGGTGTATAGACAAAATTGTCCTCATATACGCTAGATGTATGAAAAGGCGCGAAAACTTTGGGGACAGTCCCCAAAGTAAGCAAATGTCCCTAAACTATGCGGGGGAACGAATAAATGTCTCTAGACTATGCGCTGTGCATACATATATATATATGTATGCGTAGCGCATACTTTAGGGACATGGCCAAAATTGTCGCCGGAATATGCGGTGTATAGAAAAAATTTTCCTCATCTTAAACGCTAGATGTATGAAAAGGCGCGAAAATTTTGGGGACAGTCCCCAAAGTAAGGAAATGTCCCTAAACTATGCGGGGGAACGAATAAATGTCTCTGGACTATGCGCTGTGCACACATATATACATATATGTATGCACAGCGCATACTCTTGAGACATTTATTCACATATATATATATATATATATATATATATGTATGCACAGCGCATAGTTTAGAGACATTTATTCATTCCCCCGTATAGTTTAGGGACATTTGCTTACTTTGGGGACTGTCCCCAAAGTTTTCGCGCCTTTTCATACATCTAGCGTATTAGATGAGGACAATTTTTACCATACACCGCATATTCCGGCGACAATTTTGGGCGTGTCCCTAAACTATGCGCTGTGCATACATATATATATATATATATATATATATATATATATATGTATGCACAGCGCATAGTCTAGAGACATTTATTCATTCCCCCGCATAGTTTAGGTACATTTGCTTACTTTGGGGACTGTCCCCAAAGTTTTCGCGCCTTTTCATACATCTAGCGTTTAAGATGAGGACAATTTTGTCTATACACCGCATGTTTCGGCGACAATTTTGGGCGTGTCCCTAAACTATGCGCTGTGCATACATATATATATATATATGTATGCACAGCGCATAGTTTAGAGACATTTATTCGTTCCCCCGCATAGTTTAGGGACATTTGCTTACTTTGGGGACTGTCCCCAAAGTTTTCGCGCCTTTTCATACATCTAGCGTTTACGATGAGGACAATTTTTTCGATACACCGCATATTTCGGGTACAATTTTGGCCATGTCCCTAAAGTATGCGCTACGCATACATATATGTATATATATATATGTTTGCACAGCGCATACTTTAGGGACACGCCCAAAATTGTCGCTGAAATATGCGGTGTATAGAATAAATTGTCCTCATCTCATACGCTAGATGTATGAAAAGGCGCGAAAACTTTGGGGACAGTCCCCAAAGTAAGCAAATGTCCCTAAACTATTCAGGGGAACGAATAAATGTCTCTAGAGTATGCGCTTTTCATACATCTAGCGTATGAGATGAGGACAATTTACTCTATACACCGCGCGAAAACTTTGGGGACAGTCTCCAAAGTAAGCAAATGTCCCTAAACTATGCGGGGGAATGAATAAATGTCTCTAGTGTATGCGCTGTGCATACATATATATATATATATATATATATATATATATATATGTATGCACAGCGCATACTTTAGGGACAAGCCCAAAATTGTCGCCGAAATATGCGGTCTATAGAAAAAATTGTCCTCATCTTATACGCTAGATGTATGAAAAGGCGCGAAAACTTTGGGGACAGTCCCCAAAGTAACCAAATGTCCCTAAACTATCCGGGGGAACGAATAAATGTCTCTAAAGTATGCGCTGTGCATACACATATATATATATATATATATATATATGTATGCGTAGCGCATACTTTAGGGACATGGCCGAAATTGTACCCGAAATATGCGGTGTATCGAAAAAATTGTCCTCATCTTAAACGCTAGATGTATGAAAAGGCGCGAAAACTTTGGTTACAGTCCCAAAAGTAAGCAAATGTCACTAAACTATGCGGGGGAACGAATAAATGTCTCTAAACTATGCGCTGTGCATACATATATATATATATATATATATATATATATATATATACACAGCGCATAGTCTAGAGACATTTATTCGTTCCCCCGCATAGTTTAGGGACATTTGCTTACTTTGGGGACAGTCCCCAAAGTTTTCGCGCCTTTTCATACATCTAGCGTTTAAGATGAGGACAATTTTGTCTATACACCGCATATTTCGGCGACAATTTTGGGCGTGTCCCTAAAGTATGCGCTACGCATACATATATATATATATATATATATATATATGTATGCACAGCGCATACTCTAGAGACATTTATTTTGTGAAAGTAACCCTGTCCCTTTGCACTTTCACATACATATATATATATATATATATATATATATATATATATATATATATGTATGCACAGCGCATAGTCCAGAGACATTTATTCGTTCCCCCGCATAGTTTAGGGACATTTCCTTACTTTGGGGACTGTCCCCAAAGTTTTCGCGCCTTTTCTTACATCTAGCGTATTAGATGAGGACAATTTTTTCCATACACCGCATATTCCGGCGACAATTTTGGGCGTGTCCCTAAACTATGCGCTGTGCATACATATATATATATATATATATATATATATGTATGCGTAGCGCATACTTTAGGGACATGGCCAAAATTGTCGCCGGAATATGCGGTGTATAGAAAAAATTGTCCTCATCTTAAACGCTAGATATATGAAAAGGCGCGAAAATTTTGGGGACAGTCCCCAAAGTAAGGAAATGTCCCTAAACTATGCGGGGGAACGAATAAATGTCTCTGGACTATGCGCTGTGCATACATATATATATATATATATATATATATATATATATATGTATGCGTAGCGCATACTTTAGGGACATGGCCAAAATTGTCGCCGTAATATGCGGTGTATAGAAAAAATTGTCCTCATCTTAAACGCTAGATGTATGAAAATGCGCGAAAATTTTGGGGACAGTCCCCAAAGTAAGGAAATGTCCCTAAACTATGCGGGGGAACGAATAAATGTCTCTGGACTATGCGCTGTGCATACATATATATATATATATATATATATATATATATATGTATGTGAAAGTGCAAAGGGACAGGGTTACTTTCACAAAATACGGCTAAAAAGGACTATTTTGAAGTTAAAAATTAACCCCTTAAACCCCACCCACAAATATGATTGAAGCATTAATCTGCTAGAGAATCTTCCAAAGAAGAGATTGATACCATAATCTTGGATAAGCTCCGTCTACTTCCTGAGATATGTCCATCCCACACATTGTTACAAGCAAGTCAAAATCTGTTTGCAAGTCAAAATCTGGAAGCTCGATTTTCACCGTAGACGTATGGTAGTGGACTTTTTTGCTCAGTACAATCCCAAGAATCAGAAACGCGAAGCCCATATTAAGATGTTCAAATCGCCCCAGAAATAATCTTTCTTATTCTCGATCTTGCTTTGGGGGAGGGAGAATTCAATTCCCCCTCCCAAATTGAAACCGCGCAAGGATGAGGGTATATATCAGTTTGTCATTCCGATTGCAACTATATAGGTCTAAGACCCCATAAAGTATATATATTTTTGACTATTATTGAATTTGTTCGCCTGTAAAAGGAGAAGGAAAAGAAAAAGAAAACAAAGAGCAAAAGGAAAGGGAAAAGAAACTTAAAAGAAAATGGAAATGAAAAGGAATAGAAAAAGTTGTAAAAGAAAAGAAGAACGAAATTGCTTCAAATTAATGGAAAATGTTCTATAGAAAATTGACGGGTTGTTAAAAGCAAAGTATCTTTTTTTGAAAATTTTATGAGAATTCATATAAGCAAGGAAACTATACTAATTTCTTGTAATTTTTTTTTTTTTTTTTGTTGATATGATAACTGAATTAATGTGAGACATGAAAGGTATGTAGTGTGGTTCTCTCCGATTTGGATATGTGATAGAGGGGACTAAAAACAGAAGATTCTCTCCCTTATCAGCAGCCCAACCGATAACTGGTAAAAAAGCAAAAACGAATAAGTATACCAAAAAAATTTACAATTTGGGATATAAATAAAAGGTGTAAAAACATCCAATGGATTACTAAAAATGTTGACAAGATTTTAAACAAGATCTTTTCGAATACCTTTTTCAAACTAAATATTGACATGTGCCAATATTTTTTTCCATTTTTTTTTTTTAATTTTAATAATTTTAATGCATGTCCAAATTTTAACAAATATAAGAGAACCTACATATACAATGAGCGAAATTTGTTGATATTTTTAGAATTTGGACAAACAAGTCTTAAAAAATAAAATATGTGTAGTAGTTTTTGTTGTAGTTTTTTATTTATTACAACATTGCAAAAAAAAAACTTAGTTTTTTAAGTGAAACTAAAAAAAATAGAACAATTTATCACATAAAATCCATATTAATGTTCGAAAATTGCATAGCGCGTTACTAATTTATTAAAAATCATAATTTAAATAAAAAATACTTTAAAAAAAAAGTGTAGAGCCTCCATTTTTGTTAATTGTTGAAAAATACGGGCTGGAAGTGAATTAATTAAATTCCAAATCATATTTATATCTAAATCAACTTGATACGTGAATACTTGAATTGTTTTGTTGAATTATAAATTATATTTCTTTATTATTTTCCAAGTCTTCAACTAACACTTCGTCCAACATTTCAATGTACATTCCGAAGTCCTTTTATGGTGGAACGAAGCATAATTTTAGCTTTCCGTGGTATGAGAAATCACCGCATATTATGACTGACCCCCCTTCAAAGTTGCGGCTTATTCGTGGAGGGTTATTTGCGCGCAGATCGTGCCAATAATAGCTGAAACTATCTGGTCCATCCAGATTAAATTTATTGTTCGTCTAAAAAAAAATTTTCTGCCAAGTTTCAGTCCACGCCATGTGCGCCTTCGCAAATGTCAATCGTCCCACTTTATGGTTAGCATTCAACTGAAGTTTTTTTTGTAGCTCTCTTCAATTTTGTTGTTTTATCAGCGCTTAATATCTGTTGTACTCAAGGCAATTTTAATTTAAATCTTTTATTTTACCCTTTCCACCTCGTTTTGTACTTTCGAGAAATTATAACAGATCTTTCCAAAAAACAAAGAAAAAATCCTTAAGCTTTTAAAATTATGTGACGTTGACACATAACAACTAAAAAATTAAAACTTTAAAGAGAACTTACCAGGATGACTCATTAAACGCAACTGCAGCTAAACAAATTTCGCAGAAAAAACTACATTATTTACTTTTACATTGCTACTTTTAACATATAAGTACAGTTATGATCAAATAAATATTTGTTGTTAAACATGTCACGTGCTTTTAAAATTAGAAAACATAGTTTTACAAAAACAAATTTAAAGTATATTTGAAAAAAACAGTTAATTTAAAAATTTTTTAATATGCGGCTAAACAAATTTCGCTCACTGCAGGCATTCCTTAGAGGAATTTTTTATACCCAAACATTTTGTTAGTTGTTATCACTTTTTAAACAATTGGAAAATAATTACATTTGATTACAATAATATTTAAGTTTGATGTCCGTTTGTAATTTTAATTTCTTTCCGAACAAATAATTTTTTTATAGTAGCTACACAGAAAAAATTCTGAAACGAATTTTAATTAAGAAATTTATATTATCAATTGAAATATTAATTGATTTTGCACCTATTAAGTCAAACTAGTGCACGCATTTTACCTTGTAAGTACATTTACATACTTCAAATGAAATATTTTTTTATTAAGTGAGCTTTGAAAATATACCTGAATCTTACGTCAAAAAATTAAAGAACACCAAAAAGTAAGAGAAAAATGAATTGAAATTTAAAAAAACCAGGTCGTACTCTTACAGAAATTGCTAAAAAAAATTAAAGGTTTTACGAAATACGGGCTCTAGATTTGTTAACAAATTTAATGACATAGAAGTCCGTGAAACGATATTTAATAGGGTATTTATAATCTAAATAAAACTAAGAACATAGTGGACCTTTGGAAGAAAATTCCTAGTCTGTCAAACAGCTGTAAAGCCAACCGTTAAAAGTTTTTGATCAGAAAAGTTAAAAGAGTGAATGATTAAAAACATATAAAGTGCAAAAAGCAACGAGCCAAAATTCCAGGAAGAAATTTGTAACAAAATAAGGTTATTGTATAATGGATGACGAAACCCACATCCTTGGTTACTTTTTACAGCTTCCAGTACAGGAATTCTATATAGCGGATGCAAAAGAAGATTTTAAGGAAAATTGTTGGACAAAAAAATAAACAATGTTTTCAACTACATTTTAAGTTTGGCTATCAAGTTGAACTTGCGGCAAAAGAGTACTTTTTATATAACAACAGGCACTATAAACACCGATTTTTACATAAGAGAGCGTTTGAAAAACAGATTTAGTCATTTAGTTGATACCAAAAAAGGGCGACTCCACTTAATTGCCAATAAGTGAGACCAAAAAGAAATTTATTGTATTCTGGTGAAAAGAATTATGATGAACACAAAACAAGTCACCAAAAATGATAAAACTTTTAAAAGATTTAAAAAATGGCTGGAATTTCTGAGAAAGTAAAAATATTAATAAAAAACAAATATTTTTAATTCTGTTTATAAAATATCAATTTGTATTAAATACTTTTTAATAAACCGCTATATTTTTTAAAATTGATTGATTAGATCAAAAGTTAAATTGATTTTATGTTAGAAAGTGTTTTGCAACCGTCAGATAATGACAATCGTAATTAATTTTTTATATTAATTACTGTAGAATATTTCTTTAGTTAGTCTCTTTACAGGAAGAAGAAGAAGAAAACATTTTTATTGAAAAATTTTACGGACACAAGGGATACACCAGACTGCCGCAGTTTCGTCCCCCTCCTGGGACTCGTCAGTGGTTAATTTATGTGTCAATTGAACAAAGTATTTTATATTGTTAATTTTGCTCTATATGAAAAACTTTTTATTTTTTTGGTGTCGTACTGTGATTTGAACTCACAGTCTTAGCATCAAAGCTATGCATCGTAATCTCACCTCTTAACCAGTTGAGCCACGGTCGACACAGCGTTGACTGCGACTAAATTGGAGTTTGGTCACACTACGTACACACAAGTATTGTTTTTGATCAGAAGAGACAGAATTAGCTAATACCAATGCACAATTCATTTCTCAACTAGAATGCTTTTTCTTCTTAATCCTATCTCTTTTTCACAAGTAATTATCACGTTTTATGATGCGCTTTATTCACATACAATAGTTGGATACCAAGTGTAGGTTAGAGATTGAGATTGATTTGTTCGTGCACTAGTTTGACTAATCTCACTCAATATGCAAATGATATTCATGACTACAAAATATGTTACGCGATTAAATGAAATAAAATCCAATTAAAGTTGCAATCATATCAATTAAAACTTTAATTAAAAAATATGATATAAAAGAGTGTATGCAATACGTTTATTTATGTGTTTGAAATGCTGGGAGTATATTTTTTTTATTTGTAATCTTCAAATGCATTTGGTTTTTTATACTTACACTTTTCTATTTAACCATACAGTTTAAGAAAAAAAAGTATGTGAGAATTATTAGTTAAATAAATATGCACTAAAATATTTAATAGTCAATTAAAATATTAAGTGATTTAATTATATATTTGCTTAAAAACAAATTTTATTTAAATCAAATCTTATATTAGATATATTAGGCAAATAATGTTTACAATGTATCTCTGAAACTTCTATATTTTTTTATTTGATATTTTTTGATAAGAACATCGGGTTTCTCGGAAAAAAATATTTTTTAGAATAAATGATTTAAAAAAAAAAATGTTGAAGAAATTTAGAATTTTACAGAGTTTTGTAGAGATTCGTCATTCCTCTGTCAAAATACTTTTTTTCGTTGGACCAACACTCAGGCACTAAAAATAAAGCAAAAACAAGGAGCGAGCGAGAGGCAGAAACAAAACCATATAGTAAAATTAAAGACGATCCAGTTAAGTATTAGGAGCAAAAGTATGTAAAATTAAGAAATGGATGTGTACATAACAGTTATGTAAGGAGATTGTTATGCAGCTTTTTCATTGACCGCTTAAAAGTGTTGGTGAGAAGAACCTTCAAAACCTGCACAACTATTATCACATACTGAATTATACTTTTATTTAGGACAATTGCATCATGCATTGTTAAATAGCAGAATATAAATGCTGTTAAATACAGTAAAATCACCGCATAAATGTGTGAAAAATCCCCTGAAATGTAATTGACATTGCATTATTATAGCTGAGCTGTATTGAAATTATTGGCCATGGTTTTACCACTTCTACGACATTAAAAAATACGTAAGGTATCATAAGAAAAAAGAAAAAGTGCATAAAATCATTAAACCAAAATGGGCATTGAAACTTCTGAATACATATACTCTCATAGAGTTTACTTACAGCATAATAAATTGACATTATTGCTGGCATTGAAAGTGCTACAGTAAGTACTTGCCCTGAGCAAATTGAGGTTATGTGCACGTTCTTATGCCATTTCTCCAATTTTTTTTTTTTTAAGACTTTTATTGATTCTGAAAGGTCTCCCAAAGACCTTTTCAACAAGCCCAAAAAGTTAGCAATTTTACCCTGCTACCCTCCGACCACCAATCCGAAAATTGTCAAACCGCTGCCATTTCACACACTTGCATTTTCGGGGATGGTAGTATTTTCATGAAATAAGCCAAAGAATACGATGGTGAAATTCGGCGGGACGTGACTGAATCATCCTGTATATATAAAAAAGAAGATACATGGTATTTAAATATATAGTATTTAAATTAGAAAAACCAATTCAATAAAAATACATAAGAAAAAAGGGGTTTGTTGATTTAGAACTGAGGCACGAAAAAATAAGAGAAATAAAAAAATGAGCACAAAATGATGGAGAACAAATAATACGGGTAATATTTGTATATAAAAAACTCCTGTTGAACACGGTTAAAAATTCTCCCGCACGAGGGTGCATGTGGCAGCAGCAGCCGTTCAAACTCCATGGAAAACCCACCAAAGATGGATCTTTGCGCCTTGGGTAGGGTTTCTGCTGGCTGGATCACCTTTGGTCTTATAATAGATGCAAGCCTAATAGGCGGTGGTACACGAATGGCTTTTTCTCGCAACGGTAGTCGCTAACGGGCGATCGGTCCATAATGGGAGCGTGGTGTGTAGGTGGCGGAGACGTCGAACACCCCATACTCGATTCTCCACGTTGTTTGTCGGGAGCGAAATCAGGGCACAGGTACCATTTAATCTTCGGTTCGTTTTCCTTGCAGTGTTCCCATATACATTTAGCTTTTGCATATGATCTTCGAACTTCTAGTGTTGGGTAGTGCCATAAATAATTGTCAATTTATTTATTATTGTTCCTTTTTTTTGTGGTGAAATATTAAATTAATATTTTCTTTCGTTTTTAAGAAAAAATTAAATAATATTATTAAGAAATCTTTGATTTTAAAACCTAATTGGGCGTTTGTTGGAAATAACGTGTTGGTGATTTATTTTGAATATTTTGTTTGCGTTAATAGCATCGCAACTTTACATTAAGTTGTGTTAAAAGAAAATTTAATTTTGAGTGTGCCCAGTCTAATTCGTGGCTCTCCTTACCACATTTGATGACTTCCTCTTGAAGTTTTGACTTGGAGGTTATGTTGTATTGCTGGTATGATTTGTGTGGTGTATTGTATGGACCTTGTTGGAGTTTTGTTGAGTGCTGTTGTGAATCTTCAGCACGCACTTGTCACCGTCTCCTGTTGAGATGCACTTGAAATGATTTCGATGTAACATAGAATACATTGTCTATTGATGCTGTTGTTGGAGTTGTTGCTTAGAACACAACTGCCACTATGATGAAAATAGCTGACCGCAATGTAACTAATTCATTCAGGGTTTAGGATTTTATCGAGGGGCCAAATATTAGGCTGGGTAACTCAGTTTCCAAATTAGATTATGAGTCGGTGAGTAGTAGAAAAAAGAACACTTTGGTTTCTTCCTTGTAAGATAAAAAGCTTATTGCTTTATTAAAAGGTATTATAATACTGGCTCAGGATTATAAATAAATTGAGCCTATATGGAGTTCAACTCCGTTAATATATATATAAAAAAGATACATGTTATTTAAATATATAGTATTTAAATTAGAAAAAAAAAATTGAATGAAAATACATAAGAAAAAAATGGGTTTGTTCATGGAGAACTGAGCCACGAAAAAATAAAAAAAAAATTAGTACAATATGATTGAGAACAAACAATAGGGGAAATATTTGTATATAAAAAAAAAATCCTGTTGAACACGGTTCACCACTTTCCAAAAATATTAACTTAAAACAAAAACTAAAATTTTAAATGACAAAATGTTTTGCAAATTTGATTTATAAAAATAAATATATAACTTTAAACAAAAAATATCTTAGCCAGTTTAAATATTTATGACTTTAGGTAAACAATTTTATGGGCAGTTTTAAATAAAAACTTAGTAAAATTTGCCACAAAGTTTTCACAAAGCATGAATCTGTAATCAAAAATTCAAAATGGTGGTTACAAAATGGCGGCCTTTTATTTTAAAATTTAAATATATTTGTTTACGTGAGTTTTGGATACTTTACCAAGAATCCACTGTTGTAATGGTATACCAACCTAAAGTAAATTATCACATATTTGCTTTTAACTAAAATAAAGAAAGGATTTTTTGTACAGTTTTCTTATTGAAAAAAACAATATCTCATTGTTTTTCGTTTTTGTTCACACGGACAAACATTGGGTTTGTCCTTCTCTCCTATTTTTTATACAGTCCTTTTTGATTGTTCCAATTGCCAGCCGGTAATTATCTAAGGGAAATGAGTCGGATTTTTACATGGTCCTTCGAGCGCGATCGGCTAGTGGAAATATTTGGAATTTTGTTGGTATTTATATCAAAGGATTATCATTTTTCATTTGGTTTTATTAAACTTCATTTCCTGTTTAATAAATTGTGAACAAAAACAGTATTAAATTTAGTACTAAGTATAAAAGAAAATAGTATTAAATTTAAAGGTATTAAAAAAGAAAAAAATATTTTGTGTCGCCCTATACTATATATACACTATATCAACTCTACGTGACTTTTTGAACGATATGGCAATAACGTTGGTCTGATAACTTGTTATAATTTTTTGCTACATAAGTTTTTTCTTTTGATCAAATCATTGTAACAAAAAAGGAATCAAACTGCCTTTACAATTAACCCATAAGAGGAGTGGAAATATTTATTTTTTATTGTCTGGAAATTGAAATTAAGTAAAAGTTTATGGTACTAAATAATATATATTTGCATAGGAGAAAGGTCGATTTTTGTGGAAAATTTTGTGAGATTTTAATTAAATTTATTTAATAAATAATTTGGTGTAATTTTTGTCATTATTTAGTTTTTCAATAAAGGAGGGAGCCCAGAATTTATTAACTCTTGATTGAATTTAAAGAGGATTTTGATGGTGTACCACAAGCTGTTTTTACGTTGGGCTTTCTTAGGAAGGAATTTTTGGCTTTGTGGGAGAAAGCTACAGCTTTATTAGAAGCTTTTCTAACCGCTGCAGGTTCTCATGGGAGAACCGAATCTGCTCGTATGTTATATGTGGAGTGTAAATCGGATATTCTAGTTTCGATGATAACATAAGCAGGATTTTACATTCATTTGGTAAGCAGACCGACATTTTGACCACACAGTCTGGCGAAAAACGGACTTTAGCACCTCCTGCTTTGGAGACCAGCTTTACAACCTGTCCAACGAAATTTTCTGATAATTCCGAAGATATTTCATAATATGGATATACTGATGTGTGAATTATTAAAAAAACATGTTCTTCTTGAAAGCTCTTATGAGCAACTGTTTATTAGTATCTAAAAATACTTAAATCTAAGTACAAAATAAACTTAATACTAGCTACAGCTAAAGTGTGGGAAATGCTGATGTTTGCATTAATCCACACTGTAGGTCGCTTGTAGCATGGACATTCCATAGATTGTATGTTGATACTTCATACAATGTATGGGTGTTATATTGCCTGTCTACTACATGGCAATATACACTTATCAAACACACTACACCTCCCTTTTTAGGAAAAAGATCGATCAATCATAGTATCTTATTGATCGGTCTTTTTATATAACTTATTTAATAAAATATTACATTAACAAGAGGAAATTTAAACCAATCGATCTTAAATAAGAAACAATTTCTAATAACATTTGTTTCAATTTATTATGAAACTTTTTAATGAAAATATAAAAAATAAAAGATAACTTGAGAAAGTATTTAAGAGACGATTTAAATTATTGTAATTCGTCTTTATAAAAAAATTTTTTTTCAAAAAAAAATAAAATGTATCGCAAAAGCGAAATCAACCAACATTTTTATTTCTGTATTATTTGTAACTTATGTTATCATTTTTCTTTATAATACTGTAATTTTTTTTTTTTTTAAATTATTTGTGAAGATCAAAGACATCACATGCTTTTCAATTCCATGTACCCGCCGGTATGGCCATTACCGCAAGGTCATTAATGTCAAAGAACGCGATGTTTTCAAAGAAAAATGGGACTTGGCAATAATTGTATTTTCCAGTGTCCAAGTTCATAAGTAATAATTCAGTTAATAAATTTGTTGTTCGAAGGGTCTACATGAAGTGTTATTAAGGAGATAAAGTGTTATTAAGGAGATAAAGTGTTATTAAGGAGATACGAGAATTATCAGCGATATTTATTATATATTGTGGGTATTTTAATACCATAAATAATTGCGCTGTGTATTAACCAATGAATGTTTGCTATTTACACTTAGTGTAAAAGCTAGTTAACCGAAAAATAAAAATAAATTTTAGATTTATAAAATAATTTATAGATTTTATTAGAAAATCAAATTGTCAGTGCAGCTAGTTGGTCACTGAAAGGTTAACTTTTTACCCTTTTCCTCTTACTGAATCGTTCTATTACTGATTTTTTTTTTTTATTATTATTATTAACGTAGTATTGTTAATATTTATATATATATATATATGGTGCTGCTAATGTCTAATGTGATGTTCGAATACATTAGCAATTTATTTGTGTTGTTGATTTGTTTGGCACGTCGTTTTTTTTTCTATTAAGTTTTAAGAAGAGGACTCTAATTGCCGGTCTCGGGACCTGAGGCGTGTGGAATTATTTCCAATGCCTTTAGCAATAGCTTGCCTTAACTTCAACACTAAGTCTATTTAATAGTCTTGGTATACAACTTCTTCGGAATTCTAGTTCCGGTATTGGGTTTCCTGTCTCTATTTGACATAATATTTAAGCTTTGATCAGACCAGAGCACTTAAGCTGCTCTATCAATTTAAGATCAGAACTCTAAATATTTTTTTTTTTTTGGAATACCCCGGTACTTATAACAATCGCGATTGCGCATTTCTATAATGCTTATCAAAAAGTGCACTTTTTATTATACCATCCAAAATATATGTGGCCTATTTAACGGGCTCCGTTCACCTCGCCTTGCCGTCTAATTTTTCAAGACTTAGGATGATTGAGTCTAGGTCAATATCCTATTAACAAAGGGGCTGGCTAATGTACCGTAATATAATTCATTAAGAATTATCTTCATAACGCGCTGCCATTTATTATTTAAAAAAATTGATGGACGTCTCCCTCAAATTTTATTAGTCTCATCTGAAACTATTAGCACCTTTAACAAAATTCAGTAAGGGTAAATATACTGTTAGTAATTTCTAACGTATTTGTATCTGGGTAATTATGTTGTGATATAATGAAGTATGAGAATCAATTTTGATGTTTGATGCATCCGTATAGTCTGCACAAGAGTTGAATCTGCTGCTTTCGAGAGCAACTAAATCGAATCAATTTTTGATTCCGAAAATCAGATCCATTCCTGGTTTGTAAGAACCAATAACGTGAATCATACAAATATGACGGAAACCGAGTCCGTATCGCGCAGTTTCATTTAAGTCTACATGAAATATATAGGCGGAAAATGAGTCGAAATTGCACGGTTTCATTTAAGTCGTGTAAAGTATATAAATACTTTTAATATGTGGATTAATTCAACGTTATCACATTACGAAGTAGTCCGTAATTGGATCAATTTGCACGTATTACACAAATAGTGCGTTGTAAGGAAATTGTTAATCTCAAAAAAATAATTGTAAAACAAACATAGAATTTAGCATTAAGTAAATTGAAGTATTTAAAAATACAAAATTACAATTTACAAAGAATATTAGCAGAATAAGATATATATAAAGATATAAATAAATAAATATTTCTTTATATAGTGAAAATAAATAAGTGGAGACAAGCATAATGGAACATGTACTGATGAAATCTAAACTCACGGCTTAATAGCCTACAGTGATTACATCAGTGTAAAGATTCCAACCAAATATGATTTGGTTTTCTTGAATTTCCATAAAAGATTATGAGTATATTGACTAATAAGTGAAATGTGTGAGTTTGTTTTAGAGAAGAGAATTCCCACAGGTTTCTCATGTCTTTATTACTCAACAAAATAGGCTAAGCATTGCAGAGCCAAAAGGGTTAAAAGTCAAGTAAGAAAATCAAAATCAAGGACAGTTCATAGGCGAACGAGTGGAACGTATATTATTTGATTTTGATATAATTGGAACAAAAGTAAAGGGTAGTTTTGCTAATGCAAATCTAACGGTACTATTGTTACATGATGAGATAGGAAAAGAAATAAGACGTGTCATGCATCATGATTTATACGATAGGAGTATTAGCTACAAATCTGGAACCATTTAAACATTACAACAATAATGAAAGAAAGTACTGATATTTTTAATGAAAGTCAAGATATATCGATTATACGACTATAGCTTCATTATAATACAGCATTTCATTAGTAGTTGTTGTTAAATGTGATTTGTGGCATAGGATTATATCATGATACAGCACAAAGGTGAAATTAAGAAGATGTCTTTACAGCATTGCTGAATCAAAACTATACAAAATGATATAGTAAAGGAATAATTCGGCATTAAAGACCTTTAAGATCGAAAATAATCAATTTCCGGAAAGTGTTATAATCTATCATTGTTTGACGTTACCCGTCAAAAGGTGATAAATCAGACCATTAAAATAACATTCATAGTAGTCCAAAAACATATCAATACACGTTATTTTACCGTTAGCGGTAATAACGCTAGTAACCGTATGCATGGTACTGTGGTCGATTGTAACATAACACGTTCCGATCGTTATGATTTCTTTCTGGTATCACAATGTGTACGTCAGGGTACAATTAGTCTTAGCTATTATGCTGTCATCCGTGATGATTCTACTTAAAATCAAGATATTCTATGGAGATTAACTTAACCAATATAAAGTGATATTGAGAAATCTAAGGAATTTCAAAGGAACCTTAGTATTTATAACAATAAGAAATATTATAATTACAACAATTATAATTGTAAAAACAATCAAAAACGTAAAAAAAAATATTCAAAGTTTCTTTGTTGTTAATCTATGGGAATAAAAATTATATTCCCTTAATAATGATGATTTGACTTAGTAAAGTCTACAAAAAAAAAAATATTTTCAAAGACTCTACTATTTCAATTCACTATTACTTTTAGAAAATTCCCAATGTCAATTCGCCTGTTATAAGGGTTTTTCTTGTTGTTTGCAAGGAAAACTATAACGAATTTTTATCCATTGGTCATGGCATCATTTTCATAAATACAAAAATGATTCATTAAATTTTCTTTAATATTTGAGAAACTTTATTTTTGAATCGTTGGAAAATTTCCGAATTTCCAATTTAAGTTTACGAAATTTATATAGAAATAAAAAAAAATGATAATATGAATAATTGGATATTCAAGAATTCCATAAAGGTTTATTATACTTCATTATATTTTGGTTAAAAAGAAATAAATTAATGATTAAATAGTGTGGCATACTTATGTGCACAGATCAGTGCTGCCATTTAATCATTTTCTCGCATTCCTTGTGTTGGAGTAATAATTCCAAATAATGATAACTTTAATGTAAAGTTATTAAATTTTCGTAAATATTAGATTTTTGGCACTTTAATACACATGAAAGTGCGGCCAATTTTTCAAAATCATGATTAAAATTTACAGTGTAAAACACTGGTCTTATCCATCTCTGTCAATAATGCAACCCATTACATATGAATTGGGCTGTTATTAACAGGGATTTCGATTGGTTAATTGTTTAGTAATTAAAAAAAAAATTATATATTTGTCGTGGCATTCGTTATCCGTCACCTTCAGATAGACAGATCCCAATTGCAACGGCAAATATAGGTCATGCATCATTTGATGACCGGTAGATTTTTATTGCACTAGGGGAGTGTCCCGTAGGAGTCACCATAGTCAATAAAAATAGTTATTAGATTGTTAGTAATTTTTTTTTTTTAATAATCAATGAACTTTAAATAATATTCAATGATTTTGAAAAAAATAATAATCTTTTATTAAAATATTTTTTTTTTTTTATTTATTTAATTTGAACTTCCTTTCTCTTTTTTTTTTTTTGTTCTATTAATTTTAGTTACCAATTTTGTATTATTTCTTTCACATTGGTAGTTATAATATTTGGTTTAAATTATCCTCTGTTTTTTTTTTTGCAATGTATATATAAAAAAAATGTTTATATAAAAATGTTGATACAAAATTTTCAATTTTTTTTTTTTTAAATAAAATTTTTAAGTATTTTAAATTAAAAACTTTTAATTGCAAATCTTTTATTATTTTTTTTTTTTTAGCAGACTTACAAAATTTCAAAATTTTAAAACGTAGTGTTTTAAATATTAGTGTTTTAAATATTTTAAAAAGTATATTAAAACAATTTTAAAATAATTCAAAATTAACAATTCTACAACTTTTTAAATTTTATTAATTTTATATTAGCCACTACGGTAGTTAATTAATTATTTTTCAATATTTTTAAAAAAAAATGTAACTTTTAAAATTTTTTTTTTTTATAATTTATGATTTATAATTTTTAAATTCAATTTTAAAATTTTGAATTTATAATTTTCAAATTTTATAACTTTAAATTTAAAATTTTTAAATTTCCTTTTTTTTTTTAAAAAAAGTATTATTATATTAAAACTTATAACTTTCAAATTAAAATTTATATTTTTTTAAATTTTAATTTAGAGTGATTTAAAAGTTTTAACTTTAATTTAAAACAAAAGAAAATGTAGTTAGGAAAAAAAAAAATTTAATATTTGACATTTGTACTGTACTGTACGGAACCGACGATGCTATATCTTAAAATATGTTTACCTTGTTTAAATCTAGTATGTGTTATTATCTGTTGTTGTATTGCTGTAGGTTGTATTAGCATTTTTCTTCTTCCAAGCCATTATTGAAGAACATTAATATGTGTTGATTTTGTCCATTAATTCACCAGTGAAGAATTGGAAGTTCATGAAGTGACCCAAAGTATCTTTCATTACTTTGTTCATGTTTTACTGGTTTTCCTGGTTTTTCTGGTGGTGTTTTCCTGGTGGTGTTTTGGTTTCCTGGTGGTGTTTTCCTGGTGGTGTTTTCCTGGTGGTGTTTTGGCCACACCACCCTTGGAGCACTTGGCGTGTGTCTCCGGCAA
The DNA here is from genome assembly GCA_021234595.1 of Delia radicum. NCBI lineage: Eukaryota > Metazoa > Arthropoda > Insecta > Diptera > Anthomyiidae > Delia > Delia radicum. Next base: position 172,779,595 of record CM037854.1, on the reverse strand, counting down.
TACACATCCGCATTGCTTCTTCATTGATGGATTGTGTGTTTTAGAGCAAACATATTAAAATTTTTGTTAACTACATCATTATTTTTGGGTTTTCACTAACAAACAGTATTTTTTTTTTTGTTTTCACTAATAAACTAAAATTTATTTTAGTTTTAAAAAATTTTTTTTTTTTAATTAAAATTGTATATATTAGTTTAGGCACATATTTTAATATAATTATTCTTGTAGTTTTTATTTTTTTGTTAAATTCTATTCTATTGTTTTTTTTTTTTTTTTTTTTTTTGTTTTAAAATAGTTTTTGTTTTTTATATGTCTTTTTTTTTTTTTTAATTAGATTTATTTTCAGGGTCAGGTCCTGTTGGACCCAACCCTTTATGCGTTTTTTATTTATTATTTTTTTTTTTTTTTCGGTGTGGCAGGATCGCCATGATGTGTGAATTATTAAAAAAACATGTTCTTCTTGAAAGCTCTTATGAGCAACTGTTTATTAGTATCTAAAAATACTTAAATCTAAGTACAAAATAAACTTAATACTAGCTACAGCTAAAGTGTGGGAAATGCTGATGTTTGCATTAATCCACACTGTAGGTCGCTTGTAGCATGGACATTCCATAGATTGTATGTTGATACTTCATACAATGTATGGGTGTTATATTGCCTGTCTACTACATGGCAATATACACTTATCAAACACACTACAATACTAACTCTCTTGATTTAGTCAATAAAATTGGTAATTCTGAACCAAATTTTGGCCAAATTAAGTCTACTCGGACAGCAATTTTAGAAAATGTTTGTGTGGTTTGCTCGAATGAGCACGTTTTAAGTAAGGGCTGAACTCAATGATTTTTATCGGCAGTTCAACTGGAAACTTTGTTTTCTTTATGATAATGTTGATACCGCCGCGAAAATGGTGGAAAGCGTAATCGTTCTTGGAATGAAGTTATTCATTCCATCAAACTACATTTCGGTTAAAGCAATGTTGATTTAACCAGACTTGGAGTACAGCAGTGAGATCCAGAGAGGTAGCATTTAGAAATTGGCGTAATAACAAAAACGCCAATACTGAATTGCTACACAAAGGTTCTGTACGAACAACGTCTTCGTGATAAAGTTCTTTCTGCTCCTAGGGGTAGTAAGAGCTTTTTGTCATTTGTTAAAAGAGTAAGGTATAATGCAAGTTCCTCTATTCCAACTCTTATAAAGAATGACAACGAATTCACTGATCCGGTTGATAAAGCTAACCTATTGGCTGGTCTCTGTGCGAGAAATTCCCTTTTGCCGGAGGGCAATGAACCTCTGCCCGAGCTCGAGTTCGTGCCGTTAAAAGAGATCTTGCGGATCTCAACGTGAACAAGTCACCGGGGCCGGATGGCATACCAGCACTGGTACTGAAGCAGTGCTCTTCGACGCTATCTCGTCCATTGGCTACCTGTTCAGCTCTTCATACCGTGCAGGTGTGTTCCCTTCCTGCGCTCTCGAAGGTGATGGAGAGCATGGTCAACTACCATCTCGTAAATTATCTGGAGGCCAACTCACTTATTAATGATCGAGAGTATTTCTTTCGTAGAACTTGTTTTCCTGGAGACCTGTTGGCGTTCCTTTTGGAACGTTGGAGTCGGTCCATTCACATGTTTGGTGAGAGCAATGTGGTTGCTCTAGATATTTCCGACGCGTTCAATCGTGTGTGACACGGCGCACTGTTATCAAAGCTAATTGCCTTTGGAGTCGGTAATGATTTCTCTCGATTTATCTCGGAGATCGTACTATAAGTGTTGTTATAGATGGGGTCTAATCCGACGAGTTTTAGTTAGGTTCAGGGGTACCACAGGGCTCTGTTCTTTCTTCATCTCTTTTTCTCATCTTTCTAAATGACCTCCTTGGTCGAACTGTCAATCCTATTTACTCCCTTGCAGATGAAACTTTCCATCGGTCGTAGGCCAAGCCTTGAGGAGGTTGGGGGCAAAAGGCAGATTATAAATGATACACTCAATCATGACCTTTTTTTAAAAAAAATTTAGAGAAAAATTTGTCATGATCTAAAACCGAACAAATAAAATCTCGCAAAAAAAGTATTTTATCAAAATTAATTAATTTAAATCAAAAAATTATTTCTTAACTAATATACAATTGAGATGTTTTACTTTTTTTGTTTCGTTTTCGTAGAGATCGACTCAAAGCATTTTTTGCAAATATCAAAAATACTGCAATAGTATTTGCTGTTCATGCCTTGAACAAATATAAATAAAAATTATATTACTTTTTCGCCGTCATTAATAAACGAAAGAGGTTTGTGTCGGCTCAGATCGCCAGTCACTGTACCAGTCACCGTACCATCAATGTTTTTGGTGCCGTCACTGTCATTTGTCAATCCCTATTATTAGTTGTTGTCTGTTTTTTGTTTTGTCTATTGTTCATATGTGCTTTACTGTTTGTTGTTGCTAGTTAATAACAACTTAGTAAACGCACATATGCAATCAATGTACTGGCTACTCTTAGTCTCTCTAAGAATAAGGGTCCAGCTTTTTTTGTCTGTTCGTTATGTACTTGTTATTTTGTGGTTCTTAGTAAATTGAAAGCATTAATTTTAACATTACAATTTTAACCTTTAATAAAACAAGTCGAAAATAAAATTAAAGTAGGTGTTTTTAATTTTATTTAAAGTAAAAGTTTTTTACCGAACAGTTTGTTCGATTTTATTTTGTTTGCAATGTAGATAATTTTGAATGATTGTCATTTAGTTGAATAAAGATCCGAAAGAAAGAATGACGGCTAAATACTACCTGTAACACCAAAAACTGATCATTTCAGTTTAATTCGATCTTACAAAAAAATTTAATTTTTGTGCTTAAAAACAGCTTTTCTTAAGATGTTTAAATTGCTTTTTCAGATATTCTTTGCTTTAAATGATTGTTTTCTCAATTTTTTTTTCTTTTAAAAAGTGTATTTTTTACATTTTTTCAGATTTTTACATTTTCAACGGATTTTGCCATTTCTTGTCTTCTCTGATCATAATGTCTGCAATTGTTCAAAGATATTTATAAAATATCCTGATTATTAAAAATATTATTAAAAAAAAATATATATAAAAATGTTATTTGTTAGGCATGGGTCTCGGTGGGGAACGTTTTTTCTCCAAAATAATCCAATAACAATATTTTGTATCATAATAGTTGTAAAAAAGTTATACCCCTACTAAAAAAGTATTACATTTAAATTAAAACGGTAACTGCCAAATGGCTATATATTTTACACAGTACAGCACATGATTTTGGGACTCAATTCTGAGAATTGCACGTGAAAGTTGCAACAAAAATAAGAACTTCTGCATCATTCGTTTGGCCAAGTTGGTTGCATTAACAATTTAATAGCCATACGAATTTTTTGGCTCAAGGTGGATTTTTAGCACTTTTTCTATATTTTAACGCGGTTATATCTCGGTATATCGTACGGAATATCTCCTTTGTGTCTGAAGCAAAGTAGATATTGAATAGGAGAAAAAATGCGGTACAAACCTACCCGGAAAAAGTGCAACCAGTGCCTTAAAAATCGCCAAAATGCCCAATTTTTAACATTTTTTTCCTCATTTTTCACCTTTTCTTGCTCAATAACTGGATTACAAATCTCCAAATATTCTGGTTTTTTTTTCTTTATAAACTTTATTTTGCATGAAAATAAAAATTCCGATTCATATTACAGCTATTCTTACACAGAAAATACAAGATTTTTATATGTTATCTATGCATGGAAACAAAATTTAGAACATTTTCAATTATTGTCAATATCCATCCTCGTTGAATATCCATCCTCGTGAAGTTGACGCTTGTGGTTCTGATGACTTTGTTTTCTTCGTAGGTTGTTCATATTTATGTTCTGAGTCTGCATCATCATCCGAGTTAGACATAATATTCAAGGGCATGTTTTGTTCAGTGTGTCCACCTATTTCAGTGTCATCTTCGTGCTTTCATCTTCAAACTGCATAATTTTAGAAATCCACCAACAAACCTTCACAAGCAATGCATCTAATTTGTTGTATTTAAATCGCTTTTCCATTGGCATGGTCACCTGCTGGAACCTCTCTCCTTGTTCGTCCGATTCCTGAGGTAATTGTGTCAAAAAGGTATCAAGGTGGATATGCATGAAAAATAATTTTAACGTCATGGATGCATTGATTTTTTCAAAATAATACAGCAAGTTGTCCACTCGTGTCTGTATGCCATTTCGCTGTACACTGTGCTTTCCTAAAACGCCTTAGATGACTTGTTTCAATGCGTCCCATGGTTATAATGGTTCGAAAGCATATTTGTGAAAGATTCGCTTTTCATTAAATTTCTTATATCCGGTCCATTGAGAGTACCTGTTTGAAATAAAAAAGAAAAGCATTTGCGAAAAAATTATTGGTAATGCGAATATATCGAAGTGAACAAATTTAGATATGACAATATTTAAATACAGACAACGATACGTACCGTTTCTAACTTTAGCTTCACTGAGTTTTTTAAAAATGGATTTCAAACACTTTAAAACTTCGACGAATTTCCCAGCTATTCCTAATTTCATGTGGAGCGATGGCAACAAAATATCATCTAGATCCCTTATCAAAGGTTCATTACATAATTTTAATTGTTTCTCGAGCTCGGGAGTTCCTGCTTTTCAATCTTTACATTGATATTGATTCCCTGTGTATCGCGAATCCCAATTACAAACGAAGCAGAAGAATTTTGGAAAACCGCCTTTTAATATAATGCCTTGTATTATGTTGCCAGCCTTTAGATCACAGCTAATCTTCCATTTGTGTACATTAGGGTGGTCCTTATTTTTCAACTTGCGATTTTTGGGGCTGCCCCCCTCTTAAAATATTTGTTTGGGTACAAAAATTCACCATGCAAAAAATTAGAGTTCTAGCATAACGGGAAGATGTCCCGCATCGCCTTTGAAAATCGGGCCCTTGGAAAAATGGGCATAATTAAAAAAAAAATTACAAATTTTTTTTCTTCAAAATTAAAAAATATAAAATAATTTTTGTGTTGGGTTTAATCATAACTACTCAGATAAAAAATATTACTTTCCCAGAAAATCGGTAACTTACCCTAACTTTGTGTTAAAAAAATTAATAAATATTTTGGGTGTGACTTTTTTGCATTTTTGAAAATTTTATTCAACAAAAATCAAAAACCTAGTGTTTGCTGTCAAGCATTTAATTAAACACATCTCAGGTATTAACTAAGCCAAGTATTACGGATATCCGTTGGCAAATTTTTTTAGAGCATTTTGATTCTAGCGGATTTTAACGTTTTTTTAAATTTGTATAGACTTTTTTTTTTTAAACAAGATTTTTATCATATTTCATCAATGTTATTGTGTATGCTATTTTATATAATTGTAATAACTTTATTATAAAGTATAATTTTTCGTGTTCATAGTTAACCTGTGTTTTCATGGGGTCACAATTGACCCTCATATTTTAAAGAGTCAAAAATCACAAAGATGACAAAATAAATTTTTGTTTATGTTTCTATTTAATTGTAATTTATTTACATTTTAAAATTAATTAAAATTAATTATGTAGTATAAATTCAGATATTTGTATTCATATTTAAATTGATTTTTTGTACATATTCAGGAGTATTTTTGAAAAAACGTATTTTTAATTTAATAGTGTAATTTTTTTTGCATCCGGGTAGTGCTTCCGATAATCGGCTACAATTTGCATTATTACTTGTTTTTCCTCCTCGTTTCGTGACAATACTTTATTGTAGTCCTCCATGAGCTTCACAGCCCGTTCTGCAGTGTCATTAACAACCTTTAATTTGTTAGCAATAGCCAGACCAACATTGTAACTAGGTTCGTTTGACCATTCTTCTGGATCTTTCTTTAAAAAATCCAAGGGAATAGAAAATCTTTTAAAAAATTTTTTTGTTTTTTGTGAAATGAAATATTCTATATTTTTATCGATGTACTGGGATATATTATGAGGGTGGATTGTTAATTTTTTGGCGTCACTGTCATTAGGTAAATCCAAAGCGACTACCATGAGCTTTTTCGATTCACATGAAATCTGTGGATCGAAAAAAGCGAGTGCTGCAGTTTCTGGTGCTAAATACCATAAGTGGTTACAAAACTTACGTAGAGATACACGGCTAATATCTTCATCAATAGAATTATATTCATATAAATATTTTAACAAAGTCAATTCATTCATAGGTGCTTCCACAGCAACTGGGGCGTGTACCCATACTTTTAAATATATTTTTGTAACAAAAATACACATATCTCGGAAAGCACTTCTCTCACATTCGGATAAAACAAACTCCTCTCGAAATATAAAAATTTTTAAGCTGTAAATTGCTTTTGCCATCCAACGGGCATGATGAAATGCACCAGGAATTCGAAAAGAAAAATTGGGGATCGTCCCGCCAAGAAAAATGATTGCCAGTTGAAGGAGTTCCTTATAATCATCACGTGGTTGTTTTATTTTCAGATTTTGTAATGCAAATTGTATTACTTCAGATGTATCACCAAAAGCATCCTTCACTTGCTGGTCATCAATTCCAGGTTTAAAATTATGTTGGTTAATTTCACTCCAGGTATCTCTTAATCTTTTAAATATTGGGACATCAGGTCCAGAAGTCTTTTCCATTTTTTCTTCAAAAACGCTTCGTAGAATAACTTCAAAAATATGATGTCGGCACGGCAAATATAGCATATCTTTACCTATTATTTGTTCTAATACTACACACGCGCCTTTCAATCGTCCTAAATTGGAGGCTGTAGTATCGCAGCATAAAGCTTCTATTTTCTCAACCACGTTCCATTCTTTAAGTAATTCATATACTGCAACAGCCTGTTGCTTACCCGTGCCAGAGGATATTGCTGGGATTCCAAGTAATTGTTCAGTGCCTTTAAATGATATGACTACAGGAAGCCGATCGACATGTGCTTTACCTGGCAAAGATTGAAAAATTTTACCATCTCAATGGACAGTTGCTGAAGTTATTTCGTTTTCTTTAAATGCTTCACGTATTTGTTTCCCAGTTTCTGCTCGAAGTTGTTTCCGACATCGGCGGAGAGAAGTTTTGTTAATTATCAAATCATGTACATTATGATTCAGAGCTTGCGCTGCTGCAATAATTACACGAACTGCGTCACGTTCGCTTATTTTACATTTGTCTAAGACGGACACAAGCTTTGGGGTTATAAAATTGTGTTGACCCCGTTTTTTCTTTGCATTACTTGGACAAGGTTCATCCTCTGATTCCTCAATTAGTTCGTCTTCGCTTGTAGTTACACTGGTATCCAAATCCTCGTACTCTTCTGTAAGAAATTTATGAGGAAAATTCCCAATTAAACATCTAAAGTCGGTTTGTGGATGAGTTTTAATGGATTTAAAACGGGATATTTTTAAAGGGGCGAGATCAGCGCATTTTATTAAAAAGAACAATCCAGCTAATTTATAACTTACCTTGAAAACCGGTTTCATATTTAACAAACCTATGCTTTTCTTCTTCTTGTCGAAAGAATCTTCTATTTTCTTTTTCGAATAACGCGAAATCTGCGCCAAGCATTGAACCCGGTCGTCCTTTTTTTCTTTGGTTTAGGAGAAATAATTTATCTTCCTCAATATTTATCATTTCCATAGCATTAGCATGAGCCACATCAAAAAGGTCATCTAATTTGTCTATGAAGTCTTTCTCTCGTTTATCATGTAAAGCTGATGGGCGATTGCAGCTTCTTTGCAAATTCTTCCATTCATTGTATAAAGCCTCCACTTTTGCAGCGCATTTGTTTGCAGCCCTAATGGGAATACGAGCTTTCTGACAGAAAATCTCTACTTCTTTAACAACAAGGTAAGCACTTCGTTTAATCTCTAACTTCACTTTTCGCAAATTATAAAAAAACACACGCAAAATTTGGCCATTAGATGGTAACTTTGCTCCAACTATTTGAATTTCATCATATTCAATCAGATACAGTTTTTCGCGCACTCTTGTAGACATTTTTTCTTTTTATTTTCTATTTTCTTTGTTTTCTGTATCTTTAGTAATTTCCTAGTTGAAAATAATTCTTTACTTATCAAACTAAAACTTTCGATTAACTAATCAGCTGTTTTTTGTTTTCATAATTATGTAAATGATGTTGATTGTGGGAGAAAAGGGTAAAAAGTACATATATAAAGAAAAAATTAAAATGGTACTTTATACGATATATTAAAATGGTACTACAAATTATTATTATGGAAAAGCTTTAAGTTCTAATTTTTACTCCAAGACTAGAAACGGTTAACGAAATTTTTTTATAATAAATATAAATTGACATATTCCTTTTTTTTTTTATTTTATTTATAAATTTTGTCCCAAAGCTGCATTGGGTTAACTATCAACAGAAAAAATAGTATTTTATAATAAAGTTATAACAATCATATAAAAGAGCATATACAATAATAATGATGAAATATAATAAAAACACTGTTTAAAAGTAAAAATGTATTAAAATACAAAAAAAACCTTGAAATCCCCGAGAATCAAAATGCTCTAAAAAAAAATTTGCCAACGGATATCCGTAATACTTGGCTTAGTTAATACCTGAGATGTGTTTAATTAAATGCTCGACAGCAAACACTAGGTTTTTGATTTTTGTTGAATAAAATTTTCAAAAATGCAAAAAAGTCACTTTGAGGTACACCCAAAATATTTATTAATTTTTTTGACACAAAGTTAGGGTAAGTTAGCGATTTTCTGGGAAAGTAATATTTTTTATCTGAGTAGTTATGATTAAACCCAACACAAAAATTATTTTATATTTTTTTAATTTTGAAGAAAAAAAATTTGTAATTTTTTTTTTTAATTATGCCCATTTTTCCAAGGGGCCCGATTTTCAAGGGCGATGCGGGACATCTTCCCGTTATGCTAGAACTCTAATTTTTTGCGTGGCGTATTTTGACACCCTATCAAATATTTTAAGGGGGGGGGGGGGGGGGGGGGGTGGGGGTACAGTCAAAATCTCATTTTTATTTTTCGCCCATACAACGAAAGACCACCCTAGTGTACATTGTATTTGATTTTCTCCAATGTTTCATACGTTTCCTTGATAGTTGTGCTGAATCCCAATGGAATGGGCGATTTTTTTCGATGAATAAACGCCAGTCGCCAGCGATATAATTCGTTCCCAATTTGTTCACTAAACCTTTGATACCAGTAAGTGAACGTATTTGCTTCGTCAACGTAATAAAACTTCTGAAAATCAGCTTGGCGTTTTCGGTATGATGTTGCGCTGACATTTTGCTGTGTCAGTTTTATACGCTTCAAATATTATGTCAACATTTCGGATTTTTATTTTCAATTTATAACGAGCTTTCATCCTCCGTATATTTACAAAAATAAAGCAAATCAAACATATTAGCTAGGTTGATACTAGTATTTCGATCTGGCTAAGGATCTCATCAGAACCCGAAGTTTTAGAAAAGTTAGAGAATCCATAATAGGCAGAACTTTAACAAAAAACCTATTAATCATTAATTTTGCTCCATTCTTGTCTTCTTAGTAATCAAGCACGTAGTTAGGTCTCTTCGTAACAAGCATCACGACGTTACTAAACTTTGAAGACCAAAACTGTTCTCTGGCTCAAGTAATATTTTTTACAGTTTTGTAGTTTTTTGTTTTTATATACATCGAGATTATTTTTATGTTATTTCTAATTTATAAAGAGCTTCCAACTTCCGTATATTTACAAAAAATAAAGCAAATCAAACATATGAGATAGTTGATACCAGTATTTCGATCTGGCTAAAGATCTCATCAGAACCTGAAGTTTTAGAAAAGTTAGAACCTATTAATCACTAATTTTGCTCCATTTTTGTCTTCTTAGTAATCAAGCACGTGGTTAGGGTCTTTTCCTACACTCATAATAATCTATAGGTAAAATACACGAAAACCGTTGTTCATTTTACGAAAGTTTTGGTTATTTTGACATTACGAAAAAATTTGTAGAATATACAAATCACATTTCGTAAAGTTTTGTAAAAACTTTTTTTAAATAAAAATGTATTGTATACCTTACGGGTTTATTTTAAAATTAAAAAAAAAATGTAATGGTGCCACACCAGAATCGAACTCACGATTTCAGTGACGTCCTGCTGTGTTGTAGTAGACCCCTCTACCATTTGCACCAAAGTAGCTGATGCAATACAACAAACTAAAAAGGAACTTAAGTCGAACATATTATGAAATTTTTATGAAAACTAGAAAAATATGCTACAAATATTTAATAAAAAAGGTAAAATGGCAATTAAATATTTTTATTATGTTTATTGAACTAAATAAAATAATATAATTTTTTTTATAAATATATCAAATAATATATTAAAAAAGAAAATAAAAAAATACTAAAATAATAATAATAAAAAACTTAAATAACAATTTCAAACTAATTGCATTTTATTATTAAATATTTTATCTTTTTAAATATTTGTTTTACTGAATTTCATAGTAAACCGGCAAATAAAGTGGAAGTAATGTTTTCGGGCCCTCTTTAACTTGTTTTAGGATCCTCTTTATTAAACAAAATACAAAATATCCATTTATATCAAAACACAAAAATAGTAATAATGAAATAAAAAAATAAAACATAGAAATTTAAAAAACATTAATAAACAAAATAAATATAAAAACTAAAAAAAAAAAAAAAAGAATTGTCCTGGCCAGGAGTTGAACTCGCAACCTTCTGATTGCAAATCCGACCTCTAACCACATCAATATCCATATGTAATATTTGTAACATTACAAATTTTTGTACAATGTACTAAAAAAATATTACGAAATTTGTAAATTTATATAATTTGTTTTATACAAAAGTTTTGTAATATAAACAAAATGTTTGTACATTCTACGAAAAAAAATTTACGAAAAATATATTTGTATTTTTAAGCATGGATTATTATAAGTGTAACAAGCATCATGACGTTACTAAACTTTGAAGACCAAAAATGTTTTATTTATATAAAAAAAATTTAGTTTTTACTCTGGCTCAAGTAATATTTTTTACAGTTTTGTTAGTTTTCTGTTTTTACATACATCGAGATTATTTTTATGTCATTTTTAATTTATAACGAGCTTGCAACCTCCTCATATTTACAAAAATAAAGCAAATCAAACATATAAGCTAGGTTGATACTAGTATTTCGATCTGGCTAAAGATCTCATCAGAACCCGAAGTTTTAGAAAAGTTAGAGCCTGCATAATAGGCAGAACTTTAACAAAAAACATATTAGTCATTAATTTTGCTCCATTCTTGTCTTCTTAGTAATTAAGCATGTGGTTAGGGTCTTTTCCTAACAAGCATCATGACGTTACTAAACTTTGAAGACCAAAAATGTTTTATTTATATAAAAAAAATTTAGTTTTTACTCTGGCTCAAGTAATATTTTTTACAGTTTTGTTAGTTTTCTGTTTTTATAAAACCTACATCGAGATTATTTTTATGTTATTTTTAGTTTATAACCAGCTTCGAACCGCCTCATATTTACAAAAATAAAGCAAGTCAAACATATTAGCTAGGTTGATACTAGTATTTCGATCTGGCTAAATGTAATCCATTTCGATTTGTGTTAGCGGTTGTGGTGCATTATTTTCAATATCGGATGTCCAATCTGCATCATTTACATTGGTCGGATTGATGAAAACGGTTTCGGCTTTCAGGGACACAGTATAAAGACTCGGAGGTTTAGGTGGATCGGTAACAGCAGCGCGTTGTACTGGAAGTGTGGCAGTAAAAGCGGGAATGTATACTTTTGTTTTCAATTTTTTTCTGTTCAATCCATGACCAGAATTTATGCATGTATGCACCTGGATTCATCCTGTCCAGTTAGGTGTAGCACCCAAATTACTGGCTTTATAAAAGAAAACTGTGCACCTTTTCTGTGTATCCACATTATAAGAGTATTAGAACAACTTTTGCACACTGTGTTCGGCGTAAAATTTGCACCACTTAAATCTGTTTCATCAAAATAATAACAATACGCTGTTTTAAAATTCCTCAGTAAACAAGTTGTTTCGATCCTTTTTGCATATCTTTGGGACGATATGACCACAAACGTAACAAAAATCATCCAATTTTGGGCATCCAATGGGCATTTTTAAAGCACTGGACGCAGTAGGTTTGTTCCGCATTCAATATCCACAACTTTGATTCAGACACAAAAGATATATTCCTAGAGCCAAAAAATTCGTATGGCCATTAAATTTTTAATACAGCCAACTTGACAAAACGAATGATGCAATGAAATGAAATGGTCTTTTCAAAAAATACGAACAATTAATTTTTTTTTTATAAAATCTTAACTGAATAATTAATGGAATAATTTTGTTTATACTTGATTAGCTCGATTAATCGCACGAAATTGTTCGAGTTATTCGTTACTCGAAATTGGCCATTTTTACTCGAACAATTGTTCGACTAAAATTCAACGATTAACCGATTGAATACCCTACTATATATACCACCTACATCCGACCGAAGATGGAATATAACTCCCATATATGGGCAGGTGCTTCAAAGTCTATTTTGGGGCTACTGGATCGTGTGCAACGGAGGGCGTTGATGCTTATCAGCGACAGTACGGTTTCAAACTCTATTGACTTGTTGGAGCATCGTCGGAATGTGAGTTGTGTGACTGTGATCTATAGATATTACCATGGGGAGTGCTCTACTGAGATAAGTCGACTCATTCCTAGGGATCGGGTTTCTATTCGTACTACCAGCTCGTCAAGTAGATCTCATCCGTTTGTTGTATATAGCCCGGCAAATCGAACAACACATTACAGAGAAAATTCGTTTTTCAGTCGTACTAGCCGTATGTGGAATCGTCTCCGTGCGGAGGTCTTCCCTACAACTAAAATGTAGAAACATTGTAGTAAAATGTCCACAAACATTACTCCCTCTTTCCTCCTCCATACAACCTATTTTCCTGATATCAACACAATACAATGCATTAGTAGGCGGCATCGCCTGAGTGTCGGTTCAACGTAAAAACAAATATGCCCTCGATTTTTGGAACTAAATGCCTATGATAGATTTATAGTTTTTAAACGGCACAATAAATAATCACATGTTAAGTGATTCCAGAAGTGAGTTTCCCTGCTCATTTTGTCAGTCGGGACATAATTCGCTATAGCACCGGGATATTTCACTCTCACAATTAGAGGCTAATACTAATAATAGAGGCCAACTGCTTATAGTATAGTCGATGAAAATTCGAATAAACGTTATGGTTGCGCCATAAAATCGAAGCCTGGCCGGTTTGGAACTGCAATGGTGCATTTAGTTGGAGAAAGTGTCAAACTTTTCAATAAGGATTTGGTAAATACCAAAATGCAGGCCCCTTTTACTTCAAAAGCAGTTCGAAACGTTAATAATATTCCAATCGGGAAAGTTAGCTCCGACTGGACTAGGGTTGCCAAATTTGAAAAGTGAAAAAAAGTACATTGATGAAAAAAAAAACAGTACTTTTCAAAAAAAAAAACAGTACATTTTTGTATTTATTGTTAACATAACTTTTACTTCAATACATCACATATTTACTTCAAATAAGTTAATACACCGAACGAAATAGCGTAGGTAAAATCAACAAAAAATTTTTTGTAGATCTTTAACGAAATTTTGTCACTTTTTTTTTAAGATTTAACAAATTTTATTCAAATCAAAATTGACTAAATTTCATCAAATTAACTAAATTTCGTCAAATTGACTAAAATTATTAGTTTGGACGCCATTACTTTTTGCATTGGGCAGTGTCATGAAAGAAAAATGTGTTTACAAACATCCATTGCTTGAAAAGTAAACAAACCAAACTTATACATATTACAAAGAAACGAAGTGGAATTAATACAGGGAGATTCAAAAAAATTATATAATAAACTATTGTACACACGAAAAAAAACATGGTTAAAAAAACATATATTCTTTGTACACGCAAAAAAACTTGTTTATATAAAAATATGTAAAATATACAAAAAAAAAACAGGACAAAAACAGTACAAATCCAAAAAAACAGTACTTTTGCGTATTGTTTTAGGTGTTGTGAATAAAACAGTACATTTTTCAAAAAACAGTACATGTACTGTTTAAAACAGTACGAATGGCAACCCTAGACTGGACCGTTAAGGGTTCTCGTCAAAAAAATCGTTTTGGATCAGTGAAAATGCTTATAAAATCAACACAAAGTCAATTTAAATCACCATTTTTCGAAAAGGGGTCAGATAAAAAGCGATATTTATGCAAATATTTTGCAAAATGGTGCCGGAAAAGCCAAAACGGGTCATTGATGGCCCGAAACCTTACTTTTAATAGATTAATATCGGGATCAATATCTACTAATGATAACCCGTTTGCTGGCTAATCGAAACAAAAAATTTCGAAAATGGACAGAACAAATCCTCATAATAAATCGTTTAAAATAAGTGTATGGAGACTTGATGCTGAACAGGAAAATCAAATTCCAGCTAGGAGAAGTCGAATATATCGCACTTTTAAAGCCCAAGATGATCACACGTCAGAGTTACTAAATTTACAGGTATGGCCACATAGTAAGTCCATTCAGCCTGTAAATTCGATTTTTTACTAACCCTTTTTTAGTAACCTTAATTTCTTTTAGCGACCAAAGTTTTAGTTGGAAATGCTTAAACTGAAATCAACTAACTATTCAAACACGATCATAATTGTGTTTTTAAAAATAGCATAAGACTATTGAAAATTAGTGGTATTGAGTATAGAGCGTGGGAGAAGATGTCACGTCACAGTACTAACACCTACATTTAAAAAAAATAAGTTAGTAGAAAAGTTAGTAAAACCTCTTGTAAATCAGGTATACCATTTTTCAGCAAATTTTTTGCTAAAATTATGTTTTAAACTAAAATTTTAGGTATACTTAGTCAGCACTTAACTGTTTTGAACTAATGTTTTACTAATATTTTACTAATGTTTTACTAATATTTTACTAATGTTTTACTAATTTATTTTGCTAAAAAATTGTGCTGATTAGCACATCAATAGTGTGAACGATAACCAGATTAAAAGTTATACGCAGAATGAATTAGATGTCAAGATGTAGTAGTCGTGCTGATTAGCACATCAATAGTGTGAACGATAACCAGATTAAAAGTTATACGCAGAATGAATTAGATGTCAAGATGTAGTAGTCGGAAAATTATACTAAAAAGTACAACTCTAGTAAGACACATAAAAAAATTCAACCATGGTAGGTTTTGTATCTGTTTTTCATACATAAAACAAAACTGTGGATTGAAACAACTTAAATTTTGCGTTTTCACCGGCTTGTGAAAGTAATTGTCTATTAATTAAATAAAAGACAAAATATAAATATTATATATTAAAATATATTAAATGTGTATTCGTAGTCAAATTGAGTGGTCAAGTTGATAACGAATATACAGCAGGTAGACAGACTAAAGCGAAAGACATACATCTTAGGTAAATTTTTGTGTTTTTTTTTCTTTTTTTATTGCAAAAATGTTGCATTTTGTTATTTTTTCAGTTCGTTTCTCTAATTCTCTGCTGCATTAGCGTTCCTTTAAAAGATAGCATCATTTAGACAACCAATGATGTAAGTAGTTGAAAGATAAATTATTTTAAAAAGAATCACAAAACTATGTTTTATGATTTTCAGCAAAATAAATTAACTAAAGAAAAAATTTTCTACAAATTTTTTGATTTTTTTCAGTCTTCTAATATTCAGCAAAAATTGAAATAATGTTTAGCAAGGGTTTTTTAATTTCTAATCCACTAAGTTTTAGCAAAACTTTTGCTGATTCTACTAACATTAGCAATTTTTTTGCAAGCACCCTCCTGACTAAAATTTTGCTTACTCAGCAACATTTTTTGCTGACTTTACTAACTTTTTTTATTTGAGTGTAGTTTGTCTTCCCTCCCAATGAGACTAGGGCCTCGTTCGTCTAATCTCAGCCAGTGGACCTAGTTCGTCCTATGATCAGGGGATACAAAGACCTAGTTAGTCTATTGAAATAGTTCTGTTTCGATGAACTATCAGCCATCCTCGCAACAAAAAGCTAATTGAGCTTTACCACTTTGGTCACTAATGCTAATCTTTGAGCATTTTTAGCAGTATCAAGGGACTTTGTGTCTCGATTAAGGTCTCCCCAAATGGATTTGGATTCCCGTGTCTATTAATCGAATGAAATAGTTTTTATTAATGTTGTTTTTATTATCTCTTTTTAGTTCCCCCCCACAGACTTTATGGTTCGATTAAAGTCTCTATTTTTTATGTATATTTATTGAATGTATGATACTTGGATATGCTTCTGTTTCTTTTTTTGTTTTTTTGTTTTCATCTAGGTCCCGCTTATAGATTTTTGTTGCAGTACAGCAAGGCGGCCTGGATGTTTACGTGAGTTTTGTCTACTTTAGCGAGGATTCACTGTTGTAATGGCATACCAACCTAAAGTCTGTTTTGATTTCGACGAAGGCATTATCCTTTCCTTTGGTATCAAAATTAAATAATTGTATTAAAATTAAATTAATTGATTTACTGTGTATTTGCTTTTAACTAAAATAAAGGAAAGTATTTTTTGTACACTTTTCTTATTGAAAAAACCAATATCTTATTGTGTTTTCGTTTTTCCCCCGGACAAACATTGGGTTTGTCCCTCTCTCCTTCTATTTTTATACAGTCCATTCTGATTGTTCCAGTTGCCACCCGGTAATTATCTAAGGAAAATCAGTCGGATTTTTACAATATTAAACTTAACCTTATTGTTTATGAATTATATGGGATCCCTGATTACCAATCTGAAATCAAAACTTAACAATTCAAAATGGCGGATCCTATATGGCGACCATAAATGTAAGCGCAAAACGAGCTGACATTCAAATTTTAAATAGATCGTTCCTAAGATTTTTGCTAACTTCTGATGTTTCCCTTCTCTTACTACGTTCTGACATATCTTAGTAGTTTACTTTAGAACGACCAGGTAATTCCGACCTAACATTAAATTCTGGAACGATAAATATTGAATCTAACCATGTTGTATACTATTCCTAAAACCTTTTTCTATTCCTCTGAGAAGCTTGAAATCTTTTTTTTTATGATTGTTTTATATTTACTTATTTCGTCTATGGAAATGATCCTTACAGACAAATAAGATAAAAATTACATAGATACACAACATATAATCAACGAAATCAGACATTCCAAGTTAAAATTATTACGTTTAACAAAATTTAAGTTTTTACAAAAATCAATATAATTATAAAAATATTTTAAAAATCATTGCTCATTTGTACAAAAGGATTAGGATCAGTATAATTTTAACAGTTAAATATAATATATAGCAGATTGTAGCATCTAATTGCAAGTTGAGGAACATTAATAACGAGGAATTCAGAGTACGCACACATCAGCTTGAATAAAAAAAATAAAATAATTTCCAATTGTTTTCACATTGGATAATTTTTTCATAAAAACAGTTTTAATTAAAAAGTTCGTAAGTGTTCAAACGGTTAAATAATGGTGTCCAAATTAAAATAAATAACATCAACACTAGCTATAGAGTGACAATAATTTATTACACTGTAATTGCGTGTTTAATGCACAAATTAATGTTAAATGTTTTATGTTTTAATGTAACAACAGTCTTGTTTTAATGTGAAAAGAGAAAAAATTCATATCAATACGGCACCTTTGAAAAAGTCACCAAAAAAATTGTAAAAACGCTTAAAAATTAAAGAATAAAAAATTCTATCAAAAAAAACATGTTAGATTAGATTAGATCAGAAGGCACTACGCACCGCGACCAATGTAGGTCTTTTGTGCTACCTAAAGTTACCTACAGATTCAAGCTACCTATAAAGCCAATTATCCTATTAGGCAAAATGTTCGCGATGTCGGAAGGCGAAATGAAGCGATCACCTAGAAACCTAAGTCTCCTCTCACAAAGCCTGGGACATTCGCAGAGAACATGCTCCGATGGTATCTGAGATTACAGTGTCCAGTTAAGTACGACGCCAGGGCCCTCAAACCCCCCCTTTCAAGCGACAAGAGTCGCCTCGACCCCCTGTTGGAAAAAGAGATCAATCTTTTTGCCTGGCGCTGACCAGGATAGTTTTTTCAGTAACCAGAGAATTCAGACTCTCTCCATGCCCTGAGCCTTTCCCTAACATACCCCGCAGGTATTCCACAGAATGGTTCAGGACCAATAAAGGGCTTTCGGGCCCCGCGGTTGGCAAGACAATCTGCCCTCTCGTTGCCCTCATGCCCCTCATGACCAGGAATCCACCCCAAGGTTAGAGAGTTGCCCCTACCGAGCCTATTGAGAGTCTGAATGCATTCCATGACCAACCCGGACGACACCTTATAAGCCATTAAGGCCCTCAGTACAGCCTGACTGTCAGAAAGAATGTAGATGCGAGATCTGCGAGTTCCCCTTCGCAGGCATTCTCCTGCACATACACAGATGGCCCAAATCTCCGTCTGAAAAATGGACGGATATTTTCCCATAGGTAAAGCACGCTGGAAGCCTGGTCCAAAGACGCCCGCACCCGTGTTCCCATTCGACTGCTTAGAGCCATCAGTGAACCACACCTGAGAACCATCTTCCGGTTCCCAGGATTGATTGGTCCACATGTCTCTGTCAAACAATAACACATCAAAATATCTATCAAAGATCCACTCCGGTGACACTTTGTCCGCAACCTTAGAAATCGGGTCATCTATTAAGATCCTCATGTGACCCCTTAGGTCGCCCCTCCTCATGCCACCGAATTCACTAAGTCTAGAGGAACCCATACTGGCAACCTCCATTACAGAAATATGCAATGGCGGGATCCCCAGTATAACCCTTAGGCCCCATGTTCTCCCGAAAAGCCTCTGGCAGGCATAATATGCCCTGGTGGCCTTCTTGGAGACGTGGTCAAGATGTTCGTTCCCGGAAAAAAAAACTTGTTGCTACGTTTGGACTTATTTGCACCTCCAAAACATTTAAGATGTATTAAAAAAAGTGTTGTAATACGTTTTGAAGAGTCTTTCGTTGTTTCGTTTGATTATTGCTATCGGTGTTGAGATGGATGGAAAAGTGGATCGGTTGTACATAAAATAAAATATGTCCGGCCAACAATTAGGTTACGACGGACTGAACACTCATCTCAACACTGTTATTTTGTTTAACAGAGTTATAGGTTCCGTTATAAAAATATGTAACAATTTTTTTACCCTAACGTTCGATCATTTATTAAGGCACAAATTAGATGAACACAATATCCAACAGCTCCTTCAGAAGAGAATATAACTTGCCAGGAAATTGAAGTAGAATCATTGTCGATAAGAGAACCATCTCCTTCGGAATTTTTGCCGACAAGTGAATTTGGTTCAAGAGTACCACATTTTGCGACACAAGCGGATGACTTTAAAATAACATCTGCACGTATGAATATTTTGTCTTAAATGAGGATAT
Source organism: Delia radicum (assembly GCA_021234595.1). Classification (NCBI taxonomy): domain Eukaryota; kingdom Metazoa; phylum Arthropoda; class Insecta; order Diptera; family Anthomyiidae; genus Delia; species Delia radicum. The sequence continues at coordinate 172,760,117 of CM037854.1, read as the reverse complement.
TGGAAAGCAGTTTTGCTATTTCAATGATATTTATGCAATGTTTGAAGTAATTTGTCATCCACATGTAGCAGAGGAATGGAGATTGTTTATCGACTCTTCAGTGACTTGCCTGAAGCTGTTATTGCTTCATATTGGAAATAAATATCTATTGATACCAATAGCTTACCCCACTTATATGGTTGAAACGTACGAAAATATGAAGATAATTTTGGATGCAATAAACTACAGCAAACACACATGGATGATTTGTTGCGATCTTAAAGTTGTTTCTCTGCTTAACGGTGTTAACAAAAGGATTTTCGAGGCACAAATGCTGTTTGTGCGTTTGGGAGGGGCGCAGAAAAGATCTCCAATATACCAGTTTTGAATAGGAACCTCGTACAGATGCTCAGTTGGGTCAATTTAGTATAGTCAATGCACCATTGATTGAATCCTGCAAAGTAATTTTACCCCCTCTCCGGGCTTAGTTCGAAATTTTATAAGAGCACTTTACACAGACAGCGCGGTGTTTAAGCATATTAAAACCATGTTTCCAACATTGACCGATTTTGATTATTTAGTTTTTAATCGTTTATGCTATAAGGTGTTTTCAATGGTCCACAAACCAAACAACTCTTAAGCAGAGTAGATTTCAAAATCTGCTTAGTCCAATAGAAAAAAGTGAATGTACCGCTTTCACTAACGTTATAAATAATTTTCTTGGAAACAAAAGGCCGGAAAATTATATGGAAATTGTAGAAGAAATTATTGCTTTGTAAATAAAAATACCGTTTGAAAGTGAGTTATTAAAAATAATCATCAATGGAATTGAAATTGACTGTGAACATTTTTTCTACAAAAAAAGCACACAACCCATCAGCATCTGACGAAATGAACTATTTACATCATTAATACTCTGAATAACATATTCTAAAGACAACAAAATCAAACACAGATTTACATTTGAAGAATAATATTAATTACTACACTCAAAAAAAAAGTAAGTAAAGTCATTAGTTAGTAAATTTTGCTGAGTCAACTAACAACTAAAGGTTACTTACCTTGTCAGGATAATGAGGCGGTAGTGTGTATACACACTGTCTGGCCCATTATCCTGACAAGGTAAGTAACCTTTAGTTGTGCATTCCTTCAGTATTCGTGACCACCTGTTAAGACGTATCCAGCGTTTACCCCAGCACAGGAGATCAGAACAGTAGAGTGCACTTAAGCCCTCGCATCTCGTCAAGATTGTTACCCCCGGCGGGGGTATTTGGGTGATGCCAATGAAACAATTGTATTGAATATCATGAAAATGATCAAACAAATAAAATCTAATATGACAATATCGTATGTAAATAAAATCTAATATGACAATATCGTATGTAAATAAAATCTAATATGACAATATCTGTTGTACACTCAAAAAAAAGTTTGTAAAGTCAGCAAAATATTTTGCTGTGTCAGCAAAATTTTAGTCAGGAGGGTGCTTGCAAAAAAATTGCTAATGTCAGCAAAATCTTTTGCTGAAAATCAGCGAGCTGATTTTTAGCAACAAAATTAGTAGATTCAGCAAAAGTTTTGCTAATAACACTTAGTAGATTAGAAATAAAAAAGACTTGCAATTTGACCACACTAGATTGTTAGTCTATAAACATTTAGTTTAGAAATACATATTAAATTTAAATATTTTATTTTGTCTTTTATTTAATTAATAGACAATTATTTTCACAAGCCGGTGACAACGCAACATTTAAGTTGTTTTAATCCTCAATTTTGTTTTATGTATGAAAAACAGATACAAAAACTTCCATGATTGATTTTTTATATGTCTTATTAGAGTTGTACTTTTTAGTATCATTTTCCTCTTCTCTACTACATCTTGACATGCCGCGACATCTACTTCATTCTGCGTATATCTTTCAATCTGGTTGTCGTCCACACTATTAATGTGCTTATCAGCACAATTTTTTTTTTGCAAAATTAATTAGTAAAACATTAGTATATTAGTAAAGCATTAGTATAAAACAGTTAAGTATAACAAAAATTTTAGCTGAAAACACGATTTTAGCAAAAAAATTTGCTAAAAAATAGTATACCTGATTTACAAGACGTTTTACTAACTTTTCTACTAACTTATTTTTTTGAGTGTATATAACGTCTCGGTTTGAGTTAAGCTAATTATCTTTTTCTATTGCAGAAAACTGAAGATTTGGGTGATGCCAATGAAACAATTGTATTGACTATCATGAAAATTATCAAACAAATAAAATCTAATATTACAATATCGTATTAGATTTTTGGATTTGAAGTGGAACAATGTTCTAACTAGATAAAATAAAATATTTTAATTTAAAAACATTTAATGTGTATTTGTAAACTAAATGTTTAAAGTGATTATTAATGTAGTGGGGTGAAATTGCAACATTTATTTTATTTTTTAAACCATAGTTGAAATATAAATTTATTTATGTTATTATTAAATTAATTTATGTCGTCAATGTGGAATTATGATTTTTTTTTATTTTGTAGGGTATTGTAAATTATTTGTAAAAGAATCACAAAAAAATGGTTCAGATTATCAGCAAATAAATTATCTAAAATATAATTTTTCTACAAATTTTTTGATTTTTTTTTTTCGGTCTACAATATTCAGTAAAAATTTTATTAAGTTTTAGCAAGAATTTTTTAATTTTTAATCAACCAAGTAATAGCAAAACTTTTGCTGAATCCACAAATTTTGTTGCTAAAAATCAGCTCGCTGATTTTCACCAAACGATTTTGCTGGCATAAGCAATTTTTTTGCATACACCCTTCTGACTAAAATTTTGTTGACTCAGCAAAATTTACTAACTAATGACTTTACTTACTTTTTTTTTGAGTGTAGTAATTAATATTATTCTTCAAATGTAAATCTGTGTTTGATTTTGTTGTCTTTAGAATATGTTATTCAGAGTATTAATGATGTAAATAGTTCATTTCGTCAGATGCTGATGGGTTGTGTGCTTTTTTTGTAGAAAAAATGTTCACAGTCAATTTCAATTCCATTGATGATTATTTTTAATAACTCACTTTCAAACGGTATTTTTATTTACAAAGCAATAATTTCTTCTACAATTTCCATATAATTTTCCGGCCTTTTGTTTCCAAGAAAATTATTTATAACGTTAGTGAAAGCGGTACATTCACTTTTTTCTATTGGACTAAGCAGATTTTGAAATCTACTCTGCTTAAGAGTTGTTTGGTTTGTGGACCATTGAAAACACCTTATAGCATAAACGATTAAAAACTAAATAATCAAAATCGGTCAATGTTGGAAACATGGTTTTAATATGCTTAAACACCGCGCTGTCTGTGTAAAGTGCTCTTATAAAATTTCGAACTAAGCCCGGAGAGGGGGTAAAATTACTTTGCAGGATTCAATCAATGGTGCATTGACTATACTAAATTGACCCAACTGAGCATCTGTACGAGGTTCCTATTCAAAACTGGTATATTGGAGATCTTTTCTGCGCCCCTCCCAAACGCACAAACAGCATTTGTGCCTCGAAAATCCTTTTGTTAACACCGTTAAGCAGAGAAACAACTTTAAGATCGCAACAAATCATCCATGTGTGTTTGCTGTAGTTTATTGCATCCAAAATTATCTTCATATTTTCGTACGTTTCAACCATATAAGTGGGGTAAGCTATTGGTATCAATAGATATTTATTTCCAATATGAAGCAATAACAGCTTCAGGCAAGTCACTGAAGAGTCGATAAACAATCTCCATTCCTCTGCTACATGTGGATGACAAATTACTTCAAACATTGCATAAATATCATTGAAATAGCAAAACTGCTTTCCAATATCCTCATTTAAGACAAAATATTCATACGTGCAGATGTTATTTTAAAGTCATCCGCTTGTGTCGCAAAATGTGGTACTCTTGAACCAAATTCACTTGTCGGCAAAAATTCCGAAGGAGATGGTTCTCTTATCGACAATGATTCTACTTCAATTTCCTGGCAAGTTATATTCTCTTCTGAAGGAGCTGTTGGATATTGTGTTCATCTAATTTGTGCCTTAATAAATGATCGAACGTTAGGGTAAAAAAATTGTTACATATTTTTATAACGGAACCTATAACTCTGTTAAACAAAATAACAGTGTTGAGATGAGTGTTCAGTCCGTCGTAACCTAATTGTTGGCCGGACATATTTTATTTTATGTACAACCGATCCACTTTTCCATCCATCTCAACACCGATAGCAATAATCAAACGAAACAACGAAATACTCTTCAAAACGTATTACAACACTTTTTTTAATACATCTTAAATGTTTTGGAGGTGCAAATAAGTCCAAACGTAGCAACATGTTTTTTTTTCCGGGAACGAACATCTTGACCACGTCTCCAAGAAGGCCACCAGGGCATATTATGCCTGCCAGAGGCTTTTCGGGAGAACATGGGGCCTAAGGGTTATGCTGGGGATCCCGCCATTGCATATTTCTGTAATGGAGGTTGCCAGTATGGGTTCCTCTAGACTTAGTGAATTCGGTGGCATGAGGAGGGGCGACCTAAGGGGTCACATGAGGATCTTAATAGATGACCCGATTTCTAAGGTTGCGGACAAAGTGTCACCGGAGTGGATCTTTGATAGATATTTTGATGTGTTATTGTTTGACAGACATGTGGACCAATCAATCCTGGGAACCGGAAGATGGTTCTCAGGTGTGGTTCACTGATGGCTCTAAGCAGTCGAATGGGAACACGGGTGCGGGCGTCTTTGGACCAGGCTTCCAGCGTGCTTTACCTATGGGAAAATGTCCGTCCATTTTTCAGACGGAGATTTGGGCCATCTGTGTATGTGCAGGAGAATGCCTGCGAAGGGGAACTCGCAGATCTCGCATCTACATTCTTTCTAACAGTCAGGCTGTACTGAGGGCCTTAATGGCTTATAAGGTGTCGTCCGGGTTGGTCATGGAATGCATTCAGACTCTCAATAGGGTCGGTAGGGGCAACTCTCTAACCTTGGGGTGGATTCCTGGTCATGAGGGGCATGAGGGCAACGAGAGGGCAGATTGTCTTGCCAACCGCGGGGCCCGAAAGCCCTTTATTGGTCCTGAACCATTCTGTGGAATACCTGCGGGGTATGTTAGGGAAAGGCTCAGGGCATGGAGAGTCTGAATTCTCTGGTTACTGAAAAAACTCTCCTGGTCAGCGCCAGGCAAAAAGATTGATCTCTTTTTCCAACAGGGGGTCGAGGCGACTCTTGTCGCTTGAAAGGGGGGGTTTGAGGACCCTGGCGTCGTACTTAACTGGACACTGTAATCTCAGATACCATCGGAGCATGTTCTCTGCGAATGTCCCAGGCTTTGTGAGAGGAGACTTAGGTTTCTAGGTGATCGCTTCATTTCGCCTTCCGACATCGCGAACATTTTGCCTAATAGGATAATTGGCTTTATAGGTAGCTTGAATCTGTAGGTAACTTTAGGTAGCACAAAAGACCTACATTGGTCGCGGTGCGTAGTGCCTTCTGATCTAATCTAATCTAACATGTTTTTTTTGATAGAATTTTTTATTCTTTAATTTTTAAGCGTTTTTACAATTTTTTTGGTGACTTTTTCAAAGGTGCCGTATTGATATGAATTTTTTCTCTTTTCACATTAAAACAAGACTGTTGTTACATTAAAACATAAAACATTTAACATTAATTTGTGCATTAAACACGCAATTACAGTGTAATAAATTATTGTCACTCTATAGCTAGTGTTGATGTTATTTATTTTAATTTGGACACCATTATTTAACCGTTTGAACACTTACGAACTTTTTAATTAAAACTGTTTTTATGAAAAAATTATCCAATGTGAAAACAATTGGAAATTATTTTATTTTTTTTATTCAAGCTGATGTGTGCGTACTCTGAATTCCTCGTTATTAATGTTCCTCAACTTGCAATTAGATGCTACAATCTGCTATATATTATATTTAACCGTTAAAATTATACTGATCCTAATCCTTTTGTACAAATGAGCAATGATTTTTAAAATATTTTTATAATTATATTGATTTTTGTAAAAACTTAAATTTTGTTAAACGTAATAATTTTAACTTGGAATGTCTGATTTCGTTGATTATATGTTGTGTATCTATGTAATTTTTATCTTATTTGTCTGTAAGGATCATTTCCATAGACGAAATAAGTAAATATAAAAAAATCATAAAAAAAAGATTTCAAGCTTCTCAGAGGAATAGAAAAAGGTTTTAGGAATAGTATACAACATGGTTAGATTCAATATTTATCGTTCCAGAATTTAATGTTAGGTCGGAATTACCTGGTCGTTCTAAAGTAAACTACTAAGATATGTCAGAACGTAGTAAGAGAAGGGAAACATCAGAAGTTAGCAAAAATCTTAGGAACGATCTATTTAAAATTTGAATGTCAGCTCGTTTTGCGCTTACATTTATGGTCGCCATATAGGATCCGCCATTTTGAATTGTTAAGTTTTGATTTCAGATTGGTAATCAGGGATCCCATATAATTCATAAACAATAAGGCTAAGTTCAATATTGTAAAAATCCGACTGATTTTCCTTAGATAATTACCGGGTGGCAACTGGAACAATCAGAATGGACTGTATAAAAATAGAAGGAGAGAGGGACAAACCCAATGTTTGTAAGGGGGAAAAACGAAAACACAATAAGATATTGTATTTTTCAATAAGAAAAGTGTACAAAAAATACTTTCCTTTATTTTAGTTAAAAGCAAATACACAGTAAATCAATTAATTTAATTTTAATACAATTATTTAATTTTGATACCAAAGGAAAGGATAATGCCTTCGTCGAAATCAAAACAGACTTTAGGTTCGTATGCCATTACAACAGTGAATCCTCGCTAAAGTAGACAAAACTCACGTAAACATCCAGGCCGCCTTGCAGTACTGCAACAAAAATCTATAAGCGGGCCCTAGATGAAAACAAAAAAAGAAACAGAAGCATATCCAAGTATCATACATTCAATAAATATACATAAAAAATAGAGACTTTAATCGAACCATAAAGTCTGTGGGGGGAACTAAAAAGAGATAATAAAACAACATTAATAAAAACTATTTCATTCGATTAATAGACACGGGAATCCAAATCCATTTGGGGAGACCTTAATCGAGACACAAAGTCCCTTGATACTGCCAAAAATGCTCAAAGATTAGCATTAGTGACCAAAGTGGTAAAGCTCAATTAGCTTTTTGTTGTGAGGATGGCTGATAGTTCATCGAAACAGAACTACTTCAATAGACTAACTAGGTCTTTTTATCCCCTGATCATAGGACGAACTAGGTCCACTGGCTGAGATTAGACGAACGAGGCCCTAGTCTCATTGGGAGGGAAGACGAACTACACTCAAATAAAAAAAGTTAGTAAAGTCAGCAAAAAATGTTGCTGAGTAAGCAAAATTTTAGTCAGAAGGGTGCTTGCAAAAAAATTGCTAATGTTAGTAGAATCAGCAAAAGTTTTGCTAAAACTTAGTAGATTAGAAATTAAAAAACCCTTGCTAAACATTAATAAAATTTTTGCTGGATATTAGTAGACTGAAAAAAATCAAAAAAATTGTAGAAAATTTTTTCTTTAGTTAATTTATTTTGCTGAAAATCATAAAACATAGTTTTGTGATTCTTTTTAAAATAATTTATCTTCAACTACTTACATCATTGGTTACTTACATACTTACTAAAGGTTACTTACCTTGTCAGAATAATGAGGCGGTAGTGTGTATACACACTGTCTGACCGATTATCAGTACATATAATACTAGGTACCAGCCCGCGGGTTCGCCCCTTGTATGGTGGGGGCTTTACCAGTGGTTGGTACTATACACATGCACTTTTAAGGTCAAGGTGTTGGTAGCGGTGCCGAGGGCCTGTGTGACTAGTTAGTGCGTAAAGAAACTAGTTGCTAACAGCTCCCCTCAGCACCAGGGCAAAGCGCTATTGTACATTAGTTGCCTAGTCTACGCACGCCGTCACTGCGTGGTACGGTCCGTCTTTACGAGCATACTCGTGGGAACAAAATTGAAAGTTCAAATTTTAAAAACAAAAAACAGGACGCGACAGACGATGTGATTAACTAGGATATGGGTCATTCGGACGTCTCGGTTGAGGAGTCGGACAGTGCTTTTGGAGGAGGGCTAGCGCTCTCGGTTGTTCATGACAGCATTATTGGACATGAACAGCAAGTGCTGACCGACCTACATGTGTACGGTCTTCTAGGACTGTCGAATGACTCCACTGGTGAAACTGGAGCCACTCAAGGGTTGGAGAGTTTGACTCTGCTCTCTGACGAGGGGCAGGATATCGTAGGGATATCTGCTCAGTCAGACCGCGGAGGCGGCCTCTTTAGTCAGTGAGCCTGGGGGACACCAGGGGGATCACTCGGTAGAAGATTGTCCACAGCTTGTTCGGCAGGGCGCCGTGGAGGAGATGCCAAGCGTCCCTTCACGTGATTTAACAACACCAGCCGAACGAAGGAGGAGAAGGAGCGGAACGGGACGAGGAAATCACTCGCATATCTGGACAAGATGGCGAAGAGAGATCCTTCGTCGTTTACCGCGAGGGATAGCACCTTCTGAGACGGCACCGACAAAGCGGTGCTAAATTCGAGAGAATTTACGGCCCTGTCAGTACCGTTCTGGGTTGGTCCTCTCCCAGGAAAAAGCAGGTGGATGTAGCTGTCAACCCTGGCATTTCTCAAAAGAGTAAAGGGTTGGAGGTTGCATCAACCTGCCGTAAGGAGAGTGGTGCTGTCCCTATGACCAATGCGCTCACGTCTACAGAACGAGCTGCGGAGGGAAAAGGGACGATACCCAAGGTTGTAGGTAAGGTTGCTAAGGCAATGGGCACGGGGAGGATGGTTGGAAACTCTCTGTCCGTTTCCTCTAGTGGGCTTCGTAAGGAGACCAGAATAGTATAGGGAACGTGTAGTGACAGACCTTTCAAACCGGCGTTGCCAAGGCCACTGAGCTCAATGAAGAGGGCTGGTACATCCTCGGCTGAAGCTCTTAAGGGATCTAATAAAGAGATCATTAAGAGGGTCAGATCTGGAGATGACCAGCCTTCTTCATCGAACAAGAGGGTGAAGAAATCGATGAGCCTAGAAAAGCATCTTCAGGTGGCTGTCATCGATCTAAATGATCCAGATGGGAGGATCAGTACCGATATATGGCAGCTAGTTGAGGGTAGGCTTATCGATGAACTGGCCGTATTCAAGGGCAAGGAGGAGGATGTATCCTTCAATGGCGCAGACTGTGCTAAGGGAGTGAAAATTGTCAATTGTGGTAACAAGAATTCCTTGGAATTCTTAAGAACCACAATTGGCAAGTGCAGCGACATTAATCCACAAGCAAGGCTTGTGTAGTGAGTGCATGAAACAAATAAACAAATGACAATTAGGCATGCATTCATTGTGTTCGATTGCATTCAAAGCATATACACACACACTACATGTTAAAGTAACAGTATAACACAAAATTATGAAAGTGAAACCGTTTATATGGAAACTACACATTGGTATTGGGCAAGGTCAGTAATTAGAACAAATATTTTAAACAGTTCATCGTTCTACACCATAATTGGGTAAGAGATTTTGGATTTCACTTAGAAGCCAAAATAGAACGAAATACTCAATTGAACTGGGGATACTTGAGATACACTCAGTATAAAGAAATGCATTCAACACCCGAATGGTGGAATTTAAAGTACATTCGAAATGCACTCAATATTTAGAAATGCAGCCGATATCCAATTGGTGGAATTTAAAATGCACTCAAATATCAAATCAATGATTTGATATTTTGCTTTCTGAAAATCATGTGACCTCAGTAGAAATGTTCGATAACTGTATAGAACTTAATACCAATGTTTAGTAATACTGTAAATTAAATACAAAACTATTGTAAAATAATAATTTTAAGTTATTTGAGTGACTTTAGAAAGTGACTCAGAATTTAGGCTAAGATTTATTCACATGTTAGCTTTATAAGCAGGGACAAAATCAAAAATAAAATCAGTTTTTAAACAGACTAACAACTCGCCTCTTAATTTCGGTTACAAGGCGATCCAGCATTCGCCCCATAATATAAACATTACATGGCGATCCTGCCTCGCCTCATAAATTATTACATGGCGATCCTGCCGAATACTCCTGGAGTGCTAAAGAAAAATTAAGCACCCAAGATCGGTATAAAGAAGGAAGAGCTATTAATAAAAATAGCACCCTGCTAAGAAAAAAAAAGGTCCTGAAAGCCGCCAAAAGACAGGAAGAGCTGAGAAATAACAGTATAAAGCAACAGCAGGATAAAACAACAAAATATTCAATGAAAGCCGCAAAAAGATAAATATAAAAACAAAACAAAAAACACACAGTGCGCTCCTTGATGAGCACCTGACCGAACGGAGGCGACTTCGCCCATGTTCACAGATAAAAAAATAAAAATTTTTTTTTGAAATTTACCCTATAATGGGAAAAGAAATCAATATCGGTCCTAAACCAATAACAATAGAAACTTATAAAAAAAAGGGTTAAACCAACAACGAAGGAAACACCCTTGGAGATTCCTAAAGTTAAACCACCTAAGCGTAGAGGAGGCTTTTTGGTTAACAAAAGGAGAGAGTTATCTAATTTAAAAAGAATAATCAACTCATCTCCACCACCTAGTTGGGAAATAGCCAGTAAATACTGGGAAAGAATAGATATGATTGAAAAGTTAATTCAATCACATAATAAAATAAACAAAAACAAAATATTCGAATAATAATTCAAAATTTTTTTTTTTGTTATATAAGGAAATCAATATTTTTTTTTTTTTTAATATTTATGCTATTAGCATATATAAAAACATTAACTTATAAATGATTTTTAATTTTATGTAAAAATAAAGAAAAAAAAAAAACAAGAAAAATATTTGTACAAACGAAATTTTTTTAATAAATTTTTATGCAAATTTAAAGTAATACGAAGAAATTATCATTTTGGCGCTTATACTATTACCAGATATTTCATTTATTAATGAAGCTTTAATAGAGAAAGAAAAAAAGAATAAAATCTGTTATAGAACAGTAAATACTAAATTTTGATTTTTAAATGGAATTCATAAAATTATTGGAACAAATTATACTTAATGCTAAAAAAATCCTTGGGAAGACCGTATACTTTAGAAACGGTAAATGAGAAAAATATAGAAATACAAAATATAGAAATACAAAATATAGAAAAACAATTAGGAGATTACCTAACTGGAAATGTATTAGAAAAGAAAAAGAAATAGAAATGTTAGAACTGTTTAAAGGATTAAAAGTAATGATTTATGAGGCGAGGCAGGATCGCCATGTAATGTTTATATTATGGGGCGAATGCTGGATCGCCTTGTAACCGAAATTAAGAGGCGAGTTGTTTTTGTTTTATTATCAATATTTAACGTAACGTTTAGTTCATCTATGCTTATAATTTTATATGGACCATGATATGGTGGGTCGCTTTTCTTTCTATTACTAACTTTAACTAATACTAAATCTCCTATATTAATATCTATACTATTAATTTTATTATAACATTCTAAACTTTTAGTTTTCTTTGCTATCTCTATGAATTCCTTAGATTTCTCCAATGAAAATTTTAATCTTATTTTTAATTCATTTGCGTAGTTATCTAAATTATATATTTTATCATTATTCATAACCTCCTCACCTGGTAAACTCGGTAGTTTCCCAAAAATTAGTTCGAATGTACAATAACCTGTGTCTACATGTGGTGTTATGTTATAAGCGAAAGAATAATAATGTATCCACTCATGCATATTCATTCATATTTCTTTCATTAACTCATTTATAAATTCTGTACCTCTATCAGATTTTAGTGTTTTGAAAATGCCATATTTTAATATTAGGTTTTCTGTTAAATTTTTTGCTATTGATTTAGCTTCTTTTGTCCCCATTGGGACTGCTATTACATATTTCGTTAATTCGCATTGCATTGTTAGTATATCTGGATAATTTTATGATGGTCGTAGAGTTCCGACTGTATCGATTACTATAGTGCTAAAACTGCCTTCCGGTGTGTCTGTTATACACAATGGTTCTTTTGTGTGTCTGACTTGTTTGTTTCTCTGACAAAGATCACACGTTGATATATATTTCTTTACCATTTTACACATGTTCTTCCATATGTATTTCTGTTTGAGTTTTAATAAAGTTTTTCTAACTCCAAAATGTCCTCCGCATGGTGTGTTGTGATATAATTCAATTAATTCACGTTTATTTTCTTCATTCATTGTTCTTTTAGGATTGATATATAGGAGAATTCTGACGTCTTTTTCTTTATTTTTATTTAAGATTTCTTTGAATCTTTCTTTATTTACTTTACTAAATATTTCGTCACTACTTTCAAGTGCGAAATTATTGTAGTCTAATCTGCCTAAAACAGAAGGTAGTTTCTCCAACATTTTACCTAAGTAAAAGGGATTGTCGCTACATCTGACGGCCGTTTGATTTAGAGCATGATTATTTTCTATTTTGAATTCTATAGTCGAATTCTAATATAAACTTAAATTTTCTTGCAAGTTTCATATCTTTCATGGATGTAAATTCCCATACTTTGAGTTGATCAGGCTCCTTTGGAATCGTATCTTTTTCCATATTCATAGCTTCTTTTTGAGCTTCATTTCGCATATCCTCTTTTTGTATTATTCTTTTTTTCATATTTCTTGTCATCACCAGCGTTTTCTTAATTGATTCATCAATTGTGTGAGGTATCATTGTTTTTAGAATATCCGAGTCTAATTCTATTCTGGATAGTGCGTCGGCGTTAGTGTTATTTTTTCCTTTCTTGTATATTATCTGAAAATCGTAATCAGATAATTCCAATCGAATTCTGGTTAATTTGGAACTCGGGTTTTTATGTGAAAATAGTGCGATGAGTGGGCGATGATCTGTCACGACAATAAATTTTCTTCCGAATAGGTATGGGCGAAAAAATTGTATGCCCCAGTGTATACCAAGTAATTCTTTTTCTATAACAGCTTTATTTCTTTCGTGTTTGTTTAATGAGCGATTTGCAAAGGATAATGCAAAATCTGATGCATCTGTTGTTAATATAAACGGTTTTCGAAATCTAGATATTGCAAATAGGTGGTCTTATTAGTCTATTTTTCAGGGTTTCAAATGCCGTTTGGCATTGTTCTGTCCATTCAAATTGTTGGCCTTTCTTCAACAAATTATTCAAACAATTTGCTATGTCTGCAAAATTTTCGATAAATTGTCTGTAATAATTGCAAAATGCTACAAATCTTCTTACATCGTCAGCATTTTTGGTGTTGGGTATTTCGTTATTGCATTAAATTTTTCAGGGTCTGGTTTGATTCCATCTTGTGTTATTAAATGTCCAAGATATATGACTTCTGGTTTTAAAAAACAGCATTTGTCAGCGTTAAGTTTTAAATTGTATTTTTTCAACTTTTCGAAAACTTTTTAAACAGACTAACAACTTTGGATTTCACTTAGAAACCAAAATAGAACGAAATAATCAATTGAACTGGGGACACTTGAGATACACTCAATATAAAGAAATGCATTCAACACCCGATTGGTGGAATTTAAAGTACATTTGAAATGCACTCAATATTTAGAAATGCAGTCGATGTCCAATTGGTGGAATTTAAAATGCACTCAAATATCAAATCAATGATTTGATATTTTGCTTTCTGAAAATCATGTGACCTCAGTAGAAATGTTCAATATCTTTATAGAACTTAATACCAATTTTTAGTAATACTGTAAATTAAATACAAAACTATTGTCAAATAATAATTTTAAGAGGGGTTGTTAAGTTCGGTCTTGGTAATGTCAGGTTTCGATACCATAAACATGACAGGTCCAGAGAGGCTGCTAGTGGTGCAAATAAACCTGCACCATTGTGAAGCAGCTTCAGCCGAACTAGCAACTTTCCTCATCAAAAATCAGGAGGACGTGGACCTTATCCAGGAACCTTGGATTAATAAAAATAAGGTTTGTGGACTAAGGGTCACCGGATACACACTATTTGTTCCGTCTACGGAGGACAAGGTAAGAACGTGTATATTAGCGAGGAATGAATTGAATTTAATCATGTCTCATTCTTTCAGGTGCGGTGACTTGACCGTCGTAAATGGAGATGCCAAAGGTAAGAGAACTCTTACACTTGCTTCGGTGTATATGCCGTACGAAGCAGTATACCCGCCTGGAACAGAGGTGAGAGAACTGACGACACGTGCAAGAAGGATGGGGCGCTATCCTTATATTGGGATGCGATGCCAATGCACATCACAACCAATGGGGGAGCGCAGACATCAATAAAAGGGGTGAGTTAATGTTTGATTTTATAGCTACTAACAATCTTATTATCTGTAATAAGGGAAATATGATATGAACAATATGAACAGAGATAGACAGGCAGTGATAGATCTGACATTAGTGAACCGCGATGAGCAACTTGTTGCGGACTGGAGGGTGGTATCGGACTGTACTTTTTCAGACCATAGTCGCATTACCTTCACAGTGAACTTTGACACGTCTAGGGGAGTTCCGTTTAGGAACCCCAGGGGGACGAAATGGGACTCCTTCAAAGAAGGGGTACGTGTAGGGTTGGAGCAACAGGCCCTTGGCGATTTGCTACCGACTGATTTGGAAGGTGTTGTGGACAGGCTCACTCACAAGGCTGGTAGGGCGGGCCACTCGAAACCGGGGCATTAGACTTATCAGTCTGTCTTCATTTTTGCTGAAGGCACTTGAGAGACTGATAGATCTGTATCTTAGAAGCAAAATTGATACCCATCTCATCAGCAACGCTCAACACGTTAACCTGAAAGGTAAATCAGTTGAGAGTGCGCTACACGAGGTGGTGGGCTACATTGAGCACGGCCTGCGGTATAAGGAGTATACTCTTGCTGCGTTTCTGGATATAGAAGGGGCCTTTAACAACATTAGGATCGAGGCTATTAGGGATTCGCTGGTGGGGCTGGGAGTTAGGGGCTTTCTGGTTGAGTGGATAGTCCGTATGCTTAGCAGCAGGATTATCAACTAGAGCCTGGGGGATCATAACGTAAGGAGAAGGGTTACCAGAGGGACGCCTCAGGGGGGGAGTTTTATCTCCTCTTCTGTGGCTGCTAGCGGTTAACGGAATTCTCAGGACATTTGATTCCAGGGGTGGGAAAGTCGTTGCCTACGCAGATGACATAGTACTGCTGGTCAGGGGGAAATTTTTGCCCACGATCAGCGAGATTATGCAGGTGAGGCTGGGCGAGCTCTTGGCATGGGCGAAAGATAGTGGACTGGGTGTAAACCCTAACAAGACTGAACTGGTGCTTTATACCAGGAAGTATAAAATAGAGGAGTTTAGGAGGCCAGTGTTAGATGGCGTCGGGTTGACTCTATCGGACGGTGCTAAGTATTTGGGTTGCTTCCTAGACAGCAAATTGTCTTGGAAGAGAAATACTCAGCCTCCATTATGTTACTACTTTGAGGTTATACGGAAGGGATTCCGCAAAACCGTTAACCAATCATGGAGGGACAGAATGGATTGCAGGGTGTCTAGGGCGTTATGGCCCGCATTGGACGCAGGGGCAACCAAGGTTCTTTTGGGACTGGACAGGGAAGGTCTCAGGAAACTTACGGGGTTCCTGACCGGTCATTGTTCTGTCAGGGCTTTCACAAGTAGATGGGACAGGGACATACCGGATTTTTGCAGGTTGTGTGAGGACGTTGAGGAACTGGAGACAGTTGAGCATATAATGTGCCACTATCCTAGGTTGCAGGGGTCTCAGACAGAAATATCTAGGAGATAGATTTCACGACGAACTTGGGTGTGTCGCTGGATACAAACCAGTAGATTTGTTGAGATTTGTCAGGGAGATAGGACGGCTATTTCTAGCAAGGGGACGATAGGAGCTGGTTTCTGGGGAGTATATATTCTTTCTATCTTTCTATCTTTCTTTATATCTATCTATCTTTTTTATTTATTTATTTAAGTCTACGGAATAAATCCTTACAGACTCTTAACATAATAACTACAAAATTATAAATTAATATAAGTAAAATATTTTTTTTTTTTTTTTTTTTCAAATAGAAGAATTTAAAAACAAAATGATGTTGCGTTTAATAATATTAACATTTGAAGAAAAATCTAACAAATTATAAAGATTATTAAAATCATTACACATTCTTATAAACGGATCAGCATCAGCATACATTTGACAATAAAATGGAGTATATAATGGAGTATAATTACGTGTTGATCTTGGAGGAACGAAAAGTACACAATTTTCTAACAGGAAATCGGAGCATATATCACCATTAATCAAATTTAATAAAAATGTAACGTTCTTCTACTTTTCAGAGTGGGAAGCGTAACGAGGTTTAGTCTGGTTGTATATGAAGGTAGATTATTAATGGTATTAGGGTAGGTGCTTCGTAAGCAGAATAGCAAAAATTGTTTTTGCACTGATTCAATTTTTCCAATTTGAACAATGGATCCCAAATCACAGATCCATATTCCAAAATTGGTCTCACGAGCGATGTATATAATTGTTTTGTTACGTTGGAATCTGTAAATTCCTTAGCCCATCGTTTTATAAAAGCTAAGGTGCCACGAGCATTATTAATCGTCAATAAAATATGCCGTTTAAAATCCAATTTTGGGTTTAAGAGAATACCCAAATCTAAAATATTATCTACTAATTCCAACTGAAAACCACCCACAGAGTAAATACCAAAAGATTCTGTCCTTCTAGAGAAGCGCATATGTTTACATTTTTTCAAATTTAGTTCCATAAAATTAGAGCAGCACCATTCGTAAAAACTATTTAAATCCTGCTGTAGATAAATTTGATCGGAATTTTTATTAAAGCCACGAAAAATTTTAACGTCATCAGCATACATAAGAACGTTTGAAAACTTTATTACCGATGGTAAATCGTTAATAAAAAGAGAAAATAAAATTGGTCCAAGATGGCTACCTTGAGGAACTCCAGATGTTACAATAATATTTTTCGACGTTGTGTTATTAAAATTAACATTCTGATTTCTGTCTTTTAAGTATGACTTTATCCAGCTTAAACAATTTCCAGCGAAACCCATCATATTTAGTTTTTTGAGTAAAAGATTATGGTTAAATTTATCAAAAGCTTTACTGAAATCAGTGTAAATGACATCAGTGTTTTCGCCATTAAGGAAACCACGGTTTACCAAAGCTGTTAATTGTAATAGATTAGTTGTTGTAGAGCACCCCTTACGAAAACCATGCTGAAGAGGAGATATTATAGAGGAAATTTGATGACACAGAGAATCAGTTAAACATTTTTCGAATAGCTTTGGAATCGCGCAGAGTTTTGCAATTCCTCTATAATTAATAACATTTGACTTATTTTCAGATTTAAATAATGGAATTAAGGAAGAGTCCTTCCATAACTTTGGGAAATAACCATTTTTAGTGGAGATATTAAACATTATGCTCAAGGGATACGCCAAAGCCTCTGCACAGTTGATTAAGATGCAACTGGGAACACCATCAAGCCCACACGTCGTTGAGTTTTTAAATTCTTTTAAATTGAAAATGAAAATTATTCAAGTTCGAGGCCATACTCTATATTTCTTCATTAGGATATTGTCCTAACAAATAATCTATAGTTTTTTTGTTTTCAAATTTATTATTTGACCCTTTCAGGAATGTGTTGATAGATCTATTTCGGGAATTTTCTAGGTTCCCATCATCAGAACACGTTTTGAAAGCGGTAACAATCCCATGCCAAACATCAAACATTCATTTGACTAGTTTACTCACTACATGAGAACTAATATACATATGAGTTTGAAGTTAAAGATTATAACCATTGATCAAAAAATAAATTGTAAACTTGTTTGATGTGCAAGATCCACCTCTGGTGGATATTCAATACACGTTTTTTGTTTTTCTCTCTTTTTTATATTTTGTTTAGTTTGTAAACAAAACAGGGGAAGTAAACTAAGCGGTACTTTTCCTTTTTTACAAGTTTGTTATAATTTTTATTAAAAATAAAAATTATGTTTTTTTTCGACCTTTAATTGTGCAATGAAAATGAAAATTATTCAAGTTCGAGGCCATACTCTATATTTCTTCATTAGGATATTGTCCTAACAAATAATCTATAGTTTTTTGTTTTCAAATTTATTATTTGACCCTTTCAGGAATGTGTTGATAGATCTATTTCGGGAATTTTCTAGGTTCCCATCATGAGAACACGTTTTGAAAGCGGTAACAATCCCTTGCCAAACATCAAACATTCATATGAACTAGTTTACTCACTACATGAGAACTAATATACATATGGGTTTGAAGTTAAAGATTATAACCATTGATCAAAAAATACATTGAAAACTTGTTTGATGTGCAAGATCCACCTCTGGTGGATATTCAATACACGTTTTTTGTGTTTCTCTCCTTTTTATATTTTGTTTAGTTTGTAAACAAAACAGGGGAAGTAAACTAGGCGGTACTTTGCCTTTTTTACAGATTTTCTCTTAGAATTTACAAATTTGTAAAACGATTTAGGATCTCTTCTTAAATTTATTTTCATATTTTCCAAATAATTATCATAAAGCTTTGTATTAAGCAAGTTATATTCAGCACGCGAAACAGAATATTTGCTATAATCAGTTACTAAGCCAGTTTCTTTATATTTTTTAAATCGTTTATTCTTTAATTTTTTTGAGTTCCACGGTGGACCAGAATGATTAGCAGGAATATGTTTCGGGATACAATCGTTCATATAATTTAAAATAGTTTTGTAGAATACATCGATCATTGAATCAATATATGTTGATTTACCATTAGCGATAGATAATAAATGAAGCCAATTTGTATTATAAAAATAATAATTTAAATCATTATAATTTGCCTTTTTAAAACAAAATACTTTTGAATTATCATTACCAGAGTTTAATGTTTAATGGCAAACGGTAAATTCAGACTTAACCCTATAGTGGGATGGTATGGATCTTCCGGTAAGGTTACAGGGTCAGTGCGATTTAATGAATAATCTGTTGGCTCATTGACATACATTAAATCTAGAAGCCTTCCTTGAACGTTGTGAACACCATTGATTTGAAATAGGCATAAGTCTGACAAATTATTAACAACAGCATCATTCCAATCCTTTGAAGTAGATGCCGAATAATAAAACGATTCATTTAAATATGTCCAGGAAATTGAAGGAAGATTAAAATCACCAAATACAAGGATAGAATCATCAGGATTAGCTTTGACACAACAGATCTAATAGTTTCTATATGAATATCGTAAAGTGGTTGTTCGGAATCAGGAGGAATATAGGAACATGTTACAAACAATTGTTTTGCTTAATTTTGATAAGAACGCCAATAAATTCAATATTTCGAGGTAAATCAAACTGAATTTCCTCAGATGCAAGTTGACAAGAGACAGCTATTAAAACTCCACCCCCAATTGTTTCAGTTTCTCTATCCAATCTATAAATGTTATATTTATTACATAAAATCTCAGCATTAAAAACATTCTTTTTTAACCAGGTTTCAGAAAAAACTATTATATGTTGAGTAAAATCAAAACTATTTTTAAATAAAGTTGATAGTTTTGTATTTATGCCACAAACGTTTTGATAAATTACAGATAATTATCATGAGGATGATCATTTGATGCATTTGAGACCAGTAAAGACAAACGACCAGAAGGTAATTGATTATTTTTATTTTTAAATTCAAATTCTCGTACAAGTGTATACTCAGGCCAAAAATTTGGATCAATAACGATACTAAAGAGGTCAGCAGGCACAGTTATTTTGAATGAAGATATTAATCTTGGCTTAGAAAAATTGAATTTACGTATTTGGAACACAGCATTTTGATTAAGTTTTGATTTTATGTAAAAATCAATATCACCAGTAGTTGTTTCGGAAACTAACCTGGAAACAAAAACTGATTTATTTGGCAATAAAGATCTTAGTGGATTATGAACTTGTGAAGAAGTATTTGAAGCAGAAGAAGTAGAAGCAGAAACAGGAGCTGACGCAGGAACCGGACGAGCGGAAATTGAAGAACCCGGAACAGAATTATTATGATGTAAAGAAATAGGAACAGAAAGAGCAGGAACCGAAGAAGCTAAAACTTGAGCATAGTTAGGAGCTAGCACAGTTTGCTGATTATTATTCGATGTATCAGTTAAATTATTTGAAGGAACTATTGCAGTATTATTAGTAGAATTAGGATATTTTAAAGATGATTGTATAGGGCTAACAGGAGTATCATTAACATTAGTAAGATCATCAGGTTTATCTTTATTTTTTCTCGCAGATTTACGTCTTTTTGGAGAAGACTGCTGATTGGATTTTAGAGCCTCAAGAGACTTAAAGTCTTTAAAAAGCTTTCCATAGGTAGCAATACGATCAACCAGATCAAGCGCTCCATCTTTAATTGATTGGTAATCAGTTATTGTACTTTGGACAAAGCGATAAAAAGTTGCGCCAAGCGGAACACAATCTGGACAAGTCCATTGTAAACAGTTATATTTATTAACAGACTCAGCAGCAGTAACAGGAATGCCACTACATTTAAAATGGCAAACTCCATGGCAAATATAGCAACACATCATTCTCTCATACTCTGCTACGATAGTACAGCCTTTAATTACACAGATCATTTAAGGGATTTTTAAAATGTTAGCCGGGCTTCTGGATATAAAAAAATAATATGTGGCAGCACTATTAAGATCAAGCAATAAAAAAAGGTTGTTGTCACGGGTAAGTTGAAGCAATCAAATTAGCAACTCTGTACAATGTAATAAATACGATGGGTAAGGCTATGTATGATTAAATTACAATGACAATCTGGTAAATCAATGTTGATATAAACGGCAAATAAAAGCAAAGCATAAGGTAAATAAAGAAATGAATAAAAACAACTTAGATTTATTGTTGTTGTAAGATTTTTGCCAAAAATAAAAATAACACCAAACAAATTAATTACAGCAATTATCGATGATATTTCACTTTGTACGTATGTAGAAAACTACGATTTGTTGTTTGTAGTAGAATACTTAGCTGGAGAGGGTGATATATGTGAATATTTTTTCAATTTAAATAAGCTTATACAGGAGTAAATAAAACTCACGACCAAACTTTAACAGTGTTGCTAACTTTTCAATCTATCTTTCTGTCTATTTCTATTCTTTCTTACCGTTTTTCTCTGAAGGGATTCACAATGGACCGTATTGGTCTCCTAGTGAAGTTGTGCCCTTGGGCACATAACCCTTCCTAACCTAACCATCACCCAAATCTTCAGTTTTCTGCAATAGAAAAAGATAATTAGCTTAACTTAAACCGAGACGTTACATACAACAGACAAAACAAACTCCATGAGAATCCTTTTGTCTGTATAAACAAAAAGATTCTCATAAAATCTAATATGACGATATCATATTAGATTTTTGTACTTGAGGTAGACAAATATTCTAACTAAATATGTATGTAAAAACATAGAAAGTCCGAAAAATTTTTTTTTTACATTTTTACTACAAAAATTAAAACATTTTCGAACAATTAGCATAACACGGTTCTTTTCAACAAACACAGTTTGTTGTGATATATGTTGTTTTTACAAATTGTAATACAACAAACACAAAGTATATCGACATGTAAAATTGTTGTTTTTCAAATAGTTTTATTTTATAATTAGGGTTACCATATCAGGCAGTTTATACACTAAGGCAGACAAAAAGATTCTCATGGAGATTATTTTGTCTGTTGAGTTAAGCCAATTATTTCTTTCTATTAGAGACAACTGAAGATTTGGGTGATGTCAATGAAACAAGTGTATTGTCTATCATGAAAATGATCAAACTTTTTGAAAAGCAACAAATAAAATCTAATATGACAATATCATATTATATTTTTGTACTTGAGGTAGAACAATATTCTAACTAAATATATGAAAATATAGAAAGTCCGAAAAAAACAATTTTTGCATTTTTAATACAAAAATTAAAACATTTTTGAATTTTTGTTTTGTAAGAGTTGTACTTGATATAATCATTTTCCTCGTCTCTACTACATCTTGACATCTACTTGATCCTGCGTATATCTTTAAGTCTGGTTGTTGTCCACACTATTAATGTGCTTATCAGCACAATTTTTTTTAGCAAAATAAATTAGTAAAACATTAGTAAAATATTAGTCCAAAACAGTTAAGTGCTTAATAGGTAGAACTAAAGTTTTAGCTGTATACACAATTTCAGCAAACAATTTGCTGAGAAATAGTATACTTGATTTACAAGACGTTATACTAACTTTTCAACTAAGTTTTATTTTAGTGTCGGGAAAGTCGGGGAAGTCGAAATAGGATTCATAGTGCCATTATCAAAATTTGACTTAAAATAATCAGCAAAAAAAATTAACAATATTATCTGATTTATCAGAGGATAGATTTGCATAAACCATGGATAAGGGAATATCAGTTTTCTGTTTTTTGGACCGAATTTAATATCATTGGTTTTAATATCATTTTCAATTTTAAGCAATTATTCCTTATTTATTTAGAAAATTAAATTCCTTTTGGGAAAGAAAATATTGTTATATAACCTTATTCCTCCGATTTGTTTACTTTTTTAATCCCTTAGTATACCAGGGATGACTAGAACTTGTTTAATATGTAGAATAAATGTTCTCCTTACATTCAAGAATATATTTAAAAATAATTCATATGAATTATTTATAGAATCACTATTTAGAACATCTTGCTAATTTATATTATGCAAAAGAGAATTTAAGACATCAAAATCACAAATATTAATATTAAATTGTTTATCAGATAAATCACTTGAACATCGAAGGTAATTATAATATTCTAATTCTACAACTAAAGTCTTATGATGAATATTTGCATGAGAGAATGGTTGTAAACAGGCATTAAAAAAACTACAATTAGTAGTTTTAAATTGCCGAATATTAAACTGTTTACTATGTATTAATACTAACTTGTTAACTTAACTAAAAACAAAATTATATGTAAAAATATGCGACTAGAAATACGCGAATATTAGTAACTGCTAACAACGCCGCTAGTTGTGTATGTATATTAATTTAGAAAACAAAAAGAAGCTGTATATATTTATTGTTTCGCACAAATTATGTGTTGAATGATGTCTCAATGAAGCCTCAAACAGGCTTTGAAGTAACAAATATAAAAATTTTACTAATTTTTTTACTAATAGTCGCATATTTCTAGTCGCACATTTTTATATTATATAATATTTGTTTTAGTTAATATTTCTATAGCTTACTATTCACGACGACAACTAGCAGCAAGCTCGTGTGCATATAATATTTTTAAACACGAACTAACGATAGAACTTAAAACATAGGCATGCTGTTTGCAGTGTGTGTTCAGCTAAGGCAATTTTTAAGTTTTGATACTATTGAAATATGGGCTCTATGAAACAAGACCCCAATAAAATAAGTCCCCAAACCAAAAATGAAATAAGGCCCCAAAAATTTCTAATAAAAAAAATTGGGGTCTTATTTCATTTTTTGGGGCTTTATTTCATTTTTTTTTTTTTTTGGGACTTTATTTATTTCCCCAAATAATATTTTTGGGGTGTTATTTCATTTTCTTAAATATCAAAATTTTTTAGTAATATAAGCAAATAACCGTTATAATTACTGCATGAATTATCAAGTTATTAATGTAAATAGTTATTTGCTATTAGTAAGTGAGATTATAACGTGTAGTAATTTTGAAGTTTCTTTTGTGTCGCACGCAGAAAAAACATTATTTCGCGAAGCAGCCTGCCGCGTACTACGGAGGAAAAAACCCCTAAGACCGGCCGAAGGCCGCCACCCAGAAGAACTTGTTTTTCAAATCAGATGTCGAATCCGTTGAAATCTTATATTTTTAAGACATCAAGTAATTTGTAAAAACAAGTTTTTCTGTGTGGCGGCCTTCGGCCGCTCTTAGGGGTTTTTTTTCCTCCGTAAAACGCGGCAGGCGGCTTCGCGAAATAAAGTTTTTTCTGCGTGCGATTATACGATTTATAAATTTAGTTTTATTTTGTGATATACTACTAAAAAATATTAAAAAAAACTGTATTGATATACTAAATACTATTAATCTTTTTATTTTAAAAAGGCTGAAAAATGTATTAATTAGGAATAAAGAAATATTTTAAAGTAATATATAATTTTGTTTTTTTTTTTTTAATTGGGCCTTATTTCATTTTCGAAATGGGGCTTTACTGCATTATAAAATAAAGCCTCAAAATTGCGGTGTTATTTCATTTTTTTTTTTTGGGGTATTGCTTCATTATTTCATTTTTGGTTTGGGGGACTTATTTCATTGGGGTCTTGTTTCATAGAGCCTGAAATATGTACCCGTTTCATATTTTGAGCATAGTCAGTATTCGACAAAAATAAACTATTGACTAAATTTTAAACCCTGGTTGTAAACACTCATAGATAAAGTATTTAGCTTCAGAGCTAACAAACAATTGATCTAAAATTCTTTTTAATCCATTATAAATATTATTAATCTAGACTAGACCCATATCATAATCTTTATTGATATTAGAAGGTAATACAGAATCATTAAAATTAGACCAAACTATATCAGGTAAGTTAAATCACCTAGGGTAAAAAAACGAGTGTTTTCAACGATATTCTCATACAAATACAAAATAAAATTTACATGTGCAGCATATAACTTTGATGGACTTCTTGGTGGAACATATGAAACGCACAGCTAAAGCATACCATTTGTAGCACGTATTACAACAAACAGCTGATCCAGTAATTCATGCAAATATATTATGATTTCTATTCCTTTTTAACTGCTATTAAAACACCTTTACCTTTAGAAGAACCAGTCATCTTAAAACTTTTATATTTTCGAAATACATCATAAAAATTAAATTAAAATACTCTGAATCATTAAAATTACTATTTAGTCAAGTTTCAATAATTACAAACATATCATAATCATATTGCGATGAAAAATCAAACAGATTTTTAGATTCCAGATACATTTGGAAATATATCTTAATTTAGAAGCATCAGTTGGAAGGTCTGATGATTTTTTTTGGAAAAAAACAAAAGGTCGAAGACGTACATAAGCAGGCCATAGCGACAATTTAATTATTTCATTGTAAAAGCAAATTGTAGCAAATTTGGCAAGCAATTGGAAAGAGTTATGTTCATCTGCCACTGTCCCGAGGGTATATGGTCTCCCAAAGATACATAAGACAGGAACGTCTCTACGGCCAATAGTATCTTCAATGAACGTGCCTTGCTATCAGCTCTCAAAATATGTAGGACAAATACTAAAACACATAATTTCAGACACCTACAATATTAAAAACTCGACACAATTAAAGTCACAATTGAAGGAAATAGAACTTGAAAATAACCAGATTCTAATATCATTTGATGTCATATCTCTATTTACAAACATACCTGTACACACGGCAATTAGAAATATAATGGAAAAATGGGACACGATTAAGAAATTTACGAAAATACCAAAATCAAAATTTTTAAAAATTCTCCAATTTTGTCTTGCAGACAATAATTACTTTGTATATGACAATAAAATAATTAACCAAATCTTTGGAATGCCAATGGGCAACCCACTTTCACCAACTATAGCGGATATAGTTTTAGACAGATTGTAAGACGAAGTAATAGCTGAATTAAAACAGAAAAATATTCACTTAAATACATAACTAAATATGTTGATGACATTTTGGCCATAATTAATATTGACGATAGAGACGAAATCCTAGACGTCATCAATAAATATCATACGAAAATCCAATTTACAATTGAAATGGAAAAAAAATGGGGAACTTGCATATTTGGATACTAAACTATACAAGAAAAACGGCAAAATATATTTTAATTGGTACGCGAAAGAGATGTCATCAGGAAGATTAATGAATTTTAACGCAACACAACCTAAAAGCCAAATAATAAATACCGCCAGAAATTTCGTTTTTAGAGTTTTGAGCATAAGTGATAAACAGTTTTACACAGAAAACTTTAAGAAAATCACCGCAATTCTTAAAAACAACAGTTTCCCCTCAAACTTATAAATTCTCTAATAGAAGACACATGTAGAAAATTAGAAACAGAAATCTGTGAAAACAACGAAATTCAAGAAAATGACAACACCGTTTTTTACAGTGTTAAGTATATTCCTGGCTTAACAGACAACAAGAATATAAAAACAACAAAGGAAACAAAAAAACATACACTTCGCTTATAAACCCAATAAAACTCTCAGCACAATATTTTCTAATACAAAGACGCCAATAGAAAAACAACAACAACAGAATATAGTGTACGAAGTTAGTTGCATTGGAAACGACGAACAAAATTGTGCTTTGATATACATAGCGACAACAAAAAGAGGTTTAGAAACAAGAATGATTGAACATAAAAACGATATAACAAAACAAAAGGAAACAACTGCTTTATCACAACATATGATCAGTACTGGACACACAGCTGTTTAAAATATTAGATAAAGAATGCAATGAAAAAAAGAGATACACGATCGAAAGCTTACGAATTCAGCAAAACACAAAACGAACAATGAACCATAAGAAGACACTAACAAAATAAGCACCTGCTACAGGGTTGCAATAAGTTAAAAGGGAAAAAGTACTGTGATATTAAACTTAAGCTGTATTGTTAAAATTATTGTTTTATGTTAAATGTTTCTTGTTTTTTGTATAAAATTAAACGTTTTAATGTGAAAAAATAGTATTCATCTTATTGTAAGTCAATATTATTTAATGGTGTATGAAAAAATTTTGTATTAATGTATGTTTTTTCTAATTAAAATATAGACAAAACCTTGAAAAAGTCAACAAACCATTGACGAAACGTCGGTTAAACATGTAATTAATTGTTTTTTATTTACATTCAAACGTTAGGCCTTATTAGCTTATAAAAATATCATCAAAAGATGATATTTTTATAAGCTAACTTGGCCAAATAATTTCAAATTAAAAAATGTTTTTTAAATTCTCTATTTTACAGATTGAAACATCATTTAGTGTACTACTTACATCTTGATTCTATTTTCAAAAAAGTATATGTGAATATAACAAAATTTTCACTTTCAAACTTAATAGCTATTTTCCCTTTTTTACAGGTTTTATTAAAAATTGTTTACCACCCCAAACTCCAATGATTCTATTAGGTTTAGATATGGCATATCCTGTAACTCAAAAAACCTTTTCGTAACGTTCAATTCGGATCCGGAAAATATGAATAAATTTATGGCTCCGGATTTTTCCCATTGTATCGAATACCCGATAATAATAATAATTTGTAACTATTTATTTGATATTATTTTCAATTATATTTTTATTCATATCTAAAGGGTCCGCCAAATAATTTTTTTTTTTTGAACTCCTGAACCAATTGGACTTTGTATAGCGTCATCAAACGTTTTTTTTTTTCAACTAGTGCTTATTTCGTGAATGGTAACACTTAGCTAATGTCTGATTTGACAGATAATTAGTTTTATCCTTCCGCTAACGAAAATGGTCCGTATGTTCGTTATCTTGTGAAAAAAGTGAAAGAAACTGGCATCCTCATCGATAAACCAAAGCGTGAAAAGCCAAAAACAGTGCGTACACCCGACAATATTGCTGCTGTGGCAGAAAGTGTGCGTGAAGCGCCATCAACATCAATTGACCGTCGTTCTCAACAATTGAAAATTTCGGAGACATCATTGAGACGAATTTTGCATAAAGACCTTGGTATGACGCCATACAAAGTAAAATTGGTTCAGGAGTTCAAAAAAAAAAAGTTATTTGGCGGAGTATTTTAAATCTGTATTTAAATAAGTCTAAATTTCCTAAACTTTAAACACATTTTCATACAAAGATGTGTTAAATTTCACCGCCAATTTTAAACAACAAAGCGTGGGATTGGACCGCTGGAAAATACGTTTATCATTTTGTTTTTTGATCCTTTATCACCTATTCGAATTTTACTAATTTCAAAGAAACCCATCGGAAAAGCTTCCGTGTCAGGCAATTTATACAGGATATTTGCCTTTTAATTTGTCTGCAAAATCTGAAACTTTGGAGTTCACGAATAAAAACTACCTAGTTTTTTTGGACGGTTATAAATCTTTAATTTCCCGAGTTAAAACGTTTGCATATAATAATACATAATAATACAGTTATAAGTTTACTCGTCCAGTGTATTTAACCGGACATAATTATATAAATTCATATACAAAATTAATTCCGTCGACAAATTTTAATATGATGTCATATATAGTTGCGTCTTATTGCATCTCGCTCAATATATAATTTTATATTGCAATTAGAATACTCTAAAACTAATCCAATTAATACTGACGTTATATATACCTAGCCATTGAAAAATTCAAAATAATATATATTTAGATATTATATCATATTTAAAAAACAAAATTAAATTTTGGATAAAATTTTACATTACCCCATGCAGATTCACACTAGAAAATTTGTCAATCATATTTTGGATATAAATATTGTATGAATTACATTTATGCAATAGTATAATTAATTGACTATATCATTTAGTGTATATTTTTTTACACAAAATTCATCCCAATTTTTGTCTTTTGAATTGATTTCTACCTGGATGTTAAATTTCTACACCTTATACACAAAAGATGTAGAAACCCCTAAAAACAGAACTTGTTTCATTTGTAACATTAGGAGTTTTTAATTTAGTTTTAGATTTTTTTCAATGTAAAAAGCTAATTTAAGTTTGAACTTTTTTCAATGGCGTGAGTTACTAAATTCCATAAAATCTTCATTTTCATTATATCTCCATTTTCAAAGTTTTTTTCTCAAACAACTTGTTTTTTTAGGTAATTTTAAGAGAATTTTTGAAGAAAACCCCGTATTAGACGGTAATTATTATTATTTGTTTTTTGTTGTTGTTTGTTTTCTATAGAAAAAACTTTTCTACAGAAAAAATTTTATTTGTACAAAATATTTTAAATACATTTCAATTTCGGCCTCAGCTCCGTAAGGCATTATTGAGGCAAGTTGGCAAATTAATTCATTTTCGAAAGTACAAATAAAAATCTAACTTAAGGTTAAAAGATTATTAAATAAGCAATAAATATGTATAAAAAACGGTTTTACAAAAAAAATTTTAGAAAAGCGTTTCAAAGTTGTTAAATAAATGTTGTTTACAAGACGATTTAAATAATGAAATTCGATTAATTGATTTCAAATCTATATGTAAATTATTGAATTTTACAGCACCTAGGTAATCAATGCGTTGCTTGGTAGTTTCTAGTCTACATCGAGGAATTCTTAAATTGTTCTGTTTCGTGTGTTAAAATTAAATTGCTATTGAGAAAATGTTATCCTTTGGTGACCAATATGGTTAATGCATTTAAAAACAAACATTAACACCTGATACTCATGCAATCCATAAATTGGTAAAATTGTTTTACTTATATCTTTATACAATCTGACAGTTGAATACAGTATTGGTAGTTTGTAAATAATTTTTAATGCTTTGTTTTGCATGCATTGAAGCGATTTCAGTGAAATGTTATTGTTTTTTTTGTAAGCATATATAATTGCTAGGTTATTCAAATGCGATTGAATCAAATATTGAAATATCATCATCTTTGATTTAACATCCAGTTTATTTTTCAATTATATAAAATTCCAATAGCTGGAGCTATTTTCCTTTTTAAATCGTTCATATGTAAATTCCATGACAAGTTACTTTGCAATGTGATTCCCAAATACTTAACGGAATGGGTTTTATCAGCTTTCCCATAAATAAACACGTTGAAATCAATATTTATACTTAAAGCATGTGATCTAAAGCGTATTAATTTGGTTTTATCAGGGTTAAGAACTAAACAATTTAATCGCGCAAATTCAAATATTAAAGCAGCGTCTCTTTGAATTCTTGTTTTACGTGATAAATCATACTTGAAGGGGTAAAACAAGCACACATCATCTGCAAACATAAAAAGTTGCCCATCTAAATTCAGATTTTTTTAATCATTTAAATATATAGAGAACAATAGTCCAGTCCACTACCCTGCGGCACACCATAATTAACAGAGAAAAGAAAACTGTCCGTGTTATTTATAACATATTGTTTCCTATTAACGAAATAATTTTTAAAACAATAAAAGTTCTCGTCCCTAAATTCCATATTTCATCAATTTCTGTAACATTATTTCATGATCTACTAAATCAAAAGCTTTAGTAAAGTCAAAAATATTCCGGCAACTCCACTATTTTCTTCCATGTAAAATAAAAGTTTATCAAAAAGAATCTTCTCAAAAATGTTATCAATTGTAGAAAGAACAGCAATAGGTCTAAATTTATCTATATTTGTTGCATTAACTTCTTTTGGAATTGGAACTATTTTGTGCACTTTTAAGATGTCAGGGTACACTTAATTGTTAACGATTTTATTTTAAATATTTTTTAATATTGGGATTATAATATCTCTACATTCTTTTACAAATTTAGGCGAAATACCACCAAAACCTGGACTTTTATTATCTTTCAAATTTCGAATTATTTGTTTTGTATATATTAGTATCAGTTCAGATATAAATTTATACCGCTTTATAAAATCGGATCAAATTGTACCGCGCCAATATTCAGATGTCATTTAATATGATATTGTCAAATTAAAGCTAAACTAATGCAACCTTATATAAAACTGTATTAAGACTCATATTAAATTTCGTATGAAATAAATTTCGTATAAATCATCATATTAATTTTTTTTAATCGGGTTATTAAAAGACGAACGCTTCTGTATGCACTAGGGTTATAACTTTTGACTTTTTTTAATTATCAAATTTTAGCTAGCCTAGCCGTTTATTAGTCCACAAAAATATAAAATTTGTTTCTTCGCAATTTTCGAAAGAGTTTCCGCAAAATCCTCTTTTGGTTTAATTAAACTAAAAATTAATATTTAGCTAAAATGTTAACATAATTATACAATAACAATAACTTAAATGACGTTTTCAAATTTCACGTGTTTCGCGGATTTTGATTAAACAGATTAAACATTAAAATTGGCAAAATAACGAACATAATAAGTAAAAGTTATTTAAAATGTGTTGTGCAGTATTGGTCAACTAAAAAATTATTGGTCCCAAAATGACCTGAAAAAACGATTTCTATTATTGATACATTATTGCCAGTTACGTGCTGATAGGTAAAAATTTAGCATAAAAAGCTATAACCCCAGTTTGCTCATATTTTTGTAAGCTTCCCCGGGTTACAAAACAAAATACATAATCAAAATAAAAAATCGAAAAAGAACCCCCCCCCCCCCCCTCCCCTAAATAAATTCCTAGCTACGTGCCTGTCCCTTTATTAGACCTATATGAACTATTCGTTTTGTTGTCGTTAAAAACCGTTTCCCCCTCTGTCCTCCTGAACTATTTCCCGTTTGTATCTCGGTGTCAATTTGTTACCTATCCGCTTATTCCCTTTAACAAAAATCTCATCCCCAGTCTTGTATGCCTTAATGTCTGTCTGTTTCCTGTTATGGTAATCTAAGTCCCTTTCCTGTTTTCTCCGTTATCTTCCGAACATTCCGGAGCCTCTCTTGCTCCAATAACGCAGGGTCTGTAGCCATTTTTCTACCTCTACAAAGACCTATTCAAAAGCTAATCGAATGAAGAATGCATTTTCTCCGCTTTCATGAATCTCATTAGCTCAGTAAGGGTAGAATGGAATCTCTCAACCTGTCCATTTACGATACTCGTATATGAGGGTATTTTGAAAATCTTGATACCCAGCTGGTCTTCCAGCATGAAAGCAATAGAGGCTGAATTTAGAAATTTTTCGTTGTCCAAGACAACATTTCGGGTATTCCGAAAAAGTCAATAAATCTCGTATGTCCTCTGTGGCTCTCGATTTATTGTGGCTTTGGCATTATCTTGTTGAATACAGATTTTTTTTTTTTTTTTTATTAATTAATTAATAATCATATAATTACAAATTATATATTATTACCCTAACTGAGCACTAGCTACTATGGCCTTCTGCGCGTTGTAGCGAAAACAGACCAGTGCCTCTGGTGGGAATCGAACCCACGACCCCCGCACTGATAAGCCAGCAGCACGCTACCAACTAGCCTACCGGGGCGCACTGTTTTTATAAGAAACAAGAAATTTACTCCTGAAAGTTGCTGTAAAATTTTCGATTATAAAAATTAAAAAAAAAAATGTGTTCAGAAAAAATTATTAAAATATTATTTAACTTCGACGATTAATTTAAATAATACCAAGACAAAAATCGCAAAACTCTGTAACGACGAGATTTCCTCCGCTAGCTTTGGCAAGCTCGCGGAGGTAGGGATCGTCACAGAAATTTGTTTCTTTCAGTGACAGAGAGAAAGAAGGCAGGTTTTTTTCGATAAACGTTATAATTTATTTTCTTATATCTAATACCACACCCTATAACTAAAATGAAAATAAAAGGAAAGAAAGTATTGTTCGAATTTGGTTCTGCGACTAGCGGTGGGATGACGTCTGCGGTTGATCTGCACCGGGCTTTCGCTGTAGCTACAACTCACGACCTGGGGTTCGTATGGCTCACGCTCGACTGGTAACAGTTGGGAGAAGGCCAAAAGCACTGCGCAATCTCTGCTGGGTAATGGAGGGAGGAGGCCAAATGCACGGCTCAATCTCGGCTGGCTAAAGTTGTGAGAAGGTCAAACGCACGACTCAATCTCGGCTGGCAAAAGTTGGGAGAAGGTCAAACCGCACGACTCAATCTCGGCTGGATAAACTTGAGAGAAGGTCAAACACACGACTCAATCTCGGCTGACTAAAGTTGAGAGAAGGTCAAAATCACGACTCAATCTCGGCTGGCTAAAGTTGAGAGAAGGTCAAACGCACGACTCAATCTCTTTTGGCTAGAGTTGGGAGAAGGTCAAACGCACGACTCAATCTCGGCTGGCTAAAGTTGGGAGAAGGTCAAACGCACGACTCAATCTCGGCTGGCTAAAGTTGAGAGAAGGTCAAACGCACGACTCAATCTCGGCTGGCTAAAGTTGAGAGAAGGTCAAACGCACGACTCTGTGACGACAAGTTTGGGCACAAACTTATGTCACACACTGTAGTTGTAATATGAACAGTAAAATAGCAATAACAACACACAGACTCCACGTACATGCAGTAACATGCACTGACCAAACTTGTAAACAAGAAAACAACAACAGCAATACGCATGATTAAATGTACTAATAAACATATAGCAACAACTATTAAGGTTGTTTACAAGTTAGACAAAAATTAAAGGAATTTAGGTGCCGTTAGTTTACACTAGCAACAAAGCACTAACATTTGTTGGTAGAATTATTTGTTGACATCAAAGTATAAAAGGGCAGCCAAAATAGGAAGAAGCTCTCATTCTTTTAGCAGCGATCAAGTGTGTAAGTATCCTCGAAGTAAATAGTGAACCTGGTAGACACTTCGACTGGTGTTTAGCGATCACCAGCCGAAGTTTAGAAACTGTGTCGAGTGTGTTATAGCCCTTTGGATGGTGTTTAGCGATCACCTGACGAAGGCTATAACTGAGTGAAAATATCAGAGAGTGATTGTGCGTTAGCTGGTGTGAAGAAATTGTGTCGAGTGTGTTATAGAACTTTGGATGGTGTTTAGCGATCACCTGCCGAAGACTATAACTGAGTAAAAGTAGTAAATAGTGTTCGGGTGGTGTATACCGATCACCACACGAAGTTAGTGTAAACGAAGTAGATAGAAATATCTTCTCTTGGTGTTTAGCGATCACCTAGAGAAGACATTTGGTGGTGGTAGCAGAGCGTATATATCTCCACTGGTGGTTTCCGACCACCGGTGAACTTCGGATGGTGTTTCTCGATCACCTGACGAAGTTACAGAGATCCGAAACCAGAGCCCACTTGGTGTTTACCGATCACTTTGTGGGTTTTGGCAGTTATAATTAACCTTAAATCCGAACTATTACAAGCAGGTCTAACTACACGACCACAGTAAATCTGCTGTCGGGTAATCTACAAGTGTTTAGCGATCACGAACTAGATTATCGGACAGACGATTTGGTGTGGTGGCACTGGGTGGAATTTCTGGCCATGTTTAGCGATCACGACCGAAGGGAAACCAAGTGAAGCATAACCAGCGGGGCTGAGGGCGGTTCCGAAGAAGACCCGAGCGAACCCGAACGATTTCGAGAGCGAAATTCATCATACCTCATCAGCCGAAGAACAGAAGGTAAAGGTAAATCGTCTAAACGAAGGGCAAGGAGAGTGACGCAGTACGAAGTGGGTGACCCGAAGGCGATCCGAGTCGAGCCGAACAATCCCGAGCGCTAAAATAAGCAATTGCCGGTATCAGAAGTGATACAGAGAGTACGAGATCAACAGGACATATTGTAGAAACTATAAAGAGATACAGAGCGTGGTACCCGAGGACAAGCCGAGCGCAGCCGAACGTTTCCGAGCATATTTATAAGCAAGTTATCGCCAATCAACGCACGGAACAGCCAAGAGAGTGAAGGATCGGAGTGGAGGAGGTGGGACGAGCTCCCAATAACCACGAGAGTCGAGCACACGAGAAGATACGAGGGCATCTGAGGCATAACCTCTGCTAATATATTTTATCAAAATATTTTAATTAATTAAATAAAGGTTTGAATTGAAAGTACTACAGCGGTGTACATTTATTTCTTGTAGCGAACACTGGACAGTGGCTGAGTATACCCTAGCAAAAATAAGTCGTTACAACTCAATCTCGGCTGGCTAAAGTTGAGAGAAGGTCAAACGCACGACTCAATCTCGGCTGGCTAGAGTTGGGAGAAGGTCAAACGCACGACTCAATCTCGGCTGGCTAAAGTTGGGAGAAGGTCAAACGCACGACTCAATCTCGGCTGGCTAAAGTTGAGAGAAGGTCACACGCACGACTCAATCTCGGCTGGCTAAAGTTGAGAGAAGGTCAAACGCACGACTCAATCTAGGCTGACTAAAGTTGAGAGAAGGTCAAACGCACGACTCAATCTCGGCTGGCTAAAGTTTAGAGAAGGTCAACCGCACGACTCAATCTCGGCTGGATAAAGTTGAGAGAAGGTCAAACGCACGACTCAATCTCGGCTGGCTAAAGTTGGGAGAAGGTCAAACGCACGACTCAATCTCGGCTGGCTAAAGTTGGGAGAAGGTCAAATGCACGACTCAATCTCGGCTGGCTAAAGTTGAGAGAAGGTCAAACGCAACGACTCAATCTCGGCTGGCTAAAGTTGGGAGAAGGTCAAACGCACGACTCAATCTCGGCTGACTAAATTTGAGAGAATGTCAAACGCACGACTCAATCTCGGCTGGCTAAAGTTGAGAGAAGGTCAAACGCACGACTCAATCTCGGCTGGCTAAAGTTGGGAGAAGGTCAAACGCACGACTCAATCTCGGCTGGCTAAAGTTGAGAGAAGGTCAAACGCACGACTCAATCTCTAGGGTTGTTCACAGGATCTCGAAGGATATTCGCAGGACCTCGAAGGATGTTCGCAGGACCTCGAAGGATATTCGCAGGACCTCGAAGGATATTCGCAGGAGCTCGAAGGATATTCGCAGGAACTCGAAGGATATTCGCAGGACCACAAAGGATATTCGCAGGACCTCGAAGGATGTTCGCAGGACCTCGAAGGATATTTGCAGGACCTCAAAGGATATGCGCAGGACCTCGAAGCATATTCGCAGGACCTCGAAGAATATTCGCAGGACCTCGAAGGATATTCGCAGGACCTCGAAGGATATTCGCAGGACCTCAAAGGGAACTCGCTGGATGTCTAAGGATGTAGAAGGGTTAGTTAAAATTACCTTGTTCCAGATCCCTGTGGTGTCGGCCTTTTTATACTTATACGAGGTACCTTCGAAAATTATTGTGCATGAAAGACGAGGGTTGGTTGGGAATTCTTAAGACATAGTGTAATGTGTTTAATTAATTTTATTTTCCTCCTTGGAATAAAAAAAAACTAATAACAATAATATAATTCATAATATAATAATTCAGTATTTCAATAATTCATAATTCAGTAATTCAATCGATTCTCGTATATAAAAAAAAAAAACATGGAGTGTTGGCGGAAACAAGCGTAGCGACTTCCGTCATTACACATGGTCCCCCCCTGGAGAGTCTAACGAGGTGGTAATGCTCGGGACATTCGATAGCTAGGTCGTCTTGGCTGATGATCCGTTTTCACTGAACCTAGATGTTGTACCCGAGCCCGGTGCTGTCGGTCGACATGGATACGATATCGCTGGTCATCGATAACATAGACCTGACTACCGCGTCCCCCGGGACCAAACCGCTCCAGTATGCAGCGCAAGTATTGTTGTAGTCTTATCCGGACATCGTTTGAGAGGTCGTCCCCGGTGGAAAAAGGGACATGGGATGAGACGAACGGTCGCCGTGGTGGAGTCCGTGGTTCGTAAGCGGGTAGTGTTGGAAACGGTGGGGTATATGCCGTGGGAGGCAACCGTGGGTGTCCCGGTGGCGTGTAATGTCGGGTGTTTGTGAGCCGCGGGTTCACTCGCCCTTTCCCCGGGCTGAACGTGGGCTCTTCGTCGGTACTTGATCCGGATGGGGATGTCGTGGTTGAAGAAGTGACAGCGGAAGACGACGAGGACGCCGCGGAAGAAGATGATGACGATGAGGATGACGACGATGATGCGGTAGATGACCTGGACGATGTGGTAGAGGCCGGTGACACTAATACGCGAGGCGTAGGTGGGCGCGTAGGTGTCGTTGAAGTGCCCTCTTGGGCCCAATATACGCGGGGCGTAGGTGGGCGCGTAGGTGTCTTTGAAGTGCCCTCTTGGGTCTCATATCCGCGGGGCGTAGGTGGTCGTGTAGGTGTCGTTAAAGTGCCCGGCATGTATCCTGTAGTAGCTTCGTCTGCGTTATTGGCTGACAGCGTGGCTGAAACATAGTCCTGTGGTGGCCGCCGTTCCGCGCTAGTTGAGGTGGTAGGCGCCGCAGCCGATGTCAAACGTCGATTCGTTTCGCGGACTCCTGGCGAACTGCTTCCCTCGGGACTTCTTCGAAATTCACACGTCAGGCCAGCACATGTGATCTTGGTTCCACACTCTGCCAAGAACCTCAGTCCGATAATAAAATCTTCAGTGGCATCAGGCATGACCAGGCGCTTGGTATATAATTCTTGACTCCCAAAGACGATTTCGTGGTCCAGGGCATGTGTTATTCGTCGCAGTGACCCATCCGCAAGTTCAACCTCCGATTCATAGGGCTGGAGAGTAGTGACATCCTGAAGAGTACTCACTATGCGCTGACTCACAAAGCAGCTCTGAGCACCCGTGTCGATCGTGGCGGCTACCAGCCGCCCTTCTATGATGACATTGGCTATGACCCTAATAGAGGTGTATTGAATAGAAGTTTTTAGTTGCGCACCCCCCTCGTCTGGTACGATCCTGGTTTCCGTTTCCCGACCGCCGACAGCACTGAATGGTCCTCACATCACGTCGACCACATTCCCAACAGAACCAAATGGTTGGACTTCGACACCTGGCCGTAAAATGCCCAGATTGTCCGCAATTGCGGCACGCGCTGCGAGGATTAGCAACGAAATCTTGTTCGGGCGGCGGAGAGTCCTCCTGTGCCATCAATCGGTGGTGTTCACGGGGATGTTGAGATGCAGCTGGGATGCATTCCAGGTCGGCAGCCATCTCTAGGAGGTCATCCAGGGTCTCGAAGTCCCGACGGCAGATGTACCAAAGATATTCATGCAGGGCGTTCCGGAATATCCTTTCGAGTTTTTGTGTCTCAGAGTATCCGGTGTGTCTCATAAGGTTTTGCATGTCGAGGGTATAATCTTTAAAGGCCTCACGAGGTTTTTGATGACGCTTCCTGACCTCATCCTCCAAGCGAAGTACCGCGGTGGTAAAAAGAATTTGAGAGTCTTTCTGAAATGATGACCAAGCGACCCAATAACGGTTATTATTCCTATACCATATCAATGCCTTGCCGATGAGGATTTCTGGCATCATAGCGGGCATAACGCTGACATCAATCGCGTACATGCGGGCGAGCTCTTCACTTCTTCCAACGAATTCAAGTGGTTGGGTAGCACCGTCAAACTTGATTTCCTATTTCCGGATTTGGTCTGCCCTTGATTTAAGATCGGGACTGCTGGATGGGGTAGGCACGGGGACCTGGATTGATTTACATTCATTGTTTGTAAGGCTAGTTCATGTTCTCCGCTCAAGAATTGACTGAGTCTTTTGCGTAACTCGTAGACGTTCCCAGAAGTTTCCTGGTCAAACTCGCTGAGGTATCCGACCAGCTCCTCCTTTCTCAAGGTGTAAACCCACGAAGAACGTAACATGGCGAATGAAATTGACGGTATAATTGGTTGGAAAGAGTATGATCAAAATAGCGATATCGCGGTGATTTTGGTCCGTCTAAGCTAAACGTTTCATTTTTTTCAATCTGGTGATCTGGTAATGATATAAGACAAAAAACCTCAAACTCTCTGTCCCTGCTCGGGCGCCACTGTAACGACGAGATTTCCTCCGTTAGCTTTGGTAAGATCGCGGGGGTAGGGATCGTCACAGAAATTTGTTTCTTTCAGTGACAGAGAGAAAGAAGGCAGGTTTTTTTCGATAAACGTTATAATTTTATTTTCTTATATCTAATACCACACCCTATAACTAAAATGAAAATAAAAGGAAAGAAAGTAGTGTTCGAATTTGGTTCTGCGACTAGCGGTGGGATGACGTCTGCGGTTGATCTGCACCGGGCTTTCGCTGTAGCTACAACTCACGACCTGGGGTTCGTATGGCTCACGCTCGGCTGGTAACAGTTGGGAGAAGGCCAAACGCACTGCGCAATCTCTGCTGGGTAATGGAGGGAGGAGGCCAAATGCACGGCTCAATCTCGGCTGGCTAAAGTTGGGAGAAGGTCAAACGCACGACTCAATCTCGGCTGACTAAAGTTGAGAGAAGGTCAAAATCACAACTCAATCTCGGCTGGCTAAAGTTGAGAGAAGGTCAAACGCACGACTCAATCTCTATTGGCTAGAGTTGGGAGAAGGTCAAACGCACGACTCAATCTCGGCTGGCTAAAGTTGAGAGAAGGTCAAACGCACGACTCAATCTCGGCTGGCTAAAGTTGAGAGAAGGTCAAACGCACGACTCAATCTCGGCTGGCTAAAGTTGGGAAAGGTCAAACGCACGACTCAGTCTCGGCTGGCTAAAGTTGAGAGAAGGTCAAACGTACGACTCAATCTCGGCTGACTAAAGTTGAGAGAAGGTCAAAATCACAACTCAATCTAGGCTGGCTAAAGTTGAGAGAAGGTCAAACGCACGACTCAATCTCTATTGGCTAGAGTTGGGAGAAGGTCAAACGCACGACTCAATCTCGGCTGGCTAAAGTTGGGAGAAGGTCAAACGCACGACTCAATCTCGGCTGGCTAAAGTTGAGAGAAGGTCAAACGCACGACTCAATCTCGGCTGGCTAAAGTTGAGAGAAGGTCAACCGCACGACTCAATCTCGGCTTTCTTTGGGTTTCTCTAACTAAATTTCTATGCGAACGATGACTTGAAGTACAAGTCGAATGAAAACGTAACAGTTTTCATACAAAATGTGGTTTCTCTATTTCGAACGAGTTGTCAACAGTGCGAACGTAAATGTCAAAACCAGCCACTTGCCTTCTTGTTTTCGAGTAACAAAATATTTTCAAAAAAATATATCATTCATTCCATTAGAAAACTCAAAAAATCTGAACACGGGTCCTCTGAATTTGTTTATTTTTTGTACATGAATACTCTATGGTCCCATTTGTACATTTCCTTTTTCAGATCTCCAAATTTGTAAAAACTCGTGATTTTATGCACGTTTTTAGTTTCAAAAAATGCTAAAAGCACTTCACTTTGAAGTGCCATAACTTTTTAATTGTATGCCGAATGTTATTAATTTAAACGATATTTGGAAGATGCACTTGTCTACTTTATAACTGGATTTTTAAAACAAAATGATTGCTAAAAAAATGCATACTTAATGCATATGCAGTTTTCTAATGCATTTTTCAAAAGTTTCTCTCCCTACGAATAAACTTTGTTTAAAAAAATCATTACAAATAGAAGACATGTTTGTCCCATAAAAATCAGTACTTGTATATTTAGGTAAGATTCCATATTTTAGTAAACTGTATTTTTTTTTGAAAATCGTAGGGGGAGAAACTTTTGGAAAATACATTAGAAAACTGCATTTGCATTTCGTATGCACTTCTTTAACAATAATTTTGTTTAAAAACCCCCAGTTATAAAGTAGACAAGTACATATTCCAAATATCGTTTAAATTAATAACATGCGATATACAATTAAAAAGTTATGGCACTTCAAAGTGAAGCACTTTTAGCATTTTTATCAAATTTATGAAAATTAAAAACGTGCATAAAATCGAGAGTTTTTACAAATTTCGAGATCTAAAAAGGATATGTGCAAGTGGGGCTATAGAGTATTCATGTACAAAATATAAAAAAATCGGAGACCCTAAAAAAACCTCATTTTTCAATGTTCTTTGCTGGAATGAATGATATAATAAAAAATTATAAATATTTAAAAAAAAGAATGGATAACAAAAGGTAAGAATAAAATAACACAAATATTTGTAGTTTTTTAAGAACTTTAAATTTCAGCTTAATGAAATCCACAATGGAACATCTGAAAACGCTGGTGTACTTTTTTGATTTTCTTCTTTTGATTTATTAATTTTTCTTTTGTTTTATTTATTTGTTTTATTTATTTATTTGTCATATACAGCTGATCACTGTTAAGTAATGTTGTATTTATCTTCAAGCAATTTAGTAGTATTTTTGGTATTTTTAAAGGAAATTGTAATAGAAGTTTAAAATATACGGTCTGACACCGCTATGATTTGTAAATACGTAAAACATAAAAATTGACACACGTAAGTGCAGGCGAACGATAGCTTTCGAAATAGAGAAACCCAAATTGATTCGAATTCGAGTGACTAGCTTGCGTTCGCTTAGGTTTTCGTTCGAGATCGTGGAACAGGTCATCAATCTCTAGGGATGCTCACAGGATCTCGAAGGATATTCGCAGGACCTCGAAGGATGTTCGCAGAACCTCGAAGGATATTCGCAGGACCTCGAAGGATATTCGCAGGACCTCGAAGGATATTCGCAGGACCTCGAAGGATATTCGCAGGACCTCGAAGGATATTCGCAGGAACTCGAAAGATATTCGCAGGACCTCGAAGGATATTCGCAGGACCTCGAAGGATATTCGCAGGAACTCGAAAGATATTCGCAGGACCACGAAGGATATTCGCAGGACCTCGAAGGATGTTCGCAGGACCTCGAAGGATATTTGCAGGACCTCAAAGGATATGCGCAGGATCTCGAAGCATATTCGCAGGACCTCGAAGGATATTCGCAGGACCTCGAAGGATATTCGCAGGACCTCGAAGGATATTCGCAGGACCTCGAAGGATATTCGCAGGACCTCGAAGGGAACTCGCTGGATGTCTAAGGATGTAGAAGAGTTAGTTAAAATTACCTTGTTGCCGCGTGCGCTGCCGTAGCCGACTGATCCAGATCCCTGTGGTGTCGGCCTTTTTATACTTATTGCGGGTTACGAGGTACCTTCGAAAATTATTGTGCATGAAAGACGAGGGTTGGTTGGGAATTCTTAAGACATAGTGTAATGTGTTTAATTCATTTTATTTTCCTCCTTGGACTAAAAAAAACTAATAACAATAATATAATTCATAATATAATAATTCAGTATTTCAATAATTCATAATTCAGTAATTCAATCGATTCTCGTATATAAAAAAAACATGGAGTGTTGGCGGAAACAAGCGTAGCGACTTCCGTCATTACAACTCTTTATGCATAATTAATTAGTATATTGTCCTTAGTTGTTTATATGCATAATAATATAAATTGTTTTAAAAACCCTCCTAATTTCAACGAATTTATAGAAATGTATACCATAATATGAATTTTTTTTTTTTTTTTTAATAGATTAGTTTTCTTTATTTTTTCATAAAATTTGTTACAATAGTTTTTAGTTTGTATTACTAGTTTACATCTTATATAAAGAAAAGTGGCTTGGTTTTATATAAAAAACCGTTTGCCAGAGTGTTAGGCCGTTACCTATTTAAAATTTTAACGTTCTATCCTGTTTAGTTTTATTTAAAAATTGAATTCATTTATAAGCATTCTCCTATAACTAGTTGCCTCTTTAACATAACCGTATAGATTTCACCAACTTGCATCTTCACCATTTAATATGTTCACTATGCTACTATCTGAAAGCCGTATATTACCAAAATGTTTCATTCTTAATTCGTTTAGAATAGGGCATCTTCCCAAAAAATGTTGCATTGTCTCTATTTCTCTTAGGTTGCACATTGAGCATAATCTTTGACTACCTATACTGTATTTGTTGCCATTTAACCAAAGTAAATCACCTCTGGCCTTCATAATAAAACTTATTTGCACCATATTATAACTCTGATTACAATAAGTAGGACTTTTGGTGGGGTCGAGTAGTCTGTAAATTCTCTGTTGACTTTTCTGAGAATTCTCAATATATTCTTGACGTTTGACCATTTCATCACCTCTATTAAATTTAAACAAGAATTATTAAATGATAGTTTGTCATGGGTGTGATCGATGTAGCCGACGTGATATTCCAACATTTTATTTTAAGGTCACTGTGCCAAAAAATATCTCTTTGCATTATCTTCGTTGAAAGTATGTGTGGTAATCTGTTAGTTTCATAATCATAAATGGTCCTGGAAATGTACTGTAAGTGTAGGCTATATGTGTAGAAGTGACCGTCTTCTTGCCCAGTTTCCAGCATTACAACGTAAGTAGGAGCATTTTCCCCATGCCTTAAAACTCGTTTTGTAAAATACCGATGTAACTTATCCACATCGTCGAACCAAGAGTTGCCCCAAACTTGTGAACCATATGACTGTATGGATCTACATACAGCGAGAAACATTTTCCACTTAGCCTTTAATGATATTTCATTTTTGCCAATAAAGTTTTCCACGTTGCGTTTATACAATTTTTTGCAGCTTCATTTTTGGCCAAAACATGTTTTGAAAATGACATTGTTGGTGTTAGTATGACTCC
The DNA here is from genome assembly GCA_021234595.1 of Delia radicum. Lineage (NCBI taxonomy): Eukaryota > Metazoa > Arthropoda > Insecta > Diptera > Anthomyiidae > Delia > Delia radicum. Next base: position 172,716,899 of record CM037854.1, on the reverse strand, counting down.
TAAATATTTATATTCATTTACAACATTAACAAGTACACCATTAAACGTCCATCTTTCTGTTCTTGCGATCCTACCTCCTCTTCTGAATATCATTATATCTGATTTCATTAGATTGACCTCCAGACCCCATGTACTGCAATATTTTTCTAAGTTATAAATCATTTTTTGTAAAATATCTACGTTTTCTGACAAAATGACAATGTCGTCAGCATACATCAGCACTCTTATATTAATGTCATCTATAAATAAGCCACCACCTAAGTGGTCATGCATATCATTTAAGTATAGCGCGAAAAGAAGAGGCGACAACAAGCATCCTTGTTTTACGCCAGATCGTGTATCGAACCAGTCAGACAAATCTTCACCTGTCCATACTGCAGATGATGTGTTTTGGTATAAGTTTTCAATAAACATGATTACCTTAGTAGACAGGCCAATTTTATTTAGTTTGTAGATTAAAAGCTTTCTGGGTATACAGTCAAAGGCCGCCTTGAAATCTACGAAGAAAGCGTATACTTTTTTCTTCTCGGAGAATTTAATATTAACAATTGAGGCCAAGTTATATATATTGTCTATGGTTGAGTATCTTTTACGAAAACCCGCTTGAAATTCATTTAATATTTGATAATTGTTCACCCATTCACTTATTCTTTTATTTATTATACCAATCATTACTTTTCCTATGCAGTTCAGGAAAGAGATGCCCCTATAATTGCTTTCTTGATTCGCATCACCTTTTTTGTGAATTGGAAAAATTATACTTTTTCGAAATGTTTCAAAGCTTCCGAACCCGTTTAGTAACTGAGAATAGACACCTCCCAATACCTTCAAAAATTCATCATTTGCGTGAATAAAAAACTCGTAGGGAATTCTATCCTCTCCAGGCGCTTTATTTGTCTTAAAATTTGACAGCTGTTGTTTTATTTCTTGAACTGAAAACGGTTTGTCCAAATCATCGATTTTGATTAAATTTGCGGCATAATGTATTTCTAAAAAATTAACTGTGGGGTTAAGCAGATTTTTAAAATATTGGCCAAATTTGTTTGCTGTTATATTGCCAATGACGAAATCGCTTTGCTGCCTTATTTCCTTTGCTAGAGACCACCACTGTTTACTATCTGTTATTATATTTAGTTTATTTTCAATTTGTTCAAAATATTCTTTCTTCTTTTTCTTACAGAGTTTTGATAGAAGTTTCTTTTCTCAGTGTATTTTATCTTATCTTGGGCATTTTGTGTCTTTTGGAAATCTTGCAATAGTTTCATCGATTCATCTCTTGCCAGTTTGCATTGATAATCAAACCATTTATTTTTAAAAGCAGTGGCTTTGTTATTGGCATTTGGCCTTTGTATGTTCCATAATATGGAACAGAGGTAGTATTCTGTATACGGAGTTTTTATTTGAGGCGTGTAACTGATCTTCCATCCTACACTACCAGACTGTCTCGCACCATGCTACCAACCTTGAACAGCTGAAGTAAAATTATAATCATTAATAGCCTCTTATTTAATGTTTCTTTACGCACAACGAGATAATATAATCCCCTGTTTATTCCATTTCACCGTCAAAATTATGCTGACGCAGATTCTCTTGTACGAAGGAGCAATGAATTTTTATAACTGTATTAATTTTTCAAAAAATGTTAATTTTGGTAAACGTAGTATAATTTTAACTTTGAATGTCTGATTTCTTTGGTGGTTTTCAGCTAGAGTTAGTGGATGTTTTCCTGGATCTTGGCGTTTTGTTAGACCCTAAGCTTGATTTTATTCAACATATTGCAATGACAACTAATAAAGCTCGCGGTTCCCTCGCTTTTATAAAGCGGTGGGCAAAAGAGTTCACCGACCATAACATCACTAAGCAATTGTATGTGTCTCTGGTTAGACCAATTTTAGAATATGGCTCTGTTATTTGGGATCCTCAATACCAGATATACATCGATCAAATTGAGTCGGTCCAGAAACAGTTTCTTTTATTCTGCTTACGAGATTTTTACCGTGATACTGTTACAAATCTTCCATCATATACAACTAGAATAACACGTATTAAACTGCCTACCCTGAAAAGTCGTAGAACAATGCTAAATGTAACGTTCTTAACTAACTTAATTAATGGCGATGTTTCCTCCAAGCTTATAAATGATATAAGATTCAACGTTCCTCAACGTACAACCCGAAATTTTAACCCACTATATCTTAAAGTGTTTCGTCAAAACTATGCCAATGCTGATCCTGTTAGAAGAATATGTGCTGATTTTAATAATCTCTACAATTTATTTGATTTTTCAATTAATGTTAACATTATTAAACGTCATATAATTCTTTTCTTAAATAGCTAAATTGTTTTTATTGTAATATTTAAACTTTTATTGTAATTTTTATATTTTAAATTGTTAAATCACAGTCTGTAAGGATTTATTCCATAGACTGAATAAATAAATAAAATAAAAAAAAAAAAATAAAAATGATATGTTGGGTACAAGGATGGCAATAGCTCTAAAACCCGTTATCGATTCAAAACCCTTTCAACTGACTATCGTTATCTCTAAAATACCGTTACCGAAATACTTGAAATACCGTAAATAGAGTTATCCTTTAAATACCGTTACCGAAATAATCTGACAAGATTTGAAAAAAATCGCTGTAAATATATATATTTTCCCAAAGTTTGATCATAAACTAGTCAGCAATTTTAACTCGTGCATAATGGGAATAAAAATATCGGAGTGCATTGACATTACTTGAATAACTAAAATAACGTTGCCCTTAAATACCGTTAAAGAAAAAACTAAAAAATCGTTATCCCTAAAATAACGGTACCGAAATAACTAGAATACCATTAATGAAATAACTAGAATACCATTACCGAAATAAGTAAAATACCGTTAACGCTTAGAAACCGTTTCCGAAATAACTAAAAAAAATTTAGCCTTATGGGAAAATACATGCACCTTAAAATGCTTATACTTGCATTTTTTATAAAACTGTTTTAGCCTTATGGAAAACATACATGCACTTAATATAGAGGTACATTTAATTTAACTTGCTTTAAATAATTTTGTTTTTATCTTTTCTATGTTAAGATCACTGACTTTCTATTTTATGTTGGGTATGGTCAAGAGTAATTATTAAAAAAAAATGTATTGAGAAAGAAAATATTGATTTTGAGTGATTTAAATTTATTTGTGATTAAAAATTCTATTACACCTTCCTAAGTTCTTCTTTTTTATCCTTATGCAGAAATACATGAACCTTAAAATACATATATATCGATCTGCATTTAATTCAGCTTGCTTTAAAATATTTTTCTTTTTATCTTTGCTAGAGGATTTACATACCAACATACATATATATTAGGGCGGGTCGATTTAAAAATCGCTCAACGTTCAAAGAAAATCGTAATCTAGGGATCAAAATAAGAAACTTTGCCGAAGGAACCATACACTCATAAAAAAAAGTTTGTAAAGTCAGCAAAAAATTTTGCTGAGTCAGCAAAATTTTAGTCAGGAGGATGCTAGCAAAAAAATTGCTAATGTCAGCAAAATCTTTTGCTGAAAATCAGCGAGCTGATTTTTAGCAACAAAATTTGTAGATTCAGCAAAAGTTTTGCTAACACTTAGTAGATTAGAAATAAAAAAGCGTTGGTAAAAATTAATAAATTTTTAGCTGAATTTTAGTAGACTGAAAAAAACGCAAAAAATTTGTAGAAAAATTGTAATTTAGTTAATTTATTTGCTGAAAATCATAAAACATATTTTTGTGATTCTTTTAAAAATAATTTACTATAATAACGAAATATAACAATTTTAATTTTCCCACATTGACGACATGAATTAATTTAATATCTGAAAATATATAGAAATAAATATATATAACATAACAAAAATTTTCTTTCAACTACTTACATCAATGGTTGTCTTAATGATGCTATGACGAAACTGCCGAAGATAATTCTAGAAACGAAACGAAAAAATAAACAAAACAAACGAAACGAAAAAAACAACCCTTTTTTTGCAATAAGAAAAAGAAACCATACAAATCTACCTAAGATGTGTGTTTTTGTCTTTCTCTTTACTCTGTCTACATGTCTGTATATGTTTTTTCATGGTTGATTTTTTTACTTGTCTTGTTAGAGTTGTACTTTTTAATATCATTTTCCTCTTCTCTACTACATCTTGACATGCCGCGACATCTGCTTATCAGCACAATTTTTTTTAGCAAAATTAATTAGTAAAACATTAGTATATTAGTATATTAGTAAAGCATTAGTATAAAACAGTTAAGTGCTGAATAAGTATAACAAAAATTTTAGCTGAAAACACGATTTTAGCAAAAATATTTGCTAAAAAATAGTATACCTGATTTACAAGACGTTTTACTAACTTTTCTACTAACTTATTTTTTTGAGTGTACCTCTAAAACGAATTCTGATGTCCCGACGTTTGACCCGTAGGGTGAAATTTTTTAAAAATCCCACTTTGACCCATTTAGAGTGCCCCAATCGAATCCAACCCAATCGAACATATTTATACTCTATTTCTTCCGGAGAAGAAATAGAGACCCTAATCTTGGAAAGACTCCTCCTACTTTCTGAAATATCTCTATCCCGAGATTTGTACATTTTGCTAAAAAAAAACTCGGCTAAAAAGGCCCTCTTTTAACTTAAAGTTTAACCCCTAGAATGATGATTTATGCATTAATCTGCTAGCGCGTCTCCCAGAGAAGAAGTATCTCCCATAATCTTGGAGAGATTCCTCCTACTTTCCGAAATATCAAAGTAGGCTTTTTCAAAATTTGACCCTACGGGTCAAAAGTCGAGACATCAAAATTCGTATGGTTCCTTCGGCAAAGTTTCTTATTTTGATCCCTAGAATACGATTTTCCTTGAACGTTGAGCGATTTTTGTTGGAAATGTTGATACGGTACAATCTAATTTTTTAATATTTGACTTTAAAATAGCTCATGTGTAGTTTAAGGCCTCTACGACAACGCCTTCCCTAAGCGAATAGGCCTCAAAGAGCAGAACGTGCGTTTATATGGGTAAAAAATTACTTTTTTTTCAGTTTTTGCTAATTTTTTTTTAAATATTGTAATAGTTTTTATTCTAAATGATAAATTATTCGACATAATGATAATATTATGTGTTTAAAAAGCTATAAAAATCCAAACTCGTTTAATATCTAGCACTGTAATAAATACTGCCCCAGACCACTAATGTGCCAATTATTACTTGACCGAAAAATTCGAGCACACATCTTAAAAATTTTTGAAATTGATTACTACAATCGAATTTTTATATTCAAAAGACTCAAAATTGTGAGATATGGAAGAAGTTTTTTTGGTCTCATTAACCTGTCTTAAGGTGATGTCAAAAACGGACAAATTTTTTGGGGTGCTTTTGAAATTTCTAATTTAAAATTGTAAAATGTTTTCTTCAATAAAAGCGAAAACAATTGATATTTGCACAGGGTCTTGTTTAAAACATCTTAGAGAATAAAAGTAAAACAAATTAAAATTACCCCCCAGTACATTTGGGTTGGGCAACGATTTGATTTTACGGATTTCGAGGAAATTGTGTTTTTTGGCATATTCGCTACGAAAAAAATATCTAAAAGAGTACTATTTGAAAATTTAAAGTGAGTTGGTAAGCCGTTATTGATAAGTGCTAGACCTAGAGGTGTCATGTAATGAGTTAATGATGTCTGCGTAAGAATGTCCGAGTTAAAATTTCCAGATATAATTATATCGTTAAACTGTAGAAGTATTTTCTCCAACTTTTTAATAAAGGGGGCAATATCTATACTTCGGTTTCGCCTGTATACACATCCAAAAAGCATTTTTTCCCTGGTGACAAAACTTCAATAAATATGAATTCTGTTAAGTCTTTCTTTACATTTATCTTCTTAATTTTTCTATTTTTCTTCTTCTTTTTATTCCCCTTTTTATTTTCTTCATCATCTTCATCGATTTGACCGTCTTCTTCTTTGCCATCATCATTAACTTAGCTTTTTCAATAGATTTGCAATACAATCTGCAGGATATACTGTTTTTAACAAAAATAGCAACCCCCCCTCCATGTTTTTTTCTATCCGCTCTAAAAGTTTTGTATCCATTTAGTGATATTAAGCTATCGGGAGTTTTCTCATCAAGCCAGGTTTCAGAAACACATATAATATCCAAACCAGAGTTTTGAAATATAAATCGAAATTCGTCAATTTTGTTGTTCAAACTCTGTGCATTAATGTGGAAGATTTATATACCTTTCTCTTGTTTTGCAAGAATTCGAACCATGTTCATTAATACGTCTTTGGAACCACTATATGCACTATTTAAATTTAACTTGAGAACATAAAATAGTAATAGCCCTAATAGTAACGCAATTGTTCTTACAAGTATGAAAATATACAGTTGCTTTAAAATATAAATAATGTAATTTGATAATATTAATAATAATAAGAATTAAAAGACTGGCCATTATTAATTTAAAATATATAAAAAATATCAGTGATATGCATACCTCCTTAAATAACATTAGTAACAGGCACTTCGGGACAGTCGTTGGGTGCGACAAAAAATTTACTAAGCTGTTCAAAATAGTAGATACGAGTAGGCTGGTCAGAAATTTGGCGTTTAATGTATACCAAACCACGAAAAGTATATGCAGAATGTAAACATTTGTCCTTTTTTAGTTTCACAGATTCTAAAAGGATTCTATGATTTTTTAGTGTGAGGCTTTCATTAACATGAAAAGCTGCATTAGAATGAAAGCCAAATTGATTTAGCAATACATTTTTAAACCCAGCATGTTTTTTAAAAGCAGCAATTGATTTGAGAACAAAATTTTTGTCACAATAAAAGCCGCATCAGTAGAGTTGTTTTTTTTTTTGTATTGTTTTTGTTACTTAATCTGTATATGACTTTTACCGAGGGAGGTTGTATATTTTTAGCACGGCATATATCATCAAATACATTGTATACGTTTTCATTTTGTGTAAAGGGAACGTTATTAATACGAAGATCGCAAGCAACGACAAGGTTTTTTTGCCTGATGGTTTGTAGTTTTTTTAAATCTTCAATTTGTGATTTCAGGTCTATATTTTCAGCCGCAGCTGTTTCAATTTGATCGATTCGTTCATTAGCACTAGTAACTTCTCTCTTTAAACTTTCTATTTCATTTAATAGTGTGTTTTCACGCTCTTCCCATAACAATTTAATTTGTACGATATGCTCTTCCAATCGCCTATCGAGTAGTTGTAATTTATCTATCTATTATATATATAAAATTGAATGTGTGTTTGTTTATTTGTTTGTTTGTACCTTATAGGAGACCAAACCTCTGGACTGATCTTCCTGAAATTTTCACACCATTTAAAATTATGTAATTGCTCCCATATAGTTTTTAACAGAGGTAGAAATAAACATTTCTTACGCCACGCCCCCTTTCACGCCCCTTTTCACGCCAAATTTTGTTTGAAAGTTTTAAACTTTTTGTTCTCTGTACAAATTTGTTCTTTCCAACGGATTTTTTTTTATTTGGTAGTATAATGATCTTAATACTATTAACGTCGCCATATAACTATGAACCACGACCACTTCACCGCCCCCTTTTTTTTAATTCAGATACTTACTTATACCACTAACAATGTTTGCAATACAAAATACTTTTTTTGTAATATGTAATTAACTAAAGTTTTATACACTTTTTATCTACAGGTAAGGTAGCCATACATTTTTTTATTACCAAATAACCCTTTTTCGCCCCATTTTACCTTAAATTATAATTAATCTGCTTTCAATCTATATATATAAAATGGAATGTGTGTTTGTTTATACCTTATAGGAGACCAAACCTCTGGACCGATCTTCCTGAAATTTTCACAGCATTTAACTGCGACTCTGGCATGATTAATAGGTTTTTTCGACCACGCCCACTTTTACGCCCACTTTTACAAAATTATGTAATTGCTCCCATATAGTTTTTAACAGATTTATTTCAAATTGTATACACATTATACTCCAAGCGAGATATAAACATTTCTTACGCCACGCCCCCTTTCACGCCCCTTTTCACGCCAAATTTTGTTTGAAAGTTTTAAACTTTTTGTTCTCTGTACAAATTTGTTCCTTCCAACGGATTTTTTTTTATTTGGTAGTATATTGCTCTTAATACTGTTAACGTCGCCATATAACTATGAACCACGCCCACTTCACCGCCCCCTTTTTTTAATTCAGATACTTACTGATACCACTAACAATGTTTGATATACAAAATACTTTTTTTGTGATATGTATTTACCTCAAGTTTTATACACTTTTTATCTACAGGTAAGGTAGCCATACATTTTTTTATTACCAAATCCCCCTTTTCCGCCCCATTTTACCTTAAATTGTAATTAATCTGCTTTCAATATCTATATATATAAAATGGAATGTGTGTTTGTTTATTTGTTTGTTTGTACCTTATAGGAGACCACACCTCTGGACCGATCTTCCTGAAATTTTCACAGCACTTAACTGCGACTCTGGCATGATTAATATGCTACTTTTTTTGACCACGCCCACTTTTACGCCCACTATATACTCCACATTATATACTCCAGCAAGGTAGATATAAACGTTTCATACGCCAGGCCTCCTTTCACGCCCCATTTTGTTTAAAAGTTTTAATCTTTTTGTCCTCTGTATATATATAGAAAAGTTATTAGCCTTAAATAAAATGTTAGCCAGGACAACGTCTGCCGGGTCAGCTAATTAATCATGTCGATTTCTATAGTCACCTTCACTATAAATACTCGCCTCATTCACTTTTTGCTATTCTATAATACGTTAGTGATGTGATTTCTGGAAAACATATGTTTTTAGAGATGTGCCATCAGAAACATATGTTTGTGTTCACATCATATGTATTCTAAAATACTCGTATCACTAATTTATATGTCATTTTTGTTCGACGCCAACTTTCGCGCGTTAAAAAAATAAAAACCAAAAAGTGATGCAAAAAAAATGTAAGTATTAACTAAAAATAAAATTTAAAACATGTATTTTTAATTGTTTGTTTTTGTGAAGGTCTAAAAAACAAAACACACCCCAACAATTTAAGGAGTTGGTTAACTTTATGGTAGCACATCCAGACATTGGAAGAGGAGTCAGTCAACAATGACCAGAAATCCAAAATGCGTTTGGGATGAGTTAACCCAAAAACTTAATTCAACAAGTCTTCCAACAAGAGAAGCAGCGGCATGGAAGAAGGTGAAACATTTAAAAACTATAAGAGCCTTATAAGCACACAACTATATTTTAAATAAAAATAAATGTTTTTTCAGGTCTGGAGGGACTTTAAAGCCAACACTAAAAAGAAGAAACACATGGAGGGTACTGGTGGAGGCATTAACAAAACAGTTCATTTGAACGATTTAGAGGAGTCTGTGTCAGAACTTTTAAATTTTGCAACATCTGTGTATGGAATTCCAAATGTAAACTCATTTGGTATTCCTGATCCAATGGAATCATCAGGGAACGTATCTTTCTCTGAAGTAATAGTTGTAGATGTAGATGTTACAGAAGATAAAGATATCAGTTTTCAAGAGACCCCGAGTACAAGCTCAAAAAAACGAAAAATTGAACCGCCAAATCTGTTGCACATCCAAATTGACCTCCAAAAGTCATTCTATGAGAACTACTTCACATTAAAAAAGGAGGAATTGGGTTATTAAAAATAATTGCAGAGGGCATTCAAAAAATTATATAAAAGTTAAATGAATTCCAAAATAAACAAAATTATTTGTTTATTTACTAAATATGTACCTTAATAATACTAATATTAGTTATAAAAAAGTTCACAACAATTGAATTAAAAAAATGTGATTTTTAAAAGACTAAGTTTTTATTTTAATTTATTTTCTCTTTTTTCCTAATTATAGTATTTATTTTAAATGAATTGCTGTGTTAACTTTATTTTTTAATGTAAATAAAGCTTATATGATCTCTTATTATCAAAACTGGTTTCGTTCTTTTTGAAAAAAACTATAGTTTTGGAAAAGTCTTTCCAGGAAAAAGTGCGAATCTTCTGGCGCCAAATGGTACATCACATGGAAACTTATGCTCCATAATTTTCAAAAAAAATTTTATTGCAAAAACTTGTCCCATAATTTTTTTTTTAAACTGGATTTATGAATTTGTTCTTTTAATTTTTGAAGAAACATTTTTTTAGAATTGCCTTTCAAGGAAAAAGTAGGAAATTTCTGGGACCATACAGCTTATCACTGGAAAGCTTATAGTCTCTAGTTTACAAAACTTGTTTATTCGAAGAAATTGGCTAAGATTTAAAAAAAAATATGTTATGAATTCCAAAAAATTAAAATTTTTTTTTTTTTTTGGAATCGTCTTTCCAGGAAAAATTGAGAAACATCTGGAACCAACTAGTACTTTACAAGAAAACTTATGGTATCTAGTTTTCAAAACATTTTTTTTTTAATTGTCAGAAAAGTTTTTTGAAAAATTTAATGATTGAATTTGATATTTTAATGAAAAACAAATTGTGGAATGGTCTTTCCAAGAAAAAGATGCAAACTTCTGGGAACGTACAACACATCACCGGAAATCTTATGGTCTATAGTTTCTAAAAAATGTTTATTGGAAAAAATTGTCTGGAAGTTTTTTCAAAAATTTTATTTCTAAATTTCTTTTAATTTTTGAAAAAAAAATTTAGAATGATCTTTCCAACAAAAAGTGGGAAACTTCTAGGGCCATACAGCACATCACAGTAAAGCTTATGGTTTCTATTTTTTAAAGAATATTCCTAGAAGTTCTTCCAAAATTTATTTCTGAAATTTTTATTTTTCAAAAAATAATTTTAGAATGATCTTTCCAGGAATAAGTAAATCAAATTCTCGGACCACATATCATAGGAAAGCTTAGAAGTCTGTAGCTTCCAAAGCATGTTTTTTGGAAGAAATTTTCCATGTTTTTAAAAAATTATATTAAGAATTATATAAAATTATTTTTTTTTTTTTAATTGTCTTTCCAGGAAAAATTAGGAAACATCTGGGACCAAATGGTACTTCACAGGAAAGCTTATGGGCTCTAATCTTCAAAACATGTTTTAAAAAAAAAAATTGTCCCAACATTTTTATCAAAAATTTGATTTTTGAATTTGGTCTTTTAATTTTTGAAAAAAAAGAAATGTTTGAATGGTCTTTCCAGGAAAAAGATCTTCAAAACATATATTTTGTAAAAAATTGTTCCAAAAACTTTTTCAAAAATTTAGTTTTTGAATTTGTTTTTTAATTTTTTAAGTTTTTTTTTTAGAATGTTCTTTCCAAGAAAAACTGTGAAACTTCTGGGACCATACAGCACATCAGAGGAGAGTTTATGGTCACTAGTCTTCAAAACATATATTTTGGAAAAAATTGTTCCAAAATTTTTTTAAAAAATTTATAGTGTGAAATAGTGTGAAATAGTGTGAAACTACTGGGATCATACAGAACATCACAGGAAAGCTTGTGGTCTCTAATCTTCAAAACATGTATGTTGCAAAAAACTGTCCCAAAAACTTTTTCTAAAATTTAATTTTTGAATTTGTTTTTTAGTTTTTGAAAAAATTTTTAGAATGGTCATTCCAGGAAAAAGTGTGAAACTTCTGGGACCATACAGCACATAACAGGGAAGGCTATGGTCTTTAGTTTCTAAAACAAGAAGTCCCAGAAGTTTTTTTTCAAAAATGTGTTCTTTTAATTATTGAAAAAAAAAATTTTAGAATGGTCTTTCCAGGAAAAATTGGGAAGTTTCGGGGCCCAAATAGCACATCACAGGAAAGTTTATAGTCTCTAGTACTCAAAACATGTTTTTTGCAAAAAAAATTGTTCCAAAAGTTTTTTAAAAAATTTTAGTTTTGAATTTGTTATTTTAATTTTTCAAATAAAAAAATTTTAAAATGGGCTTTCCAGGAAAAAGTGGGATACTCCTAGGACAATTTTTTGCAAAAACCATGTTTTGAAGACTGGAGACCATAAGCTTTTCTGTCCCAGATGTTTTCCAATTTTTCCTGGACAGACTATTAAATCTAAGTTTAGTAACGTCATGATGCTTGTTAGGAAAAGACCTAACCACGTGCTTGATTACTAAGAAGACAAGAATGGAGCAAAATTGATTATTAATAGGTTTTTGTTAAAGTTCTGCCTATTATGGAGGCTCTAACTTTTCTAAAACTTCGGGTTCTGATGAGATCTTTAGCCAGATCGAAATACTAGTATCAACCTAGCTAATATGTTTGATTTGCTTTATTTTTGTAAATATACGGAGGTTGAAAGCTCGTTATAAATTGAAAATAACATAAAAATAATCTCGATGTATATAAAAACAAAAAACTAATATAACTGTAAAAATTTTTAATTTTTTGGAATTCATAACATAATTTTTTTTTTTAACAATTTCTTTAAATAAACATGTTTTGGAAACTAGAGACAATAAGCTTTCATGTGACGTGCTATATGGTCCCAACGATTTCCCACTTTTTCATGGAAAGACAAATCTAAAAAATTTGTTCTTCAAAAATTAAAAGAACAGCCTCATAAATCAAATTTTTGAAAAAAAAAACTTCTGGGACAATATTTTGCAATAAACATATTTTGGAAGCTAGAGATCAAAAGCTTTACTGTGATGTACCATTCGGTCCCAGACGTGTCCTAATTTTACTTGGAAATACTATTCCAATTCCTTTTTTTGAAATTCGTGACACAAATTTTTTAAAAACTTAAGACAATTTCTTTAAAAAAACAAGGTTTGAAAACTAGAGACTATAAGCTTTGCTGTGATGTGCTGTGTAGTCCCAGAGTTTCGCACTTTTTCCTGGAAAGAAAATGCCAATTTTTTTTTATAATTAAAAGAACAAATTCATAAATCAAATTTTTGTGGGAACTTCTGGGACAATTTTTTGCAACAAACATGTTTTGGAAACTAGAAACCTGCTTTTCTGAAAAAAAAAATCAAATTCCTTTTTACTTTTTTTAAAATAAAATACATAAGTATGTATTATTTTATTAAAACAAACCATTTAAGTTAAAATTTTAAAAAGTATTCAAAATGTCATTTCTTATTAAAATAGCTTCGTTGGAAGAAGTTTGATAATCTTCATCAGTGGTATTGACTTCTACGGGAACTAAAGTCTCTTCAAGCTCATCTAAATGTTCACCAGGACGACAAAAATGAATTCTTATTTTGTGTAAAGCACAACATACGTTTACAATGCGTGCTGCCTTTTCAGGACTATAATGTAGACCTCTTTCATTTATAAGGCATCCGAAACAGTTTTTTAAAATGCCAATTGTTCGCTCTATAATATTTCTTCCTTTGGAATGAGCTATATTAAATTTGGATTCTTTACTTCCAACAGCTGGTGACCTACATGGTGTTAAAAGCCATGGTTCTAGTGGATAGCCAGCGTCTCCCATAATACGTGAATTGTCACCATGATGATACTGGTTTTTAAAAAACCGTTTTACATTTGAAAGTTTCCAAACATGTGAATCGTGACAGCTACTAGGAAAAGTTGCATTTACGAAACGTATTCTATTCAAATGGTCGCATCCCTTAAAGAAAGTAGCATTTTAGTATATACATTTTTAGTTAACGAAATATATTTACCAACATCACATTAAGAATGTGATATCCTTTTCTGTTATAAAACAAATGACGATCATCCGATGGTGTAAAAATTTTAACATGTGTTCCATCAACAACATTCTAACATGTGTTCCATCAACGCCTGGGATTGACGATTTTCTAAAAAAATAGATTCTGGCATCTTCTTTTGTCTGATCATCCATTTTTGCTGATATCCACTTAGGGCATAAAATTTCTTCGAATTCTGATAGAATTTTGGAAAATGTTGATTGGGAAATATTAAGCTGCCAGTCTTTGCCAACCCCATGTTGATAATTCCCCTCAGCAAAAAATCGCAAACATGCTGCCAGCTTGTCAATGGTTCGTAAGCACCCCAGCCGTGTTTCCGATTTGATTCTGTCCTCTAATTCCAACAAAATGTACTTGAAGGCCTCTTTGTTAATCCTAAAATTTTTTTTGAAACTGGTTTCGGGATTTAAAAGTTGGTCTATTATTTTTTTATAAACATACCTGATGTCATTCATGGAAAATACATCCATCGTGTTGATCCTTAGGTTTTGAAGGACACTTCTCAGGTTTCCTGAGTTCTCGGTAATGAAAAAAGCAATGGAATCCATTTTAAATTAAAATATAAATTAAGTTCAAAAAAATTTTTTTTAATACGCGCAATTGAAGAATAATTTTTCCAAACAGCTGATTAAAAACAGCTGATTAAATTAGTGATGGCAAAAATTTTATAGTTTTTATCGATAATTCATCACGAGTATTTTAGAATACATCGAAAACAGAGTGTCGAAAGTGAAACTTTGCCTTCGTCGAAGTGGAGCGCGTATTTAAGAATTGACTTGAATACAAATAAAATTTTAAGGCAAAACAACGTTTGCCGGGTCAGCTAGTATACTTATACGAATCAAAGTGTGAGAGTTTAGGAGTATTTGATAATCTAGTTGTTTTTTTTAACCTCTGAGTGTCTTGTTGAAGTTTGTTTTGATTTGCAAATTCTGGACTTATTGTCTCTTGACTTATATTCATTTGATTGGTATTATTATTGTTAGCACATTCTAAATTGTCTCTTGTTTTTTCTTTACTCTTAATATAATATAGTTTATATATATATATATATTTTGTTTGTTTTATTATATTTTAATAATGATTTTGTGTATATGTATATGTTTTTGTGTCTTTCTTAGTTTTAAGTTTTTGTTTTATATGTTATGTTGTTTATGTTTATAAAAATTTAAATAAAACACAAATAACCAGCGGTTCTAATGTTATTTTCTTTGCCAATATTTAGAAAAGTTTTTAATTTAATATTTTAGTAAGTTTAATATTTAAATTGAGCTTTAAATGTTTGTTTTGAATAAATCAACAAGAGACAACATAACCACAAAAAAAAAAAAAAATCTAATATTTCCTTTCCTATATCGATTGACTTTTTTTAGAACATTTAATTCAGTTTTAAATAGTGGTTTCAAATGTGGAAAAGAGCTGAAAATATTGACCCTATTCCTCGTCCATATTGCATAATTCTAGGTGAATGATAAATTCCACCAATATTATGAACGTTCTTTCCGGATTGATTATTATAATAATTTATATAACACATCCATGGTTATAAATAAAATGATTACTTATAAAAACGTGCAAACGTTTTATATTTTTCAATTATATTTAATTTTCGTTCTTCATCATATCGAATCATAATAGATATCATTGATATTAAAGGTTACAATTGGTAAATATTCCACTCTATTAAAATTTATGTAATTTTTAAGTTATGAAATAGAGAATATTTGTAAACATTTAGTTTTGTTGTTGTTGTGTTTGTTTAATTATATCGGTATAAATAAAAATTATATTATATCTAATAAAACTACCTTTTTTATTTTCATTATGAATTAATCTTTTCTTAATACATTGTATGTAATAATTACTCTTGAACATACTCAATAAAGAATTAAATAAAAAGTCAATGATCTTACAAATAAAATCTAAAAGCTTTTATAAACTAAAAATGTAGACCAGGAATTGATTACTTCCACTTTACGAATAATTGTATTAACAGTATGATTATTCAAATAAACTAGATATCTATATGTATGTTTGTATGTAAATCCGCTAGCAAAGATAAAAATATTTTAAAGCAAGCTGAATTATTAAATGCAGATCGATATATATGCATTTTTAAGGTTCATGTATTTCTGTATAAGGATAAAAAAGTTACCAATAGTTTTGCTGGAGTAGAGTCCCGTAATAATATATTGCAAAGAAGACTGAACAGAGCAGATATTATAGTGAAAGGCTTACCGAAAAAAATTAAGGATTTAAGTGAAACGGTTATAAAAATTGTCTCGCTTTGTGGTTTAACCATTTTACAGGCTGATATACAGCATTGTACATACATACATATACAGTGGGAAAGCTGTGTTGATAAAACTTAATTCGGTCCAATATAGAGATCAAATTATGATGAATTTTTCGAAAAAGAAGTTTTTTGTTCTTAAAGATGTAATTGGCGGTAATGTTACATCTGAGGTGTTTCTCATGGATTATTTAACACCTGTTGCGTCACAACTTATATCAGCATGTATTAAGCTGCGGGAATGTAAGAAAATAATTAAATATAAATTCATCAACACAGATATACCTAAAGTAAAGGTTACACTACCGGACAATACTGAGCAAGTTTTATGCCCACAGCAAATTTCTGGAAGATGATTCGTATGGAAAGCTTATCAGAAATAAATAATTTACCTTCTAGTACTTCAAATGTCAACGGTGGTGAAGGTGGCAGTGTTTCTGATGGTGGCGGCGTTTCCGATAATGGCGGTGAATGTGTTGGTGTTTCTGATGGTGGCGGCGATGGCGGTCTATCTGACAACTTGGGTTCGAATCTGGATTAATAATTATTATATATATCTATTTTTGCTATATTTTTTTTGTTCTTTCTTTATGATCTCCATAATTTATTAAATTGTTTTTTAGTTGGATATAACTTCAATATAATTTCAATTTTATTAGGGATGGTTAGCCAAACGTTTATATGTAATTACATCCCTGCCGGAAATGGACCAGTCACTGGTATGGTCATGTGACTAGAACTTTGTTTGTATGAACCAGTCTTAGTTTCGGTTCTGTTATATGAAAGTGACCGGTACTTTTAACATGGGCTTGTCATAGGAGGTGACAATTGCTACCTGTAACGTGACGGATAACTTGACCAATGCAACCTATCACCGTACCGACTGAAATGAATATGCTACGGGACAAGTTAGAATTAGGTAGTGTCAAAGTATGACCATTTTAGGATTTATGTGATATGCAATAGAACCAGTGGGAATAAAATTATCACGTGACTGGTGTAGGTGTACGTATCGTAGAACTGGAAAAAAATTGTTGAAGGAAAACTGGTCACATATTAAGCACAATGTGTTCTGTTATAAAGGTAGTTTGAGTCGAAAAGTTTTGTAAAGTACCACTGCACTGGTCTAAGGGGTACATATCGCCGGGCATGCGAAAAGTAATTAGCAAGTAACCTCTCACTTTTTATACAGCGTGCCATATTATGTACGGGTTGCCAAATGGCCCGTCCGGAACCAGTCACTGCACTGTTCAAAAAACCTTCAAAAAGGAACAACAAAAATCAATTTTAAAATTAGTTTATTTTGTCTATACCCATTAAAAAACTATTACAAAATTAAATTCATTATAACAATTTAAATTTGGAAATGTTTGCAAGTTTTTTCTTTATTTGCTAACATTTTTTACTAATTTTCATTTTCCAACACTTCTAAAAAGCACTTCATAAACATTTTAATTTTGCATTCTGCATTATAATTCTAGGTCACAAAAATATATTTATAAAAAGAAGGAGCTGCAACAATTCAGTACAAATTTAATGTATAATTTATAAAGCAGAGTAACAAAATATATTTTCAGTTTCAATTTTGTTCCCAAAGAAAGAAAAATCGTTCCCAAAAATCTTGTAAAATATCTAAACCAGATATTTCGAAACCAATATGCAAACATTTTTAAATTTTAATTTATATTCTTGTAAAGTGTTTCAAGTTTTTGAATTAGTTTGGTAGCGATATGTCATGTGTAAAATAGAAATTTACTCGAAAAATCGCCAGTCGGCATTTGGAAAATTAACTTGCCAAACGAGTTTTAACATCGCGACGTTTGGCGAAAAATCCTCATATCTGACAAACTTGGTCACTATCTAAACAGTTTCGTATTCAGTTTTTTTAAACCAGTGGAGTGTTACATAAACAAATTCCTTCAGTGTTGTGTCCACTTTGTAGCAGTCAAGGAACTGCATCCTTTGGTACTAATTGCCATATTTTCATCCACTGCTAACGGTTTTGAACAAGTTCAATGACCAGCAGCTGCTTCAACTGCAACGACCCTAGTTGCTTCAGTACACTTTGATGTTATGTTACTTTTTCTCAAGTTACGTGATGTATCTGGTACCAACCAGTGAATGTTTTGTCACCATATCTATAGTCAAGTGATTGGACATTTCACCTAAATTAACACTTTGTGGTGCACCACAATTTTGGTTTCACCAGTTTCGTGACGTCCTCCCTATTCATTTATCACAGAATTAACACTTTGGATCAATCGACCCTTTATTTCCCGCAGGGATATAACTTTTAATTTAGCTTTTTTTAGTGGTTTTCATTAAAAGGGTGGTATATTTAAAGTATTTCGGTTATATTTTTGCTTAACAAACTTCAATCTATGAACTCTAAAGTATTGAAACTGTTAAAAAAAAAGAATCTTTTTTTGGTCTTACTCTTTGTAAATATCAATTTAAAATGAATATTAGTTATAATTTAGGGCCTATTTGTAGCGATAACAGTTATTTGAGTAGTTGTGTTGGAAATTTTTGTAATGACCTTAAGGTGGGTAATTTTAATTGTCAGAGCTTTAAAGTAAAACATTCTTCATCTAAATTGAGTGAAATAAAAAACATTTTGAGTTGGTGGGATAAGTGAAACTTGGCTTAAACGCAAAATTCTTTCAAAGATTGTCTTTATACCGGGTTATAATTTGTTGAGAAATGATCGAAGATATAGACATGGTGTTGGTGTAGCAGTTTTGCTATACAAGGGAATTAAATACAAAGTGGTGTCGACATCTGCTGAATCTAGGTTATGTGAATATATTTTTTTGGAGATCGAATTGGGTTCTTCTAAAATTTTGTTTGGTAAAGTTTACCTTCCCAGTGGGGACATTGTTGCTTTTGAGGAAGCTGTGGGGGATATAGTGGTGAAGTATGAAAGTATGAAAATGTGATTATAACAGGGGACTTTAATCACAACTTGTTTTGTCCAACGAAGTCAGCAGTATTGCATGCCTTGTGTAACAGATTAAATCTTTCCTATGCTCACAACTCCTTACCGACACACTTTGATGTTAAAAGTAATTCTACATCTTTACGTGATTTTTATATTTTAAGTCCCAACTTAAAATTCCTTGCGTCTTCTCAAATGCAATGCCCTGGTATTTCGAGACATGCTTTAATTTTTTCCGTAATTAAATTGCCCTGTATAAGACAGGTGCAATATGTTGAATTTCGTAATTATGATGCCATTGATATGGATAGTCTGAATCGGGTTACTTTGTCATGTTGCTTTGATCCGATATTTCGGACCAATGATGTAGATGTTCAGCTTGCGAATCTCATGTCAAATGTAGATGCCTTGCATGATTTAGTACCAACGAAGAGACGTAAGATTTTGGATTTCGATGATAATAAGTGGTTTTCATCAAGGGATATAACATTTAATATTTCTCTTCGTGATCTTGCATATAAAGCTTATATTGATGATCGTAGTACTGAGAACTGGAGGATATTTTGTCGAGTAAGAAATAGTATTCAGCACTTCGTAAAATTTGTTCGAATGCTGCTGGTCATGGCAGTACACCGCTTAAATTTGTCAAAATAATCTTTCCTTACTTTTGTATACCACTCACTCACGTTATTAATACAATTTTTTTGACTTCCAGATATCCCAGATATTGGAAAATAGCACGCGTAGTCCCGATTAAGAAAGAGGGAAATTCAAACGCAATAATTTACGTCCGATTTCTATGATACCTATACTTTTGAAAGTTGTAGAACACATTAAAAAAGATCAGATGTTAGGCTTTATTAATAGTAATAATTTGATTCACTGACATCAGTCAGGCTTTAGACAAAATTATAGTACAACCACTCTTTTGATTGGGCTAAATGATTCAATTAAACACAAGCTTAATGACAAGAAATGTAGTGTGCTGATTTCATTGGATTTATCAAAAGCGTTTGATAAAGTTTTACACTCAAAGTTAGTGTACAAATTATGTAGTATGTATATTTTTTCTAAATTAGCCTGTAAGCTGGTGCAGTCGTATCTCCGTGATAGATCGCAGTTTGTGTTAGTTGATGGTAGGGAGTCATTGACCTTGGAGGTTACTAGTGGTGTACATCAGGGATCAGCAATTAGACCCATTTTGTTTATGATGTACCTGAATGATTTTGTTAATATTTTTGATAATAACTCAATTGAGACATTTTTATATGCTGATGATGTTCAGATTTTGTTTTCATCAGATATACAATTTTTAGATGTCTTAAAAGCCACCATTGATTTTTTTCTTAGCCAAATCAGTCTGTGGATGCTGGAGAATGGGTTGAATATTAATCCTAGTAAAACTCGAGCAATGTGTTTTGGTTTAGATTCAAATGACTTAAATATATCGTTGGATAATGTGGGACTAAATTTCGTTTCTGAAATGAAATGATTAGGCGTTTTAATAGATAATAATTTGAGTTTTGAAAAACATATTGATCATATATGTTCCCGCGTTAATAGTACCATTAGACGGTTATATTCATTAGATTTATATTTGCCTCTTCGAGTGAGGAAGCATGTTGCCAGTTTACTGCTCATGTCGCAGATTATTTATGCTATGGAAGTATTTACAGGTACCAACAGCGTTGTTCTAAGAATTCTGCATCTTACTTTTTACCGTATTATTAGATATATTTATAAACTGAGATTAAGGGATCATGTGTCTGTGTGGACTTTGTTGTGTTTTCTTTTGAGAATTTTATTAAATTGAGAATTTTATTACTTTTTCGAAAAGTCGTTATCCGCAATTGTCCCTAGTACATTAGGGATGATTTTCGATTTTCTAGGGATGATTTTCGATTTTCTAGGGTGTTGAATCTCCTTCCCATAGATTTAAAATTATTTGCATTCACAGATACCACCTTTAAGCGTAAACTTAAACAACATTTTGATGTTCTTTAATTGATTAATAAATAATAAAAAAAAGCAAGTTTGTAGCAGAACATTTATCCTTATAGGAAGGTGTAATAGAACTTTTAATCATAAACAAATTTAAATCACTCAAAATCAATATTTTCTTTCTCAATACATTTTTTTTAATAATTACTGATCTTGACAACAAAACACCTAATTTATGAAAGAAATACTAAATGCCTGTACGTATATATGTATGTTTATCCGCCAGCAAAGATAACAACAAAAATATTTATAGCAAGTTCAATGTATTTTTTCCTTAAGGCTAAAAAAAATTATAAATAATACAAATATAAGCGTTTTAATGTGCATGGATTTCCCCACATGGGAAAAATACATGCACCTTAAAATTATCCTTGTGGAAGGTGAGAAGTCTAAATATAAATTTAAAGAAACTAAATTTAATAAAAAAATATTTTTTTATTGAAATTAATTATTATTATATAAGTACATATTTGGTAATGGCAAGTACTTACAACTGTCATTACAAATCACTTTTATATGGGGATGTCGCGCAAAATAATGACATATTATACTAAACACCTTACAAAAAATAGAAAACTATATGTTTACCAGTATTGACAAAAATAATTAGTCTAAAAATAAATTTAAAAAACTAAATTTCATAAAAAATTATTTTTTTTAATAAAATGTGCCCACAAGGGATTCGAACGCGGACCTTTAGGTTGTCAGTCAACCGCTCAACCATATGAGCTATTTATACATGTTATACACTATAAATAAAACCGTAGATGCCTTGCTTGCTCATAATGTCAATACTTTACAGCTCACAAAAAAAACTTGTTGAAAAAAAATTACTCTAGAATGGCTTTACTAAAAATTAATTTAAACAACTGTTTCTTTTTAAAGAAAATTTTAAATTCTAAGAAGCTTTAATAAAAGAAAAACTTAACATTTCAAAATTTGAAAAATATGTAGACTGACTACCGTTTAATTTTTCGCCCTGAATATTAGTTTTCCTAAAAGACACAATTTTAAAATACTGAAGCTATCGGATTTTAAACTCTTCTTTTTGAACTAATATTAGATTTTAGGCTAGTTTCCAATATTAATACTTTAAGTTTTCAAGAATTTTTATTACAGTTTCCATCATATTATTTTCTTCACAAACAATTTTTATTTTCACCTCAAAATGTTTTTTCACAACAAAAAATGTTTTTACATTAAAGAAAGTTTTTCACCTCATTGTTTTTTGCACCACTATAATGTTGTCTTATTTTATTTTTATATTTTTTTTTATATTCCAATGTTTTAAAATATGTGAATTCTGCTAAAAAAAAATATTCTTTTAACTGCATATTATTTATGCATTTAGTGCATATTTTCGCGTTCAAGTGCATGAAATTCTTTGCAATGTTAATAAGGGCAAAAAGAATAAAATATATTTTTAGGTGAAGAAAGTATTAAAAACACCGAAACCAAAAAATTCTCGGTCGGACACTATTGGTAAATAAATTATTAATGTTTAGAATTAGAACTAATCCAAATTCACTTACCAAAATGTGGAAAATCAAAGGTAATTTTTTCAGATCTTTGTAACATCAGCAAATTTTGAAGCCATGTATTCATTTCTTCACCAGAATCAAAAACGATGCCAAATCCACCTTCTTTTGAAGAAAGTACAATAACAAAATCATGTTTTGTGTATAGACGTCTGTTGATGTTAAAACAATTTTTTATTTTAATTATTCGCTTTGGTGTAAATCCGGATTTATATTTCTTTTCATTATCGTAGTATTCTATTCGAGCCCCATTGTATGCATTTTCTTTATACAACACAAAAAATTTTTTTTTCATGGTTTTCAATTTTTTGTGATAGCCAAAAAGAAGGACACCATCATCATTGGAAACCGACAAGCATTGTTGTGACATTTTATTTTCTAAAAACAAATTAAAAATTGTTTATATTAAATTTAAATTTCAACACTCATATAAAAGGTTAGTTCAAAAGTCTGTTAAACGTGTCCTGCTTCAATTGAACTAATTTTAATGTTATATTGTCTTTAAATTGAGAATTAAACTAATTTTGTTCTAATCCCAAATTATCATAACAATGAATTTCATTCGCAATTCTTATTTTTCTGCTGTAATAAATTCAAAGATATGCTTTTCCAGTTAAACTTTTAAGCATATTTCATGAGTTTTTACTGCGATATTGGCTTTCCATAGCCATATTTTTTGTTTATAATAAAAAACTAGACAAAAATAGCTGAAAATTCTGCTAACATATCAGAAAATAGTACCTATGTTTGCATCTGCAGAATACTCAATACAGTTGAGAATCATAGTATGCTTAGGTGGTAATTGTACGTATCAGATTTATTTAGAAACAATTAGAAGTTATTTATATACAGTTTTAAAAGTTTATAAAATGCTCTATGTTCCTTTTACGATTTTCGTTCATTTATTTCAAATGGTTACAAATGGAAGAAAACGATTATATATTTTTTTTGAAAACGTTAACGTTAATACTGCCGAAAATTGCCCATTTTGGAAAAAAGTGTATTATTAAAAAATTTCTAAAATTTGAAATATGAATTTATTTATTTCATTTATTTATTTAATGTACTCAAAATTATTCAGATATAGAATTCAGACTTCATCATCATTATACCAAATCATTAACCAAAAAAAAATTTAACAAAATTTTAATGTTTTAATCCAAGTTTGCATAATTTCGGCAAAATATCACTTTAATTTATTTAAGACCATAATTATCTTTACTGTTATTTAACAAAAAAGGCCCATGAAACTTAATTTTAATGATGACTACCAGATTGTAAAGCTTTTAAATTGCAAAAAATCTCAACTTGATAAAAATAATTATTTTATTGATCCATATAAGGTTTAATGTTCACACTTTTGACAAAAAAATACCCTCCAGGAAATTTACAAAATAATACATAGACTATAATTATATTTACTTTTATTCAAAAAATATTTAACCCTAAGTGGCCGGGGTACAAAAAAGACCCATAAAACTTATTTTAAATTATGACGAAGAGTATAAAACCATTAATTGGTTTAAAAAAAATTCACTTGATAAAAATTATTATTTTGTGTAACTTGATCCATATAATATAGGTTAATGTTTTCACCTTTCACCAATAAACGATTTACAGAATTACATCTTCCAGATTTTTATTAAATTTGGATATGCGATAGATGGTACACAATTAACGAACAAGCGCAATTCTTTATAGTCACAATCTTATTTTTAAGGGTTATTTTTGACCCTTAAAGAAGAGTTTTTTTGTTAATTTCCTAGTGGATATGGATCAAGTTACACAAAATTGTCCTTTTTTGTCCCCCGGCGGACACTAGGTGTTAAATATATTTTGAATAAAAGTAAATATTATTATAGTCTTATCAAATTTAATTGATATTATTCCAAAAATTATTAACGATGTTATTCTGTAAATTTCCTAGTGGGTCTTTCTTTTTTGCCCAAAAGTGTAAAAAGCTTATCAAATTTAATTCATATTATTGCGAAAATTATTAAAGATGTTATTCTGTAAATTTCCTAGTGGGTCTGTTTTTGCCCAAAAGTGTAAAAATTAACCCTATATGGATCAAGTTACATAATATAATTATTTTTATCAAATTGAGATCTTTTTATCAATTTAAAAGTTTTACAATCTTATATTCATAATTAAAATTAAGTTTCATGTGCCTTTTCTGTCCCCAGACAACTCAGGGTTCAAGATTTTTTAAATAACAGTAAAGATAACACAAGGCAACAATTTTGAAAAAATTTTAGGGGCTTTGAAAACCACTATACAATTTTGATGTATTGTGGTCCCAGTAGTACAAATATGGTTCAATTTTGAAATTCTATGGAGAGGTTTTTTTTTTTAAAAATTTTTAAGTAAAATTATAAATTTTTTTAGACGTTTCTCCACATAATTAATGATAACTAAAAAAAAATTAGTCCGATATTATTCAAATAAATTTAGAAAAACTGAAATTTACATAGCCTTTAATCCGTTAATATATTGCGTTTCAATCGGCTCAGTAGTTTCGGAGTTATAATAAAAAATTGAGGGAAAAAATATTTTTTTTACGTGAAAATAGCAAATTTTTTTGTTTTAAAAAAATCATAAAAAATCGAAAACGGCAAAAATCGTTCAGATTTATTGCTTTATCGCAAAGCCACATGTAATAGGAACAAAATGAGATATCGATCATAAAAATCGATTGATTTTTTTCGAATTTATTCACAATTAAGTGAATTCGCTCATTTTCACCAAATTTTATTTTTTTGTTTGATATACATAAAATTGAGTAGTTAATGTTCTTCTTTCGATTGATTGAATTTTGAAAACATTTTCCCCATGCTATGTACAAATTTTCACATCAAAAATGCATTACATAGTAACATTCGTGTATTTTTTGGCAAAACCCTACCTAGAATATACTGATTCTATTCTTCGGAAAGACATTTGTGTTGGATGAGCTTAAATGTAAATAAATAAATAAATTAAATAGTAGAAAATTTATATTTTATTATTCACATTTATTATAATAAATAAAACAAGAAAATAAATAAATAAATATGTATTATAAACTACAAACTCTGAAATTTTCTTTTAGTCGATTTTCTACTATTGTTGAATAACGAAGTGTTACTCTGAATACTCCAGCAAAAATCAGCCATCATGTGTGCATCCCAGCGACCCTGGTATCGTTCCTCCATTGTCCGGATATCTTGGTGGAATCGTTCGCCCTGTTCTTCACTCAAGTCTCCTAGATTTTCAGGAAAACGATCTAAGTGACTGTGCAGGTAGTGTAATTTGATGCTCATGTTGCATCCAAGATTCTGGAAGTGAGTTAACATCTCTTCAACGTGCGCAACGTAATCATCACCCTTGTTATTTCCTAAGAAATTTTGAATAACCCATACAAACGAATCCCATGCATTCTTCTCAATTTCTGACATTGAACTGCCAAATTCAGTATCGTTCACCAATTTGCGAATTTGTGGGCCATCAAATATGCTTTTTGTACTTAAACAAAAATAACACTCGGATGCGTGGTTCGCTGTTTCTCTCCATAGCATAGGCTTCAAATTTTCAAGTGTCGTCTGTAAAATGAAAAAAAAAATTGAAATCAGGAATATGAAGAATTCAAATTTTAATTAAGAAATATTGTAATTATAAAATATTCCAAATCTATTAATTTATACTTACTTTACGTTAGAAGACTTCATAGATAAATTCAATCGACATGGAATGCATATAGTACTCGGTGTCCAATGCTGGTTCAAATTGTGCGGATAGATATTATAGCAATCTTGATATGACTTTTGCAATGAAGTTAAGAACCACTTCCGTTTTTTCCCGGTGATATATTGGCCGCACACATAACAAAATAAATCTGGATCGTTTTTACATGAAAATGTTCTGGCTTTCTGGCTCATTTTTATTAATATTTGAAAATTGTTTTTAACTTCTAAGCTGTATGACTCTAATTTTTGTGTAGGTTATTAAATGATGTTTGCGTTATCGCAAACACTTCTTGAATGAAATAAAAAGGGTCAAGGAGATCTTATAAATACTGATACTATAATTTGGGATAACCCTTTGTGTGGATACAGTTTGTGTGTGCTGCAAATTTTTTATTATTCCCAAGAATCCTAAAAAACATTAAGGACTTTTATGAAAAAAAAAAAAATATCCGTTACAGGTAGCTAACGGAAAATAAGAGCACTTCAGCGTACACGCACATTTATGAGCGTTTTATTACTATCCTACCGCAATCGTAAAAATTAAACAATCTTTTGTTTATTACTTATTTTTTTTTAATTATTAGAATCATAAAAATGTCATAGAGGTTTTTCCCAAAGGGGTTTTGCCAAAATGCGTGTCGTAAAATGCACCTGAGTTTTTATGTTCTGCATTTTCATTATGTAGGTACAATTTTCTACAGTGCTTGTAAATATGCGATACCTTCAATTAATTGTAAATAAAAATGTAAAGCATTCATCGATTTTTATGATCCATATCTAGTTTAATTCGCATGATATGTAGCTTTACTACAAAAAAATAAAAAGTAATATTTTTTGCAGTTTTCGATTTTTTCCAGATTTTTGTTTTTCAAATTTTTTTTTTTTTTAGCATTTTTTTTTTTTTTGCTAACAATTTGTTTCATAACTTTGAAACTATTGATCGCATTAAAAAAATTTGTACAGTTCTTTAAAGATATTGTAAACCTTAATTTTTGTAAATTTAATTTGACAAAATCGGACTAGTTGTTTTTGAGTTATGACAACATAAGTGGAGAAATGGCTCAATTTTAAAAAAAAATTTTTTTAAAAAAAAATTATCCATAGAATTGAAAAATTTTACCATTTTTGTACTTAGGCAGCCATGATGCATCAAATCTATATAGTGGTTAGTCAAGCCTTTTTTTGCTGTTGACCTGTGTTATCAAAATAAAAGATAATTAGAGAAAGGATTTAAGAGACGATTTAAATTATTGCAATTCGTCTTCATAAAAAAAAAATTTTTTTTCAAAAATAAAATGTATCGCAAAAGCAAAATCAACCAACATTTTTATTTCTGTATTATTTGTAACTTATGTTATCATTTTTCTCTATAATACTGTAATTTTTAAATTATTTGTTAAGATCAAACACATCACATGCCTTTCAATTACATGTACCCGCCGGTATGGCCATTACCGCAAGGTCATTAATGTCAAAGAATGCGATGTTTTCAAAGAAAAATGGGACTTGGTAATAATTGTATTTCCCAGTGTCCAAGTTCATAAGTAATAATTCAGGTAATAAATTTGTTGTTTGAAGTGTTATTAAAGGACATGCGAGAATTATCAGCGATATTTATTATAGATTGTGGGTATTTTAATACCATAAATAATTGCGCTGTGTTTAGTATATTAGGAATTTATCATTAATTAAAGAATATTTTGCTGTTTACACTTAGTGTAAAAGCTAGTTAACCGAAAAATAAAAAATAAATTTTAGATTTACTAAATAATTTATAGATTTTATGAGAAAATCATATTGTTAGTGCAGCTCGTTGATTACTGCAAGGTTAACTTTTTACCCTTTTCCTCTTACTGAATCGTTCTATTACTGTTTTAATTATTATAAATTATTCCCTGGTGCTACTAATGTCTAATGTAATGTTCGAATACATTAGCAATTTAGTTGTGTTATTCATTTGGCACGTCGTTTTTTATTAAGTTTTAAGAAAAGGACTCTAATTGCCGGTCTCGGGACCTGAGGCGTGTGGAATTATTTCCAATGCCTTTAGCAATAGCTTGCCTTAACTTCAACACTAAGTCTATTTAATAGACTTGGTATACAACTTCTTCGGAATTCTAGTTCCGGTATTGGGTTTCCTGTCTTTATTTGACACAATATTTAAGCTTTGATCAGACCAGAGCACTCAAGCTGCTCTATCAATTTAAGATCAGAACTCTTAATATTCGTTTGGAATACCCCGGTACTTTCAACAATCGCGATTGCGCATTTCTATAATGCTTATCAAAAAGTGCACTTTTTATTATACCATCCAAAATATATGTGGGGCTCCGTTCACCTCGCCTTGCCGTCTACTTTTTCAAGACTTAGGATGATTGAGTCTAGGTCAATATCCTATTAACAAAGGGGCTGGCTAATGTACCGTATATAATTCATCAAGAATTATCTTCATAACGCGCTGCCATTTATTATTTAAAAATTTGATGGACGTCTCCCTCAAATTTTTATTAGTCTCATTTGAAACTATAAGCACCTCTAACAAAATTCAGTAAGGGTAAATATACTGTTAGTAATTACTAACGTATTTGCATCTGGGTAGATATGTTGTGATATAATGAAGTATAAGGATCAATTTTTGGTGTTTGATGCATCCGTGTAGTCTGCACAAGTGTTCAATCTGCTTCTTTCGAGAGCAACGAAATCGAATCAATTTTTGATTCCGAAAATGAGATCCATACCTGGTTCGTAAGAACCAATAACGTGAATCATACAAATATGACGGAAACCGAGTCCGTATCGCGCAGTTTCATTTAAGTCTACATGAAATTTATGGACGGAAACTGAGTCGAAATTGCATGGTTTCATTTAAGTCATGTAAAGTATATAAATACTTTTAATATGCGGATTAATTCAACGTTATTACATTACGAAATAATCCATAATTGGATCAATTTGTACGTACACTTAGGAAATTATGTTGGTAAAGACGACAGCAATTGTAGTCAAAAACAAATGAAATTTCATTAAATTCAACTAACATTGTCATTTGTTTTTTTTTTTAATGTTCAAAAAATGACTAACAATTGTAGTAAAAATGAACCACATGGTAGTAAAAAATAAACCAAAAAAAATTTTTTTTTATTTTTTTTTTTTAAATAACAAAAAAACAACTTTAAAAAGGAATGTAAAATCATAAAACAGTCATTTGATGTGAGTTGTTTTTTTAAATGAACTACAATGTTAGTTAAAAATTTTATTTGTTCTACAAATGACTTACATTTACATTAAAAATAATGAAACTGTAGTACAACCCAAACAACTACATATTTTTAAAGCAGAAGTTCCCTGAGTGTATTACACAAATAGTGCGTTGTAAGGAAATGGTTAATCTCAAAAAAAAATAAAGGCTCAAGTCCGAGGAAAAAAAGGATTTCCTAGAGAATTTTGAGAAATCTTAGCAATTTCAAAAGAACCTTAATATTTACAACAATAAGAAATAATAATTACAAAAATTATAGTTGTAAAACAATTAAAACGCAAAAAAAAAATATTCAAAGTTTCTTTGTTGTTAATGTATGGGAATAAAAATTATATTCCCTTAATAATGATGATTTGACTTAGCAAAGTCTACAAAAAAAAATAATTTCAAAGACTCTACTATTTCAATTCACTATTACTTTAGAAAATTCCCAATGTCAATTCGCCTGTTATAAGGGTTTTTCTTGTTGTTTGCAAGGAAAACTATAACGAATTTTTATCCATTGGTCATGGCATCATTTTCATAAATACAAAAATGATTCATTAAATTTTCTTTAATATCTGAGAAACTTTATTTTTGAATCGTTGGAAATTTTCCGAATTTCCAATTTTAGTTTACGAAATTTATATAGGAACAAAAAAAATTGATAATATTAATTAACTGGATATTAGAAAATATTTTTTCTTAAAATTCCATGGATTTTATTATACTTCATTATATTTGGTTTAAAAAAAAATAAATTAATGATTAAATAGTGTGGCATACTTTTGTGCACAGATTAGTGCTGCCATTTAATCTTTTTCTCGCATTCCTAGTGTTGGATACTTGATTCCAAATAAGGATAACTTTAATATAAAGTTATTAAATTTTCGCAAATATAAGATCCTTGGCACTTTAATGCACATGAAAGTGCGGCCAGTTTTTCAAAATCATGATTAAAATTTACAGTGTAAAACACTGGTCTTATCCATCTCTGTCAATAATGCAACCCATTACATGTACAAAAATCAAGTTTACATTGATTTACTTAAACTAAGTTTAATTGGGTTGTTATTAACAGGGATTTCGATTTGTTAGTTGTTTAGTAATTAAAAAAAAAAATTATATATTTGTCGTGGCATTCGTTATCCGTCACCTTCAGATAGACAGATCCCAATTGCAACGGCAAATATAGGTCATGCGTCATTTGATGACCGGTAGATTTTTATTGCACTAGGGGAGTGTCCCGTAGGAGTCACCATAGTCAATAAAAATAGTTATTAGAATGTTAGTAATAATAATTTTTTTTTTAATAATCAATGAACTTCAAATAATATTCAATGATCTTGAAAAGGTAATCTTTTATTAAAATATTTTTTTTTTATTTAAACTTTCTTTCTCTTTTTTTTTTTATTAATTTCAGTTAACCAATTTTGTATTGTTTCTTTCGTATTTGATTATGTTTAAATTATCCTCTGTTTTGCAATGTATATTTACATAAAAAAAATGTTTAAAGAGACATAAAAAAAAATTTTTTTTTTCACAAATAAATGAAATTTATTTTATTTGAATAGTTTCAATTCAATTATCTTTTATATTAAAGTGTAAAAATTTTAACATTTTCAAATTAAAATTTATAATTTTTAATTTTTTTTTTTTTAAGTTATAATTCAAATATATATATTTTTTTTTTTTTTTTTTAATTTTATAATTTTTAAATTTAAGTTTAAAATTATGAATTTATAATTTTCAAATTTTAAAACAATTTTATAATTTCAAAAATGTTTAATTTAAATTAAAATTTATAATTATTATATTAAAACTTATAACTTTTAAATTAAAATTTATAATTTATAAATTTTAATTTAGAATGTTTTAAAAGTTTTTTTTTTTTTTTTATGTAAAACATTTTTAAAAGAAATGTAAAATTAAATTTAGATAACAAATTTCTATTTATTTTTAAAAAAAAATATTATTTGAATTTTATATAACTCATTTTTTTTTGATATTCTTATAAACTTTTTTTTTTTGACTGATCTTTTTTTTTTTTTTTTTTTTTAAAAAAAACTTTATAATTTAAATATTTAAATTATTTTTTTTTTGTGTTTGTTGTGCAATATGAATTGTTTAAGTTTAATTTAAAACAAAAAAAAATGTAATTGGAAAAAACAAATTTAATATTTGACATCTGTACTGTACTGTACGGAACAGACGATGCTATAGCTTAAAATATGTTTACCTTGTTTAAATCTGTTATTATCTCGTTGAATTTTCATCTTACTGTTGTTGTATTGCTGTAGTTTTAAGTTGTTGTAGGTTGAATTAGCATTTTTCTTCTTCCAAACCATTATTGAAGAACATTAATATGGGTTGATTTTGTCCATCAGTTTCACGATATTCAAACATGTCAATCATACCATTGAAGTCCATAGATTCACCAGTGAAGAATTGGAAGTTCTTGAAGCGACCCAAAATATCTTTCATTACTTTGTTCATGTTGGTCTTGTTTTCCTGGTGGTGTTTTGGCCACACCACCCTTGGAGCACTTGGCGTGTGTCTCCGGCAATACACATCCGCATTGCTTCTTCATTGATTTATCCATTGTGTTATATCTATCTTTATGTACGAATAGCTGATCACAAACATGGACGGCAACAACTTTTATTCTTAATTATTTGTAGGGTTGAAAGCAATTTTTGTGTGTTTTAGAGAAACCGGTATATGTTATATTAGTTTAGGCACATATTTTAATATAATTATTCTTTAAGATTCTATTTTTTTGTATTCAATTTATTTAATTTTAAATTTTATTGTTTTTAAAAATTGTTTTTATTTTGAAGTTATTTTTAATGTTTTGATTTTATATATCAAATAAATTGTTGTTTTTAAAGATTTTTAGTCGGTAAAATCCTTAATTTTAACAGATTTTACTTTTTTGGATTTTAATCCAAATTATTAGGTTTTTTTTTTAAGATTTTTTTTCAGGGTCAGGTCCTGTTGGACCCAACCCTTTATGCGCTTTTATTTATTCTACCGATATGGCAGGATCGCCATGTAGTAACAATAAAAGAAATCGTGTTCTTCGGTTTAGCTCACATGAGCAACTGTTTATTCTTGTCTAAAAATACTTAAATCTAAGTATAAAATCAACTTAATACTAGCTACAGCTAAAGTGTGGGAAATGCTTACGTTTGCATTAATCCACACTGTAGGTTGCTTGTAGCATGGACATTCCATAGATTGTATGTTAATACTTCATACAATGTATGGGTGTTATATTGCCTGTCTGGTACATGGCAATATACACTTATCAAACACGCTACATCTCTCTATCAATAGTCTCGAATGCTCTTTTAAAGTCCAAGAAAAGTGCCATTATCTTATTTTTTGTGTCTCTGTATTTATATCTATTTATCACATAGTTAACTGTTGTTTCACAAGAGTATTTTTTTCTGAATCCAGACTGATATTTTGAGAATAAGTTATTTACTTCCATATAGTTTTCCAGCTGTTCTTTTACAATTTTTTCTAAAAAATTTTTTCACAAGTCTTTAAAGTGTTTATTGGACGGAATTCATCACATCTGTTTGTTTTAGCTACTTTACTATCGGAGTTACCATTGAATATTTCCAATTTTCAGGAAAAACCCCATTCTCGAGGGAATTATTTATAACATTAATCATATTTTTACCGACACTGTTCCAGTTATCTAAAATTATCTTAACTGAAACTTTGTTGAAATCTGGTTTATCTTTAAGGCTTTTGCATAAGTTTTTTAGTTCTGTTAAGGATATTGCACGGAATTTAAATCTAGAGTTTATCACATGTATTTTGTTCGTATTTTGCACGTTTTCTATTGTATCTCTTATTAATTTTATACTATTTACAAAGTAATTATTAAATTGGGTAGCTATTTGATAGTTATCTTTATACTCTATATTATTAAATATCACAGTCTTTATTACAGTCTCGTTTTTTTTAAGTACTAAGTCTTTTATCTCCTTCCACATTTCTTTTTGGTCTTTGGCATTATTTATTTTATTATTTACATATTTGTTTTTTTCAATTTCAATTTTACTTTTATATGTATTTCTTATTGCTTTATAATCTTTCCACGCATTTTCTGTATTTTCTGTTTTTGCAATTTGGTATTTAATAATTTTTTCTTCTTTAAGTGCTTTTAACTCTTCATTGAACCATTTTTTTGTATCGTTTGTTGTATTAATTATTTTTTTATTTGTAAATTTTTTAACCGTATTTTCTAGACATGTATCAATTATATTAACGCATTCATTTACATTATTACTTTCGTTACATTTTAAAATTGCGCTAAGTTCTCTATTAAAAAGCTCTTTATTGTATTTGAATATTTCTATTTCTTTCTTATTTATTTGGTTTTGATTTTGGTTTATATATTCGATTTTTATATCTAAAGCTTCATGATCTGCTATTTTATTTGCACTGTTGTTTTTTGTTGAAATATTACCATTATTTGTTATTACGTAGTCTATTATTGTGCTTGAGTTTTGTGCGATCCTAGTATATTCGTTAACTATTTGTTTCAATCCGTTATCATTTAAAAGACTTTCTAGTCTGATTTTGTATGTATCTTCTTTGTTCCAATCTATGTTAAAATCACCTGCTATTATTATATCATAATTTGTTTCACATATATCTTCGATTATTTCCTCAAATACTGTACAGAATTTCGCTTCGCTACCACTTGGTGATCTATACACCGCCATTATTAAAATTTGATTTTTTTCGAGCTTAGCCATATATGCACTAATCCAATAATTTGAGTCAGAAATCTTCTCACCTAGTTTTGAAACATTCCATAGCTTTTTAAAATAGACAATAACACCTCCTGTTCTGGTTGAGTTGGAAAGCGTATTATAGATAGTATTCTTGTAATTGTATTTCACTTTCATTAATGTCTTTTGTTACATGGGTCTCTGTAAGTATTATAAAATCTGGGTCCTGTTCCTCAGCAATTATTTCCAATTGATTGTAGTTATTTACTAATCCGCATACATTTGTGTAAATACCGCGTATCTCCTGTAGTTGTTAGAATATTAGCCCCAACCTCTTCTTCTTCATGTTCAGTTTATTTTGATATACTGGACATTCTTTATTTGATGTGACATGATTTTCGTTAAGTCCTATATTTAACTTTTTGTTAGCTCTTATACAGTTGATACATTTATTAATTATTTCCTTTTTGCATTCTTTCGATTTGTGGTTTCCATGACATCTATAGCAAATTTCTTCATTTTTACATTCGCCAGCCTTGTGATTATATCCTAAGCATTTAAAGCACTGAATTATTTCAGGTTCCATTAAATATTCTACATCTTTCCCACCCAATGTTCAATTTTTGAGCGGCCTTAATCTTTATGTACGTCTCTTTATCTACTATTATTTTCACATTATAGATTGTTTCATTATATTTTTTATATTCAAACGATTTCACTATTTTCATTTCATGTTCTTGCAGTTGTTGATTTTGTCTCTTAATTTTTTCTATTAAATCTTTTTCGGTGTATTTAAATAACATATCTGTTATTATTACTGACATCTCATTTTCATTTGGAGCTTTTATTTCATATGTATCATTCATTTTATTTTCAATAGCAATTTTAATTTTTTCTCTTTCTTCATTATTTTCACTTTGTATCACAATTGTTCCATTTGTTCTGTTTTCAATGTTTATTATATTAAGGTTAACTGGATCCACCTTATTGTTTAAGGCCTCTTTTGTTTTTACAATTTTTTGTTTTTCTTTAGGTTTTATAATTAATGGCACTTGTTTTTTTCAAATCTGGCAACGCCGTATTTTTTTATTGTCTCAGCGAATGACAGCTTGTTTTGTTTATTGCCTGTTTCTGTTTCTTTTATTGCTTTTTTAATTTCATCGCACATCTTTACATTGTTTTTTTCAATTCTGTTATAAATGTCTTTATTTTTATTTTCAAAATCATTTACGACGCTGCAAATATTTTTTATTTCATTTACATTTTTTTTCACATATTTTTTGTGCATTATCAATTTTTCTTAATCTTTCTTCATATCTTTTTTCTATTGCCTCTAATAATTGTTTGATTTCATTTTCATTTTGTTTTAATGACACTTCAAATTCGGTTTTATATTCAGATATGTAAGTTTATTTTGTTTTTGTTGACACCATCTTGAATTTCTTTTAAAGCAAAATCTACGTTGTGAATATATTGGACACAATCATCACACATAAACCTCACATAGGCATTTTCTTCCAAGATCTTTGATGAATATTGATCGAGGCCTGCACATTTATCAACACAATGATACATTTTGCCACATATTCCAGCACATCCTATGCCTGTTTCCCCACGGATTGATCTCTTGCATTTATGGCATTCAGCCATTGCAAAGTCAGTCACAAATTTTAAATATAGTTTTTGTGTAAAGAATTAATGTTTTTTTATGATTTTTTTTATTTTATTCCCGTGATATTTGGTTTATCTATAGGTATATATAGTCCTTTTTATATTTTTTAACCAATAAATATTTTATTTTTCACAAATTCAAAGAGCTTGTTGAAGTTTGTGTTTTTTATCAATAGTTATCGATATCAAGCTTTTACTTATAATTAAAAGTCTTGAAATGTCTAGTAAAAGTTTTATTTTTTGTTGTTAAGTTAGGAAGTTCTGTCTTTGGCCTTCCATTTTTAATTATTTGCGTTTTTTCTTCGACTTTTAATAGTGAAAAATAATTATCTATACAATTTTCAAAAAAGGAATCACATATAATTTTGGAATTCAGCGTTTCTGTTGCACACAATATTTTTTGTATGTTACTCTGACTGTATGTGGGTTTGTTTTTTGTTTTCGTTTTCTCGCTACAACTTCTACTATTAAACATTTTCTGGAGGTTTTGTGCTTATGAGCTTATGATTATGTATAAATGTTTCTGAAACAATGTTGCTTCTAAAACGTAATAGTGGTTCTATACTTCATGGAGAACAATTTGTAAATATATTTCTTTTGCAACTTTCTTTATATACATTGCATTTTGCTTTAGCAATTGGGTTAGGCGTTCTGTTGAATACCATTCATACATTTGGATTTAAATTATTAGCAACAATGTTGATTTACATCACGTAGTTTAGAACACTATACCTTGTAAACGTTTTTGTTTTATGTGTTTGTTAATGCTGTACTACAGGGGTTCCGTTAAAAGTTTTAAACACCGTTTAAAAAAAGTATAATCAAACAACTGAACAACTGAATATGTGTATGTGTGCGGAAATATTTTTGAACTTTAGGAAAAAATTATAAATTTAAAAAATATACACCTCCACACCTTAGACGGAACGCCACTGTGTATTTTGTAAACTACTGGGTACTATGGATACCTCAAATTAAAGCTTGAAGTCTTCGCTTTAATTAAGTCATCTTATATAAAGAAAGTGTAAATTCAAAAACGGAAAATTATGAGTTGGGCTGCAAAGCGTAAATATTTCAAAAAAATGTATGCCAAATTTAAGGTCTATTCAAAAGCTTTCTAATGACACACATTTTGTTTCTCTTCGACAACGCAAGCCAAATGTAAAAATTCATCCATTAAATGAAATATGCAAACTCTAGAGCCCTATAACTCAGAAAATATGGGCCGTCGACACAATATTTTTTTCTAAAATTACCTATTTTAGCCCTAATTTCCTTTTTTTATTTTTAATCTATACCCGGAAACTAGATTTGTTCCCGATTGAATTCAAAGATTTAATTCCCAACGATTGAATTAAAAACGATTGAATTCCCAACGATTGAATTTCCAATGATTGAATTCCCAACGATTGCATTCCCAACGATTGAATTCCCAAAGTTTGAATTCCAAACGATTGAATTCAGTGATTGAATAAATCGAATGATGAAAAATTAAGAAAGTCTCTAGAAATAAAATCGAATGAGACCAATTAAGAACTCATTCGATATGTAAAATTGTGATATAGGAATTCAACCATAGTCATTTAGAATTGAAAAATCGAATGAAGGATTGAATTATTTAAAGCTCTGTTTTTGAATTCCTTTTTTTAGCTATGCCCGTTAACTAGATTTGTTACTAACAATTTTTTTTTTTGCTTGGTTTCCCATATAAAAACAATGAAATATCGACTTCACCCGGATTAGAACAACCCCCGCCGATTATTTTACCTCGACTTGGACCTCTTCGAATGTATACACATGCTTAACAAAAATACATACCTCAACCAAAAATAACGTTTGCAATAATTATTGAGTACGAAATTGTGGCAAATGTATTTGTTTTTTTTATTAAACATCCGTAAAACAACCAATATTAGATATAACTTTTCATATTTATTGAGTCAAACATAGATAAGAATTATTATTGCACGACTGTAACAACAGTTATTTATCCTTATCTAAAAATATTTTTATGTTTATAGTAACAATGTTTACGTTCCAGTTTACTTTAATGATTTTATTCGATTCTACTTTAAGAATATATTTAATAATAATGCTTAAAAGTCCTTATATTTCACAAATTTACATATTTGTTATCATATTATCCATAACACGCGAAAATAACTTTATTATTGTTATTGTTCGATTATTTTTATTGGGAGACCGAAAATTACGTAGCTACTAAAAAAAGTTTGTTTAGATGGCATCGTGGCAGGGATGGAAAAATTTATAGTACTTTTCTTAAATAATATTTAACTTCAAAAGTACCAAAGCACTCCCCCGTACACACAAAAAAAGTAAGGGGTGTTTATCCAAAAATGGGTAATAGTTTGCCAAGTACGGTAGGGGCCTTTTAACTAATAACTAGTGCAAAGACTCGTGCATTTAG
The DNA here is from genome assembly GCA_021234595.1 of Delia radicum. Taxonomy (NCBI): domain Eukaryota; kingdom Metazoa; phylum Arthropoda; class Insecta; order Diptera; family Anthomyiidae; genus Delia; species Delia radicum. The sequence goes on along the minus strand of CM037854.1, from coordinate 172,678,625 downwards.
AAGCCAATATATCCGCACACATAAGAGCATAAAAATAATATTTTTAGCAGAAATTTTTCTGTTTGGAACATAAAAATTAAAAAACAAATATGAAGTAGGTAGAATTTGTTCAACTAGAAAAATTATAAATATAAAAATAGCCTTTCTTTCAATTTTTTTTAGCAGAACTTTTGCAGTTTGGAACATAAAAATTAAAAAAAAAGTATGAATTATTCAACTAGAAAAATTATAAATTCATAATACACAGGCCTATTCTACGCTACACGCAGAAAAACTGTAGTGTTTCTTTATTTATTAATTAATAATCATATAATTACAAATTATATACTATTACCCTAACCTAGGACTAGCTACTATGGATTTCGGCGAGTTGTAGCGATAACATACCGGTGCCTCTGGTGGGAATCGAACCCACGACCAACCAGCCAGCACGCTACCAACTAGCCTACCGTGGCGCACAGTGTAGTCTTTCTATAAAAGCCTTTTATTGCAAAATTTCTTTAGAGTTGAACTGATTGCAATATAACGGCGAAAATGCTTCTGTAATATGCTAAACTCCATTTTTGTTTAATAACATAAGCTTTTTGGTAATTTATTCAAGTGATGTTAAATTTACATTGATGAACAATAATAAAAATCATCCTATGTAAAATTTACATTGTTGAAATTTGGGTAATAAATAAGCTACAAATATATTTCTTAAATAGAAAAGAAAAATTACAAAAAACGCTTAAAACTTAGTTTCACATACACAAATCAACGTGGCAATAGTTATTAGATACGGCAATATCGTAATCTTCACACTCAAAATTTCCAGAAGGAATACGATAAAAGCATACTTAGTAAATTTTTTTTGTTAAAAATTCAGTGATTATTATCAAGATTTTATAAATTGTGTATGCCATTGTGTTAAGTTTTTATCTGTATTTGCACAATTTTCCTAACTACTTTCCACATACATTATAAAATATTTCTTAACATTTTTATATATATATACAACTGTTCTTATTATGCTAAATCTTTACAAAATGTGAAACTTATGTTGCATTTTGTGTAAATATTTTAATCAAGCATTATTTGGCAACATGTAACGAAATAAATATGGATGAACATAATAGATAATAGGTCATTTCTTTTACATAAATGTTTTCGAAACAAAAATAAATAAATACATTAAATCTTATAAATTTCAAATAAAAAAGTAGCCGAAACAAACTTCTGTGAGAACGGTATGTTTATTTAATTTATTAACCAACTTAATTGTAACCATAATTTTATTTTTTTGTAGTTCCAAGTTATTGGAGTGGCGCACTTATTCTTGGTGCAAATGAGAAGGAGGTTTTAACATTAATAAGTAAAGGTAATATTTAACATAATTGTCATGTATTTATTATATATTTTACAAAATAAAAATAATTTGGAATACATTAACAAAAAGAACAGCATTTTTAACAAAAAAAAAAAAAAATGACATAATTTATTAAACTATCTATAGATTCTTATAAAATGCAGTGGATATTTTTATTACGATTTTCTGCTTAATTGTCATAAATAAAAGTGGAAGAATTTTTAAGTTTTTGTAGTTAAATGTCATAATATTTTTATTCAAATCATTTTCCTAAGTTGATTGACACACTTTTCTAGAAATAGCAGCTATTAGTTGAAATGTCCCTAATGAACTTGGTAATATTATACCCTTTGTTTGATAAACATTGCCTTAGTTTTTTGTGTGTGCGTAATTATATAAAAGTAATATAAAATTGGCAGTGAAAAACGAAAAATAACAAAGAATGTGTATCAAACTACCACAATACCAATGCCGTAAGCCAGAACAAACGGTTCGCAAATAAAAGGCAAAACTTCAGTTATTATTTGTGAAGTATGAACAGCGTGTTCGTTAGTTCTTTCATTTCCAAAATTTAAAACATACAAAAAGTTAGAGGTTAAATTACAAAAATTAAATCAATATTGATGTCTTGGTACAGAATACATAATGTGATTACAAAATTTACAAGAACCCTTTAGCTTGATCATGTATAAAGACAACCAACAAGAACTAGGAGCTGTTACATTTTGTTTTACAAAAAATGATAATGCATCATTACAAAAAACAAAATGTTACTAATACAATTACCAATAAATGTATCAAACACAAATAAAAACAAAGTTAAATTCCAATACAAAAAGTTCACTCAATACCGCGTTGCCATCTTCACGTCATACCCATCACCGTGAGCAGATACGGGAGGGGAGGACTCACGACTAGTTTGGTATCTCAACATCTTAAACAGACAGCTTAGAGACTGGTCTCTTTAAAACTCCGGTACTCGTGCTTACGGTTTCTGAGCGCGATATACTATATTTCCCCTTACTTGATGGTTACACGATCAAGTTTTGCCTATCAAGTTTTAATACACTCACACTTTTTTACCAATACACTCGCACTTTCTAAAATTGAAACGAACTTGCTTCAGATTTCTCTTTCAAGTGGAGTGTATCAATTTACGTTCAAGAAAACAGCTGATTACAATTCTTTTTGTTTTTCCTTTCACAAATATTTTGCCGGCAAAAGCTGTAGTTCTTTTTTTTTACAAATTTTTGCGGCAATTTTAAATAAAATCGAAGGGATCGAAGTAGCAAGTGTTGCAGGGGTCCTTGAAGCGTATATACAGCAAATCTATTGATAATGACATAGCCTATCAGGATTCCAAAGACCGACCATGCGTGGTTCAGTACCACACCCGGCTAGAGGTGTCCCTGCTTTCGCAGAACATGGCGGATCTAGAGCGGACACTCGATAAAAACCCGTAATCCCCGGTGTTGCCTTACCGTGCCCATGGGATAAATAGCACTACGTTAGTGTGTTTCCAGGCGATCAGTCAAAACCAGTGACTGAGAGAGCAAAGCTATGTGGCGCTGCTCGCAAACGCCTGAGAATGTACCTGGATGAAGGCATTGACCTAGAGGTAGCGCGGCGACTGTGTTTGTTACCAATGCGCGAAGCCCGAATGGAGGTCAAAGCTCTTATGGGTAAAAGGAAGAGGGTACGATCTGATGGCTCAACGCCACCAGGATCGAAACAGCCTGCAAAACGGACCGCTGAAATAGCTGCGGATGGTACACCTCCCAAGGTTGCAGGTGGCTCAGTGCCAAAGCCGACCCTGACGGCTTCAGCTAAGCAAGCGGCACCGTCCTATAAGGAAGCAGTTGCCACAGTAAAGATTGGTGTTATTCCACCTGATTTTCCGGCGACAAGATGGACAGCTACATTCTATCCAAAGAGCTGTCTTGTACAAGATCGCGGAGCTAAGATTAAGCCCAGTTTCTCAAGTTGCTCCTATAAGCCAGGTTGGCTCAGTTTCGTCTGCCGCGATAAGGACACAGCGCAGTGGCTGGAGACTCATGTCCCCACTCTAAAGCCATGGAGTGACGCTGTGTTGAAGGTAGTGGCGGAAGATGAAGTGCCGAAGGCCCAGGTGTTCGTGGGATACTTTCCCGAGAAAGAGGACACGTCCAATGAATTGATTCTTGGACTGGTCGAGGGCCAGAACTGCGAACTTTCGGTTGAGTAAAGTTTTGAACAGGATCATAAAGGGTGGTATCGTTGGGCTCAAGCGAACGATACCACCTTTATAAAGGGTGGTATCGTTGATCCAATCTCAGCTTACATACTCAAGCGAAAGAATCACAGGGTGAACTTCGGGTATGGAACAGCGCTGGTAAGACCCACCCGTCAACAGTATGAGGTCGAGCGTGTCATACCTGGTAAGGAAAAAACAAATACTTCGACAGCTGCGACTAAATCCGACAAAAGGGTCTCCACCGACCCAACAACGTCGGATGAAAAACCGGGCTGTTCGAAGAACTTTGTAACGCCTAGTTCTTCTGAGCCCAAAGCTAAAAAGACGGCCAAACAAAAGGCTCCCAACAGACCGAGAAAATGGGAGAGAAACTCGGCAGAAGAGGCGGTTCTGCTGAACTCCAATAGGCAGGAAGGTGGCAAAGCGTGCCGCAAAACACGCCTAAAATGATGGCTGCCCGAAAAGGTAAGACACCAAAGCACCTAAGGTGCTTACAGGTGAACCTTCACCATGCCAAAGCGGCATCGGACATCGCCCACAGAAGGTTCACCACTGATGCCCTGGATGTTGTATTCATCCAGGAACCATGGGTGCATGACGGAGCCATCAAGGGGCTTAACGCCAATCAAGGTAGGCTGATTTACGATTATCAGCATAGTCGGCCCAGAGCGGCCATCCTTGTTAGAAACAATATAACATTTCTTCCAATTTCAGAACTCGTTTTGGGAGACTTGGTTGCGATTTGGGCAAAGGTGCCCTCCTTATCTGGGGAACATGAGGTAGTACTGGAATCCGCGTATCTACCTGGCGACACCAACACGGTACCAACAGCTGAGGTCTCGGCCTTGGTGGAATATTGCCGAATGAGGAACCTAAGTTGGATCCTCTGTTGTGACGCCAACGTACATCACACGATATGGGGAAGTACCAATATAAATAAACGTGGTGAGTACCTACTTGAATTTATATGTAGTAACAATATAAACATAGTGAATAGGGGTGACGAGCCGACTTTCAGAAATTCTATTAGGACAGAGGTCTTGGATCTCACTCTTACTAGTTCTGATATGTCATTTGCCATCTCAAACTGGCATGTATCCAATGAACTGTCAATGTCGGACCATCAACATCTGGTATTTGATGTTGTTAGTGCATTGGACTCATGCCAGGTTTATCGTAATCCCAGATGCACGAACTCCCAGTTTCCGATACAGTTTGGAACGAGATGCAGATGTCTCTAAAGGGCTCATTCTGAGCACTAGAGAGATCGATCATGCGGCATCCGAAATGCAATCGAATCTAACTTCTGCTTTCTTTTTGAGCTGCCCCCAAAAGACCAGGAAGACGAAGAGGGACGTTCCATGGTGGAATGATGGTCTGGAGAAGCTTAAAAAGGAAGAAAGAAGACTGTTCAATAGGGCAAAGGAAACAGGTGACTGGATCACCTATAGGGCCGCACTCACTGAGTACAATAGAGAACTACGCAGATCCAAAAGGACCACGTGGCGCAACTACTGTGAGAAGATCTCTGATCTTCCAGAGGCGGTGCGACTACAAAAGGCCCTGTCACAGGATCATACAAATGGTCTCTGCACTCTTAGGAGGCCGGATGGCTCATACACGGAATCTCCCACTGAAACGTGTAAACTCTTGCTCGATACTCACTTCCCAGGATGCGTTGACAACTGCGGGTCCGCTGTGATTCAGAGAATCCCGAACCTGACAGGTAGGTACGTACGCCTGGCTGGTGCAATCTTTCAGGAGAACCGGGTAAAGTGGGCGGTAGATGAATTTTCTTCATTTAAATCTCCGGGTCCAGATGGGATCTATCCTTGTCTCTTACAGAGAGGGATGGATTTAATTGTCCCACAACTGGTTAGGATATTTAGATCGAGTCTATTATTCGGACATGTACCGAGACCCTGGAAGGAGGTTAGAGTGGTCTTTATACCGAAGGCGGGGAAAAAGTCTGAGCAGCTACCTAAGTCCTTCAGACCAATTAGCCTGAGCTCGTTTCTCCTCAAGACAATGGAGAAAGTCTTGGATCAGTATATTAGGGACACTTACCTCAGACGAAAGCCAATACATGAGCTACAGTTCGCGTATCAACGGGGTAAGTCTACCGAAACTGCTATCCATCATGTTGTCACAACAATAGAACGGGCACTGGAGGCAAAGAACATTGCCCTTTGTGCATTTATTGATATACAGGGCGCTTTTGACAACACGTCCTACGATGCGATTAGGGTATCCATGGCTAGGAAGAGCATTCCTCCAATCATAATTAACTGGACATTGGAGATGCTCCGCTCTAGGATAATCACGTTCGGAATAGGGACTACTTGTAGGACCGTGAATGCGACCAGAGGGTGTCCTCAGGGTGGCGTTTTGTCGCCTTTGCTATGGACACTGGTCATTGATGAATTACTCGAGGGTCTGAACGACTTGGGTTTCAGGACCTATGGATACGCCGATGATCTCGTCATTTCCGTTGTGGGCTGGGATGACAGGACCATCTCCGAGCGTATGCAACAGGCTCTGAACTTCACTCTTTCGTGGGGACGAGAAAAGGGGTTGTCTGTCAATCCGTCGAAGACAATCCTGGTACCATTCACGAGAAGGAGAAAACTTAACCTGCCTATGCCGGTCATTGGGAGTGTGACGGTTGGCTTCTCTAGCAGTGTTAAGTATCTTGGAGTGACTCTTGATAGCTCCCTTACCTGGAACGAACATCTTGACCACGTCTCCAAGAAGGCCACCAGGGCATATTATGCCTGCCAGAGGCTTTTCGGAAGAACATGGGGCATAAGGCCACAAATGGTCTACTGGTCGTTCAATACTATTGTTAGACCGATGATCACCTATGCTGCCCTCGCATGGTGGCCAAAAGTTGAACAGAGTAAGGCAAGGGATGCTCTTAAGAGAATCTACCGTCTTGCGTGTGTTGGCATTACAGGGGCCGGCGGAACTTGCCCGACGGATGCCTTGGGGGTTATGCTGGGGATCCCGCCATTGCATATTTCTGTAATGGAGGTTGCCAGTATGGGTTCCTCTAGACTTAGTGAATTCGGAGGCATGAGGGGGGCGACCTAAGGGGTCACATGAGGATCGCGCGAATCCTAATAGATGACCCGATTTCTAAGGTTGCGGACAAAGTGTCACCGAAGTGGATCTTTGATAGATATTTTGATGTGTTATTGTTTGACAGAGACATGTGGACCAATCAATACTGGGAACCGGAAGATGGTTCTCAGGTGTGGTTCACTGATGGCTCTTAGCAGTTGAATGGGAACACGGGTGCGGGCGTCTTTGGCCCAGGCTTCCAGCGTGCCTTACCTATGGGAAAATATTCGTCCATTTTTCAGGCGGAGATTTGGGCCATCTGTGTCTGTGCAGGGGAATGCCTGCGAAGGGGAACTCGCAGATCTCGCATCTACATTCTTTCTGACAGTCAGGCTGCACTGAGGGCCTTAATGGCTTATAAGGTGTCGTCCGGGTTGGTCATGGAATGCATTCAGACTCTCAATAGGCTCGGTAGAGGCAACTCTCTAACCTTGGGGTGGATTCCTGGTCATGAGGGGCATGAGGGCAACGAGAGGGCAGATTGTCTTGCCAACCGCGGGACCCGAAAGCCCTTTATTGGTCCTGAACCATTCTGTGGAATACCTGCGGGGTATGTTAGGGAAAGGCTCAGGGCATGGAGAGAGTCTGAATTCTCTGGTTACTGGGAAAACTCTCCTGGTCAGCGCCAGGCTAAAAGATTGATCTCTTTTTCCAGTAATGGGGTCTAGGCGACTCTTGTCGCTTGAAAGGGGGGGTTTGAGGACCCTGGCGTCGTACTTAACTGGACACTGTAATCTCAGATACCATCTGCACAAGAAGGGTCAATCGGATACGGATTTGTGTAGGTTTTGTGAGATGGTGTCTGAGACCTCGGAGCATGTTCTCTGCGAATTTCCCAGGCTTTGTGATAGGATACTTAGGTTTCTAGGTGATCGCTTCATTTCACCTTCCGACATCACGAACATTTTGCCTAATAGGATAATTGGCTTTATAGGTAGCTTAAATCTGTAGGTAACCTTAGGCAGCACAAAAGACCTACATTGGTCGTGGTGCATAGTGCCTTCTGATCTAATCTAAAATAAAATCGAAAAAAAAGTGAAATATGTTTGTTAATAAAATTAATAAGCATAATAATGTGTTGCGATTCATAGAGCTGTACAGAAGCCATGAAATTTTATGGAATATGAATCTTTCATCATATAGGCGAAATGATTTTAAAATTAAAGCCTATGCGTCAATTGCTTCTGAAACGAAAAAAATAAAGTCCCTTCGAACTGCCTACAGTGCAGAAAAATCTAAAGTGGAAAACATTAAAAAATCTGGACGCAGACTCTCTATACAGTCCAAGTTTGTTTTGGTATAATGAGATGACTTTTCTTGATGTATCTCTAATTCGTCGGAAAACTGTTGACAATTCTAACCAGGTAAGTGAATAAATAAAATATAAAACATTTTATTTCTAAGTGGATGTATGTAAATGTTTATTTAATATGAATTTTTTGCCACTGAAAATCTATATTTCCATATGTGGTTAGGTATCGTGATAGCTCATCCCTAGTTCTGCACGAATACTTATACGTTTTGTGGCTTTCATTTCCAATCGTTGAAAACGCTTCCACAATTGTTTGTTCTGTTGGCTATGCAACTGTTGTTACAGTTTTAGTTTTAGTTACATAATTGTGAAGCACACAGCAAGCCTTCACTATAGCATCCACAGTTTTAGGCTGAACTTCGATCGGTCTGTGGAATATGCGGAATCTATTTGCCAGCCGACCGAAAGCACATTCCACCACCATTCGTGCGCGGCATATCCGGTAATTAAAAATTTCTTGTGGCACGCATGCATCTGGCATATGGCTTCATTAAATTTCTATCCAGCGCGAAAGCATCGTCGCCGATAAAGAAATAATGAATTTTGTTTCCTTCAACGGCGACCAGTTGAGTTGGTTGTGGAATATTAACGTGCCGTTCTTCAAACTTTGGTATAAACAGCTGTCGCTATAGATGGTGTTGTCGGACGACTTGCCATTGCAGCCCACGTTAATATATGTGAAGCGGGTATGTGCGTCAACAGCAGCAAACAGCACTACACTAAAATACCCCTTAAAATTAAAAAATTGCGAGTCTGTATGTGCGGGAGCCTTAATGCGAATATGCTTCCCATCAAGTGCAAGTGTATGTGGGAACTGCCAGAATTTTTCAAAATCGTCAGATATTTGCCGCCATTCGTTTTCAGTGTTGGGCATCTGTTAAGAAATAAAATGAAAAGTTGTAATATTGTAATGGACATATGTATGTATGTATAGATAATTTTTTTTATTTCCAGGCAGATATTGGTACATTAGCCGAAACATCTTTGAACTCTGAGCCGAACGAATCTTCATTTTCGGAGTCGTATTCGTCTTGCTCAAAGAAACGAAAGAATTCGCCAGAGCTCTAGTCGAAATTGGATGATGCTTTGGGAAAACTTATTGCTATAAATAAAGTTGTGAGTGCGTTTGAGGCTTTTGGGGAAAGTGTTGGCTGACAAGTGAAGGAATTTCCCGAACTGGAGGCGTATCAGTTATATATATATATATATATATATATTCGACACCGTTTAAAAACCAAAAAGCAGCAAAAAATAGTTTTCAAGCGAACAAAAACTTGTTATGTTAAAACAGCGAGTTAACTACTTATTGAATTTTTTTATTTATTTTTATTTATTGTCTTATTATTACGACAATTTGAAAGATCTTATTTTTGTTTTCCTTTTTTTTTATCATAGTTATTATAAAATTTTTGTACAAATAATTTGTTTTAAATAAAAAATGTGAGAAACCAAATAAATGACAAGTTTTGGCTTAAATCTAGTATACGCACGTAGCTCCAAATAAAAAGAAATTACATGGGGTGATAAAAAATTCAAAAAGAAGAAATCATTAAATGGAAAAGTCCCTAAAACGCATAGTTTTCGAGTTATAGACCTATGAAATTTTCATATACATATGTATATATGCGATTTTTCATTACATTTCTGATCGTATATTGGTATTACTAGAAAGCTTTTTAATATGTATATCTTTATGGATATACAAAATTTATTTAAAAATTCTTAACTCATTAAGAAGCTGGGATGTGCTTGCGAAAATACAAGAGCTTTTAGTAAGCATATTTAATACTATCCTGGGAAGGTTTAGTTACCGAAGCGGGTGTTATTTAATTAAACTTTTTTTTAACTTTAATTTGAATAAACTACATGCAGTGAACCGCATCCAAAATTGAACACTTAAATCATTATCATAATATTTGTGTTAATAAAAATAAAATTACCTTTAAGTAATGATTAACTTTATATAAAAGGCAAGTATGTATTGAGAAAATGTTAAGAACAAAAAACTAATGGAGGTCGGTCATACATTTTATCCCCCAGGGGCGACTCTTTAGCAGTTATGGGGCTTTTACTTTAATATATTTCTAGTCTGTATTGAAAATTTTATATGACAGCCCCCTAAGGAAAGGAGATAGGGGTAGGTATGTTAGAAATAAATAATGGAGTTGAAAAATAAAGTGGGGTTGGCCATACATTTTATCCCCCTAGGGGCATCCTAGGCGCTGCACGGGCCAAATTTAAGAATTTCAACCATACAAATGTGGCGGTTTAATGATGTTTTTAAATTTGGTTCTGCAGCGCCATGGAGTTGGGATAAAATGTATGACTGACCTCCCTTAGTTTTTTGTTATTAACATTTTCTCAAAACAATGCAAAATCAGAGTTTAGGTCTAAATTTTTTACATTTATTCTTGTGAACAACTCCCTTAACAAATAAAAAAGTATTTACAATTTAAGCAGAAATTGTAAATTTTAGTTTTTATATGTAATGTTCAATTTGGGATGTGGCTCACGGTACATGCTTACATAGTGCAGAAAGATATATTTAAAAGCTTTCTAAAGATACAAATATTGACCAAATACGATCAGAAATGTAATGAGAAATCGCAAATTCATAGGTCTATAACTCGAAAACTATGCGTCTTCGTTTTATGTTTTCTTCCTATTTTAAATTTTCCATCACCCTTGTTTCCAAGTTTTTAATTAATTAACTCACTTTCGAATAATTAATTTGAAGACTTTCATATATGGCTTCTAGAACTACAGGCACAAATACGCCTATTGTGTTTCTAGAAACCCTGGACAAGAACTCCAACGATTTGTACGAGTCTCCTGTGGCTATATAGCGTAATGTGATACACAATTTCATTCTTGGTGTAATAGCTACTCGCATTACCGTGTAATTTTTCTTAACGCGATTGTGCACCTAGTTGATGACAAAAATATTTAATAAATTTTATTAAAGCTCGTTTCGATTTTTACTTAACCATTTTTAGTAGCTCTTCAAACGTAAGAAAATTAATGCGGGTAAAGTTTCTAAAGTCGCTATCGTCGTCTTCCCTTACCAGATCCTTCAACAAATGAGCCTCCAAGTCGTGCTCCATCCTTATAAAATAATAAAAAGGACTATAACATAAAATTTTAGATAAATTTTTCTCACAGTTAACTTACCTTATTACTAATAATGGCTTCATCCAATATCTTCGCACTACCTTCCGTTTTTTTCCTCTTCCACCAAATTATTTATTTCCTCCAATACTTTATGTGAGGAAAAAATTTTGATTTGTTTTCTTGTCGACGACATCTTGAAAAATTAAATTGCTTTCAACTTGCGTGCAGCCTACGTCACAGCTGTCAATTTTTACATATTTTGACAAACAGTATATGTAAAAGACAATCAAGAAAATCTTGATCGTGTGACTGCAGGGTTAAAAAGCTCAAGGACTCGACCACGACGGTGAATTAAGGTCACAAAATAAAACAAAGCTTGACTCTGAATATTTTTACAGTAACTACATGTAGGTTATGTAGGTATTGTAATAATTTTTCTATTAGAAAATAGAAAACGGCTAATTTAGACAGTCATTTCAAAAATACCTAACCAAAAATACTGTACTTCAGAAACAGTTATTTTGTGTGGCTATTTTAGTATTTTAATAAAGAACTATCAAAAAAGTAACTTAACAGTAAACATTTAATTTTTGTTAGTTATTTAACAATTGAAGATTAGTAGTAGTAGTAGTAGTGATTTCTTTATTTACAATTAATTAATTTTACAAATTCATTTATAAATTCTATATTAAATATTTATTGCAAATAAGAAAAATAAGAAAAACAAAAGAAGTAATGTTCGACAATGTATGTATGTCTTAAGAAGCTTCCCTGCGATTGAATTTGAATTGCTAGAGGCTCTGGCTTGGATCTCAGGATTGAAAGAATGGTTTTCTGTGCTTCGCTTTTTGATATTTAAATTAAATTAATTAAAATTTGTATTCGGAAGTTATATATATTTGAAAATCTAATATATTTGCTAGAAGGAGACTTTTTCTTAACTGAAATTTATATCAGTTCTGGTGTTTCGTATCTTGTGAAGTTTTAACTTTACAACACATACAACTGAATATTGTGTGCGTGTAAAGTCTGAATTAGCCAAGCGTAAACGTAAACGTATCTCTGTGTACGAAATTTTATAAGTAAAATAAGAATAGAAGATATTTTGTGTATCTTGTTGCTTCATTCATATTCATTAAACATATAGAATATGTAAAAACACAAGAAAATCTAATCAAAATAGAATTTTGTTGTCCGTTTACGTTTTCTCTATGTTTAATGCATATGAATGAAACAACAAGATACACAAAATGTCTTCTATTCTTATTTAACTTATTAAATTTCGCACACCGAGATACGTTTACGTTTACGCTTGGCTAATTCAGCCTTAAGACGCCATTTTGATTAATTCTTTTTCTGTATATGAAAAAGAAATATAATCGGAAGTTTTTCGACAATGAGCGATCCTGACGATTCAATGGATGACCCGAAGAAGGTGCCGCCGGATGATTCGGTACATAATGCGGCACAGCAAAATAAATCAATGCTTGGTGGTAGTTTTATTAGTGCACCACCGACAAGTGCTAATTTTGAACATGAACCAGTAAACGTGATGCTAAATGATCGTTTTGTTAATCTGCCACTAAACAATGCTGATGACAATTACAACAACGGAATACCGAAAGATATGATGCCAAGTGGCAATTTAAACAAGGCACCAATAAACAATGGTGGTGAAGAGGATTTTCGTAACTTGCAGCGAAACAACTTACCACCAAGTGGTAATTTTAGTGATATACCACCAAATGGCTACAACAATGTTTTTAATATGGTACCACCAAATAATGGCCCTATGTTCCAACTAGGAATCCCAGGAATCTATATATATATATACCAAATAATGTTATGACGGTTGGTAAATATAATAACATTTCAACAAACAACGCAATGTCTGTTGAGAATTTTGGCAATTTAACGCCCAATAACATACAGCCGGCGGGTATTCAAAATAATGTATCACCGGGCTTAAATTTTTCAATTGAGGATTATGAAAATTTACCGTCTCCAGGCACAGTAAATGCTGCTATGAATCTAATGGGATTTCAACAGGTGAAAAATGGAGCTAAAAGACAAATGGAGCTTGAAGAATAAGCAACCAGACGTCTCAGCATTTGGAACTATTGGTATTGACAACAACAGATTTGCTATTTTGGGCTAAATCAGTATTGAACAGGAGATTGCGGCAAGTTCTCAATTGGGCAAACGCAAATCAAAGGCAACCCAGAGGACTGAGGAGGAAAAAGAAATTGCGGGTAAGAGTGGAAAAAAATCCTTTTGTCCTCCTATTATGATGTATAATGTTAATGTAAAAAAACTGGTTGACCAGCTTAATGAAAAAAACGTGTCTTTTAAAATTGTTAATCAGGGTAGACAAAAAGTAAACTTTACTTTGATGATTTGCCTGCTCATCTTGAAATTATGGAATTGCTTAGGAGTCAGGGCATAGAATCTCACTCGTTTACGCCACCACAATTGAAACGGGTTTCTGTGGTACTAAGAGGTCTTTACTACGGTACCGATCTCTCGGAGATTGAGCGTACATTAGAGGCTTTGATCCCTGGAACAGTGGGGAAGGTCACTAGGTTTAAAACTCCTGCTTCGGTTAAGGGGACTATGATACGGGCCTTTTTTTGGTCACTTTATTACCAGGCAGGGGAATGGATGATTTAATTCGTATAAGATACTTGTTCCATCAGACTGTGACTTGGGAATCACCGAAGTCCAGGGATAGGGAAATTCAATGCTACCGTTGTCAAAAGTGGGGGCCCGTAACTGTAACAGGAAGCTGTGTTGTGTTAAATGTGATCGGGAGCATGCTCCGGGGGAGTGCTCGATTGAAAGGGGGAATAGATCCGTCTCTGTCTGTGTAAATTGTAAGGCTAGTGGCCACACGGAAAATTTTAAGGGTTGCCCTTTTTTCAGGGAGTATAAAAAGGGTAGGAAAGCTACTTTGGATTCTGCTTTTGAAAGAAAGGCACAACAAAAGGAGAACGTCAAAGCGACAGCGGTACGAAACAACGTGGTACCGGGCAGATCGTATGCCAGTAACTTTTACGGGGGGCAGTCCGAAGGGCAGACTGAAGTGCGTAGACCAGCGATTATCGACAAATTCCTTGAGATAGCGGAATATTTTGGTCAAAGGACCTTAGAGACAAGAATCACGAAATTTCTTCGTGTTTATAAATCAATGCCAAAGGACTAGACAAATTAGGGGTATGGCAAACTTTTACAGGAGGTACTTGAACAATATGGCCCGTATAAACCTGAACATCATGACTTGTAACGTTCGGTCTCTCATAGAGACCAGTAGGAGAATCGAGTTGAATAAGGTGCTTATTAGGGTGGGTCAATTTGTTCGGGACCGAAAAACATGACAAAGCGTATAGCAAGGTCGTAATCTACGGAAAATTCTAAGAACTTCCCCAAAGAAACCATGGTTCTAAAATCAAAATCGAGCTTCCGGTTTTTTAAGAGAAAATTTGGTGCTCAGGAAATCCGAAAATAATGCTATTTTTTGGAAATATTCATTGCAATTCATTGCAATTAGTGAATAGTTGATAGTTAAAGGAAATTTTCTCAGCTTTCTATATCTGTGCTCATTTATAGAAAATTATTTACCCAAATAATGGTTTTGGAGGTTTATGTTAAATGGTTATGTTTGGAGGTTTATGTTAAAGTAACAATAGTCAAACTGTTAAAAACCTAAAACTGTTACGATTTTTCTACCTAAAACTTAAAAAAAAAAATTATTTAACTAAATTGGTATTCAAAATTGAATTAAAAAAAGTAATTGAACTTAAAATTGGTTAAAAGAAAATTTATTTAACAAAACCTAAGTCAAAACTGAAAACGAAAAAATTAAAAAAAAAATATAATTTTTTTTTAAACTCACTTTTTTATTTAAAAAGCTTTTTATTTAAAAAACTTAAAAAAAACATAAATCCAAAAATAATAATGAAAAATGTATTAAAAAAAAAATTTATACATCGGCCAAACCGGGAATCGAACCCTGGGATCCTGTGTCACAAATCACGACATAACCACTACACAACAGCACTTGTTAACTAATGCGTGCCGGCTGCCTAGGTTCGAATCCTGGCGATGCCCATCAAATTAATTAATTTTTTTGTTTGGTTTTTTTTAATTTTTTTTTAACTATTTAATTAAAAAAAATATACGAAAAATATTATTTTCATCGATTTTATGTTAAAATGTAATTAAAAAAAAAAAAAAAAGAATTGTAAAAAAAATTAAATTAAATAATTCGTATGTAGTTGAATAAAAAAAAAATAAACAAAAATAAAAAAAAAAAAATATTGCCCCAGACGGGAATTGAACCTTGGGGTCCAGGGCGTACAACGACAGTTCCACTATACCACAACAGCACTTATTAACTTATGAGCTTAACTCGTAGTTTTGGTACTTGAAGCACATGATCAAACGCATTAAAACTAGCTTATGTATTGTCAAAAATTAAATGAAAGTAGGTAGCTAATCATAGGTTTTGTTTTTGTTTGATCGTTTTTGTAACATTAGTTTTTTGTTTTTAGTAAATATTCTTACTAGTTATTTTTATCTATTCTGGAAATAGTATTCCGTTATTTTTTTTAAATCATGAATTCTAATAGTTATTTATTTTTTTGATTGATTTCTGCAGTTGAAAGCGTGGGTTCAAGCAACAAGTGCATTTGAAATTAGTGCTATTTTAACTTTTAATATCAGTGTTTTTTTGAAAATTTAAATAAAGTTTGTGGCAAGCATGGAGTCGTCAGCAATGTCTATTGGTTCTTCAGCAATGTCCATTGGATCTTTGGAGGAGGTGGATTTTTTAACTGTTGCAAATTCCGAATCGAGTTTAGGTCACATGCCACATTACAATTGTAGTGCTTTTGGTTTGGCAAGTGAATTTTCTGAGCTTAACTTACCTACTATACACGATGTTTTGAAATACTATTTTTTTTTTTTTGAGCGATTGTTGTAAAGCTGAAAACAAAATGTTTTCATATGTACCTTTTACACCGAAAGTTGCAGAGAGATTGATTGTTTTATGGAAGAAATTGGATATTGCAATTATTAGTGAGAAAAGTGTTGTGAAAAAGCTTAAATCCTTGCTTAATAGGTACGCTAAGGCAACCAGAAATAAACCAACATCTGAAAGTTACAAAGCATTTTTGAAGACAATATACAACTTATTTTATATCGGAAAATGCCAGTGCAATTTAAAAATACACCATTGTTCATGTGGATTGATTCCAGAGCAATTAAAGGAGTTTATGCTAGATCAACACAATAATAGGAAACATACCATTCCTGAACCTGTTGTAGAAATGTCTGAGTTGCTTACAACAAATCCATCAGCTAGTCATGAAACGACATACAGGCCCGACTCGTCAGAAATGGATGTTGACTATGGAATCGAATTTCAAGCAAATGAAATTCCTTTAAAACGAGGTCCATACTCGGAAAGGTACACTACTCTGAATTTTGCAATGGCTTGCGATAGGTTTGGCATTTCTGACAGAGTAGCTTCGGTCTTAGCAACAGCTCTTTTCAGAGATATTGAGTTTAAGGACAAAGTGGGGGAATTCATTGTTGTGGATAAAGCCAAAGTCGCTCGTGAAAAAAAGAAGTGCTGAGCATTTGTTCGTCCACAACAGTTCAATGACTCTGATATCATAGCGTTTTCCTTCGATGGCAGAAAGAATAATTCCTTATCAAGGGTTAATATTGGAGGCAAGTATCATACAAACCTAGTCAAAGAGCCACATATAGTCATTGTTCAGGAGCCAGAAACAAAATTGTTTGGTCATATAAAAGTTAATGCTGAAAACGCTGAGACCAAGCAGAAGCAAATTTACGACTTCTTTGTGGAAAGGAATTCATCCCTTTCTAATTTGATCGGGATTTGCTGCGATGGTGAAGTCACTAATACTGGAAGTCAAAATGGAATTCTTCGAAGGTTCGAGACGATGTTAAATAGACCATTACATTGGTTTGTCTGTTTGCTACATTTTAATGAGTTACCATTTCGATATTTGTTCTCCGCGCTAGAGCAATCAACCACAAGCGGGCCTAGAACTTAAAGTGGTATTTTGACTAAGCTGATAGAAACTTGCGAGCAGCAAAAGGTAGGCAAATATATATTTTAGCTAGACTTTTATAAAATCGTTGTATAAATTTCAATTTATTTAAAAAAAAAATAAAAAATTGTCGTAGGTTGTTACAGATTTTCAACCAATTTCTTTGGGAAGCATGCCACCACCATTAGAAACTGAAGTTAAACAGACACTTTCGACGGACGTAAAGTATTTATATTTATATTTTTTAATATTTTATTTAGTTTAATAATTTTTAAATAAAAAGTTAATTAATTGTTTAAATAAAAAAGAGGATTTCAATAACAAAATAAGAAAAAAAAATATTTTAATCTTTTTGTTTTATTTACAATTCTTTTTTTTTTTTAATTACATTTTAACATAAAAACGATGAAAATAATATTTTTCGTATATTTTTTTAATTAAATTTAATGCTGGCTTATCAGTGCGGGGGTCGTGGGTTCGATTCCCACCAGAGGCACTGGTCTGTTTTTGCAACAACGCGCCGAAGGCCATAGTAGCTAGTGCTCGGTTAGGGTTACAGTATATAATTTGTAATTATATGATTATTAATTAATTAATTAAGTTGAAGAACTTTTTAAATAAAAAAGTGAGTTTTAATAAAAAATCGATATTTTTTTTTTAAATTTTCAGTTTTGACTTAGGTTTTGTTAAATAAATTTTCTTTTAACCAATTTTAAGTTCAATTACTTTTTTTAATTCAGTTTTGAATACCAATTTAGTTAAATAATTTTTTTTTTAAGTTTTAGGTAGAAATATCGTAACAGTTTTGGGTTTTTAACAGTTTGGCTATTGTTATTTTAACATAAACCTCCAAAACCATTATTTGGGTAAATAATTTTCTATAAATGAGGACAGATATAGAAAGCTGAGAAAATTTCCTTTGAAATAAGCCCTCTTCCAGCGTTACAGGTCAACTATTCACCAATTGCAATGAATTGCAATGAATATTTCCAAAAAAATAGCATTATTTTCGGATTTCCTGAGCACCAAATTTTCTCTTAAAAAACCGGAAGCTCGATTTTGATTTTAGAACCATGGTTTCTTTGGGGAAAGTTCTTAGAATTTTCCGTAGATTACGATTAGGCAAAAAAATTGACCCACCCTAGTGCTTATGGATAATGGCCTTTATTCAGGAGACAAGGGTTTCAGCGGGGTGTGAACTCCGATTGCACAATTTTAACACCGTAAGGGATGACTCTGCTTTAGGCACTGCGATTTTTATTAGAAAGGACATTGAATTCTGTGTTGTTAACATACCTGATATCAGTTTTTTTGGTTGTTTTGTTGAGTTAAGATTTGTAGGGGCGCTTGTAGCACAACAATTTCAATTTAATTTAATTTTATTTTTTTTAAACTTTTTTTCATTTAACGGTCACTATTGTGGGTATTTTGTAATTGCAACTCTGTGGTAATACTGTTCAACTTATATCGTAAGATTGAGAGTAATTAGATTTTGTGCATTTGTGTTAAATCTAATAGTGTGTGTGAAATGGACTATAATAGTATTAGTTTTAACTAAACTAATGCTGAATTAGCGTTAAATTTCCAAAATTTTGGTACACTACTCGGGGTATAAATACTTTTTCATGTCATTAAATCTTCCATTTTCTGATTGCTGCCATGTTGTCTAAGGAGTTCTAGTGAATTTTTCAATATAATTTTTTTAATTTCTCTAAGCAAAGTAAGTTTTATTAAAATTTTTTTTTACTTTAATTATTTTACTAATAATTTTTTTATAAATTCATACTAGATTTTTTTTTATTGAATTTGGAAAAAAAATCTAGTCTTTTTTTGTGGCTTGGCATACGGAGAAGATTACTTGGCAAGGCAGCATTTTTTTTTACACCATAGAAAATTTTCCATCGAGGCACAGGGAAGTCCGTCGGCGAAAAGATTTTGCTGTTGTCCGGCTCATTTAATGGGAACGGGAAACCCTCAGCGCAAACCCGACTGCATCAGTTTTTTTTTACAAAATCCACAGTGACTTAGTGAAAAAGAGTAATAGTATAAAATAATATAAAAAAAAAAATTTTCTAATTTACTTTTGGCAAAAACACCCATAAAAAAAAAAATTTTAAACTCAAAGTGCTAAACCCTAAGGAAAAATTGGAAATTAAAAATTTTAAATTTGTCAGAAAAAAAAACTTACAAAAGAAATCATTCCAAAAGTAAGAGTGAAAAGGAAAAAAAATTGAGATTAATCCTAAAGAAAAAAAAAAAACAAAAAAAAAGAAAAAACTCCAATTAAAATTTTAATTTGCCAATAGTTCGGTATTTTATTTTGTGAGTGCAAAAATCAATAGAAAAAAAAAAGAAATCTGTGAAAAATTTAATAAAGAAATATTTTTTTTAACAAGAAAAAAAAAAGTCTACAATAGAAAAAAAAAACCCCCCCGAAAATATTTGCGACTGTTAAATCGGAATGCTAAAGAATTTTTTTTGTTAGAATTTCGTAAATGTTTAAAAGAATGAAAAAGTAAAAGTACAAATAAAAATAAAAATATAATTTCTTTTATATAAATAATTTTTGACCATTTACACCAGTCCAGCAAACCAGCGAAAGATCTTTCGACGTGGGAGCCCAAAGTAATGTAAGTTTTATTTAAATAAATTTTTATTTGCATTGATTTTTTTTAGAAATTGAAAATACCATATACTCATCACTGATTAACAAAAGAAAAAAAAAACCCTTTCAAAGTGATAACAGAGTTCTGTTAACAACGAGAAAAGTAAATATTAATCAATTTAGTTTAAATTTTATTAGAAGAAATGTGCTGAGTGTATGATATTTTTAAATTGTAAAAGTGATACCGCGGAAATAATAATTTCATTCGATCGGTAATAAAATTTCGAGAAATTTGAGTATAATGATGACGTATGTAGCTTAAAAATCGGAAGAGTTATACGCGATTTTATATTTATCAAAATTATTGAATGTAACAGTGCTTAATATAAATATATAAAAAAAATACGTTTGCTTACATACGATCAATTACACCGTGTAACATACAATTTTTTTTAAAACTCGAATTACGACGGTAATTACTTAAACGACTCTTCAACTCCCGGTAGCGCGCGTCGGAATTTTTTTTTATTATAATTTTTAATTTTTCTACTCGCGATATTAAATTTCTTTTGATATTTCGACATTAATTTTTTTTTTAAAAAAATTTTTTTCATTAATTTTTTTTATTGGAATTTTTCTTTGTAAAATTGTTCTTAAACTTATTTTTTTTTATTGAAAATTTTTTTTTCATCGGGTTAAATATTTTTTAAAACCAAGTTTATTTTAACTACTGGAGGAAAAAAAAATATATATATAAAAGAATAATAAAACAATCAACATTTAACAATAAGTACTTATTTACACTCAGTACAATGTCGTCATAATTTTTTTTGCCTTTAATTTTTTTTATAAAATAAAATGCTATTTTTAGCACTACATTAGAAATTCCTTGAAAATAACTATTTTACATTTTATTTAAATTTTGATTGTTTTCGTTATTCCTATTAATAGTCACTTAATTACACGGTGTAAACAACGTTAATGTTACTTGTCGATACATTTCTACCGCATACGTATACTCCAAAATAGTCTAGAGCAAGCGCATATTTTTTTTGTTGCTTTTCATAATATCCGAACTGGATATTCATTTTTATATTTAAAATATCCGAACTGGATATTCATTTTTATATTTAAAATATCCGAACTGGATATTCATTTTTATATTTAAAATATCCGAACTGGATATTTAATTTCTTTTTCAGCTTTTTTTTTCGTTTATTGATTTTTGCACAATCGCGTTGAAATTTGTAAACTTTTTGAAGTTGTTCTAACAGTTTAAAGCTAATTTAATATTTTTTTTATCCTTAATTATGATAAATTTTTATTTAATCTCAAATCTAATTGTCCTTTTTGCTAATAGTTGAGTAAATAAATTTAAGGTAAACATTTTCATGTTTAAGATAATTAGTAATTATAATAAAGCTTCTGAATTTTTGAAATGAAATTCTAAATTTCGTGTTATGATTTCTGTTTAGCTGTTTGAATAGTTTAGTTTATTTATGGGATCATGCATAATATTTAATGCTTTCCGCAGCATGATCATGATTGGTTGTGGAAAATGTCGTGTCAACATCTACACACGCACCCCGTCAGCAATTTTCATTTCTGATCTTTATAGAAAATCTTGCTTTCCTTCACTTCCGTTTCCACTTATTTCTCTGTCTGTTTCTCTATTAACCTAAAAGCATGCAAAAATTAAATAATTATTCCTGTAGTTTTGCTATAAAGTTTTGCGAAATAGTAGCACCGAACTCCCCCATTAGCCGACGAGCCGGAAGCCGGAAACAAAAGCATGCTACCGCTACAGTCCTTCGCAGAAACAAATTTTAGATCATATTTACAAAACGTTACATGCTACAGATATTATTTTTGGCGCCCAACGTGGGGCCCACGCACACACACGATAATTCTTCTCATTATTAACATCTTTTTGAATTTTTATTCAAGTTCTTGTGTGGTCCCAATTAAATTTCTTTATATTCTGAAATCTTTTCTATCCCCAATCTTATGTAACTTTGTCCAAATATTCTTTATCTTGTTCTATAAATTTTCATTATTTTCCTTTTCGCATGATTATTTTACTTTTTGAAATTAACATACAACAACAAGCTTGATGTTAACCAACTGTTAAATATTAATCATACGCCTACGTTCACTTCTTCAGTAGCTATATCAATTTTTTTATTAGTTTTTCTGGAAATGCTTTCGTTTGGATGAAAAATTCTGAACACTGACCGTTTAATTAATGATTAATTTCGGTATAACTCCCTTATTTTTGTTTTAGATTAATTGGAATTGACTGTTTGGAAACTTTTCAGACTAGTACCAATAATACTAATCTTTCATTCTCTCTCTTTTTGACAAAAATCTTTTCCTATTTCTAAATTTTCCGCAAGTTTTTTTTATGAATTCGGATTTAACTTTGTTGACTTCAATTTAACTATTCGGCAGTTTAGTACAGAAATCAAACCATTTTATGATTTATCTCGCTTATCGCTCTCGTTTAAATTAAAACAAAATTTTTAGGTATTAATCTTAATTGAATTTTTAGTTCGATTTTTTTTCTCAATTTGGTTTCATCAGATCTGAAAATTAGTTCAGATACATTAACATTTTATAGATTTTTCTGGTTTTTTCTGTCGCAAATTTCCTAATTATACAATTTTAAATTCTAATTAATTTGAATAGCATCAGAGTTGTTTGTAATAGATTTTTATTTTTTTTTCTTTTTCGGATAGTTCAAAGATATATTTTGCCAAAGTTTGAATTCGAAATATTACATCAAATTTATTTTTTTTAGTATCTAAATTTTTCTTAAGTTTTTGGAAAATCATTAAGATTTTTTTTCCTCATTTTCAATATTATTGAATTCGATTTTCTAGTTAAAAAGAAAAAGAAAATTGATTTAGTTTTCATAAAATTTATTTTTCTTCGGAGATAATAATTTTCTTTTCAGAAAATAGTATTATATTTAAACGTGAATAAACCAAATAGGAAATATTTTATTTCGTACATTTTTATTTACATACATTTGAAAATTTTTTTTTGAAATAAATAGAATCGGCTTATTTCTTAGTTTGGCCTGAAAATTTTTCTCGTAAGAGAACAAACTATTTCTTAATTTTTTTTTTTTTGAATTTTGCCTCTTTAATTATTTTGGTAATTTTTACACCATTTTTGGGATTTTTTTTTTCCCCGGTTCAATATTTTTCATTCAGTTTTTTTCCGCGCATTTAATTAATTTTATTTGTAAATTTCTGGTTTTTATCCAAGTATAGTTCAGTGTGATACTCATTCAAGGTGGTTTTTTTATTTTTTTCCGATTCTCTATAGAATGTTTGTTTTAATATCCCACATTTTCTTCGGTTTCGAGTTTTACTTTATATTTTTTTTTAATACTATTTAAACATGGGTTTAACTGATAATCCTGAGGATTTTTCTAGCGCTGGATCTAGTCTGGTGAATTGTGTCTCTTGCAAGGAGGTTATTTCTGAATCGAAGTATATGTATATTCCCCCTTGTGGTCATCCACTTCACATCGGTTGTCTGAAAAAACTTCGTAAGACTAAGGCAGTTTGTCCATTTTGCAAAAGTAAAATTACTATTCCTTTAAAGTTGGCTACTCCTAATCCAACTTTGCAGCCTACTATTTCTGTTACTAGATCACAAATACAACGTGCCTTAGACTTTGATCAAAATTTGCATTTACCTAAAAGTTTGGCAACAAGCTCTCCACAGAATCAACGTGACCAGGTTACCAATTTGGTTACAGCAGCTGTAAGTGCTCAACAAACCGATATGCTTACTCATCTTAGCCATCATTTTGATAGGGTAATTGAGGACAAAATTGAAGATATTTTTCGGAGGTTAAATTTAGGTAGCCAACAGCAAAATAATCAACCAGCTCTTGAACCGGAAGAAGCTGCAGCAGCAATTCCGACCAGACCTCGTACAGTGGCTGATGTTGAACAGCAAACGCTGGAAGAACTATTACGATTACCTAGCGCTAACAATAGTCAAAACCTGACTCAGAGCGCGAATAACTTAAATTTAAATGGTGGTCATGAATTTAATTCTTCCTCTTCTTCAGTTAGAACCGATAAAATAGGGCATATAATTGCTAACTGGAAAATTCGATTTACAGGTGATTCTCGCGGAATGTCTGTCGACAATTTTATTTATAGGATAGAAGCGTTGACAACCCAAACATTAGGTGGAAATTTTGAACTCCTTTGCGACCATATTTCAACTTTATTTGAATCCAAAGCCAATGATTGGTTCTGGAGACATCATCGCTCTGTAAGAAGAATTAGATGGCCCATTTTATGCAAAGCTCGTCGATTTCCGCGAAATGATTCGCGATCGCAAGCAGAAATCTGGCGAAAGTTTCGACTCGTTCTACGAGGCGATAGTAGACATATCTGATAGGTTGACAACTCCTTTACCAGAGAATGTTTTAGTTGAAATTTTGCGTCGTAATTTACTACCAGAAATTCAACATGAAATTTTAAATCTTTCTATTTCTACCGTTTCAAAACTACGTGACATATGTCGTAGGCGTGAGTTCTTTTTACAAGATGTTGGAAAACGACAACCATATTCCAAACCTTTCGTTCCTCGTAAACAGGTTCATGAGTTAGTTGAAAGTGATGAAGAATCTGATGTTGAGGATATTTCAGCCATTTCATTGACCTGTTGGAATTGTCAGAAAGCTGGACACAGGTATCAAGACTGCCTTGTCGAGTGTTTTGCTACGGTTGTGGTGTTCCAAACATTTATAAACCAAATTGTTCAAATTGCAATGGTTCAAAAAACTCCAGAGGGAGTGCGCTGAAAAGTGCACGCAAACCAACGAACTCGGCGAGTACCAATACCGAGTAATGCTAAAACCGGATGAAATGTCTTGTCGTAAAACACATGATAATGGTAACGCAAATTCTAATCTTTCACAAAATCTTTTTAATAATTCTAAATCAAATATAAATTTTCAAGGCTCTCAATCATCCAAACGTGTTTCAGATGAAACAAAATACCTTGATATTACTTCGTGTAATTCTACACAAATCTCGGATTTACCAAATTTAAATACTAATTCTTTGTATTCTTTTGATAATAACACAAATTTCAATCAGAATGATTCTTTACCGATTTCTTCGTCAAATAATTTTCCTAAATCTCACCCACCAACATACTTAAAGCCTTTTCATATCCGTTTAGCGGAATACAATGCTAAAAGAGCTAAAATGTTTAATGAACCGATACCCAAACCTAAAAACGCTAGGTCTATTAAACGTGTTCAAGATTTCTGGAAGGAAGTCAAAAATACGCGTCGTAGTTTTTTGTGTACCATTTATGATAAACCGAATGACATTCGTCCATATGCTGACGTCGTTATTTTTGATAAACCTTACACTGTTAGATACTGGTGCGTCAGTAAGTTGTATAGGGGCAAAAGCAGCAGCAGATTTTCTAGAGTCCAATGAACATTTTAAAAGGATTCGCTCTTTCGTTAAAACTGCTGATGGAAAACCGCAAAATGTTTTAGGGTTTGTTAAAACAACAGTCACTTTTAGAGGAGTAACCAAACCAATAAAACTGTATATCGTTCCGAAGTTATCCCAAAATTTGTATTTAGGTATAGATTTTTGGATAATGTATGATTTGTTACCTCCAGGATTGGTCTCTGAACTTAAATTAAAATTATTTTATAACGGAGTAACCGAAATCTCTGCTGATCAACGTCCCCTTTCAGATCTACAAAAACAACAACTTCAGGTTGTTATAAAATCTTTTCCGTCATTTGCTGAAGAAGGTTTAGGTCGAACAAATATCATATCTCATGTTATAGATGTTGGTTCCGCCACACCTATAAAACAACGTCATTTCCCGGTATCTCCAGCAATGGAGAAACTGATTTATGCCGAACTAGACCGGATGTTAGCAAATGACGTAATAGAGGAGTTGGATAGTCCCTGGTCCTCTCCAATTGTCCTTGTTCGTAAGCCAGGCAAAGTCAGATTATGTCTAGATAGCAGAAAAGTGAATTCAGTAACGGTCAAGGATGCATATCCTTTGCCTAATATCGATGGCATCCTTAGTCGGTTACCGAAGGCAGAGTTCATAACTAGTCTAGACTTAAAGGATGCGTTTTGGCAAATCCCACTTGACAAATCGTCGAAGGAGAAGACAGCATTCACTGTTCCCGGCCGTCCCTTGTACCATTACAAGGTCATGCCTTTCGGCCTCTGCAATGCGCCACAAACTATGTCGAGGCTAATGGACAAGGTGATACCGGCGAATTTGCGAACAGAAGTGTTTGTCTATCTGGACGATTTGTTGATTGTTTCGGATTCGTTTCAAAGACATTTGGAAGTTCTTCGGGAAGTAGCTAGGCAATTTCGTTCTGCAGGACTGACCATAAATGTTGAGAAATCAAAATTCTGCGTACAGGAAGTCCGATACCTTGGCCATTTGGTAGGGAATGGGGTGATTCAAACAAACCCAGAGAAAATATCGGCCATTATTGAATTCCCGACACCGAGGTCTGTAAAGCAACTTAGACGATTCTTGGGTATGTCCGGTTGGTACCGGAAGTTCATTAAGAACTACGCAGCTGTTACTTCGCCTTTAACAGATTTGTTAAAGACCAGTAGAAGATTTGTTTGGAGCGATGACGCTCAAAAAGCATTTGAGGAATTAAAGAACATCTTGACTACCGCCCCAGTGTTGCATAGTCCTGACTTTTCACAGCCTTTTTATATTCACTGTGATGCTAGCAACACTGGTATGTGAAGCGTATTGGTACAGAAAACTGCGGAAGGCGAAGAGTTTCCCATCGCCTTTATGTCGAAGAAACTGAACCAAGCCCAACGCAATTATTCGGTTACCGAACAGGAATGTTTAGCAGCAATGCTAAGCATTAAAAAGTTCCGAGCGTACGTTGAGGGTCATGAGTTTACAGTGATTACAGAGCATGCATCTCTAAAGTGGCTTATGTCCCAAACCGACCTCAATTCGCGGCTAGCAAGATGGGCTTTGAAACTTCAGGGCTTTGATTTTAAAATTGAGCACAGAAAAGGCAGCAAAAATGTAGTTCCCGATGCACTTTCGCGTACTAACACTGAAGATCTGTCCGAAGTCCATGGGTTAAATTTGTCCGTTTTAGATGACTCTGGGGTCTTCGTGGATTTACAATCCGAAAAATTTAAAAGTACGGAATACTTACAACTGTTGGACCGAATTAGGGAAAATCTTGATAAAACTCCTGACCTAAAGATTATAGACGGTTTTCTATACAGACGGACTGAACACTGTTGTGGTGAACAAGTACAGGACGATCTTGCCTGGAAGCTGTGGATTCCTAGGGATATGATTGGAGAGATTTTGGAAAAGGCTCACGATAGTCACTTGTCTTGTCATGGCGGAATTAAAAAAACACTAGAACGTATACGACGGTTTTATTTTTGGCCAAACCTTGTAAACGATGTCAAGGAATATGTCAATGCTTGCGACGTTTGTAAAGGGACTAAACACCCTAATTATATCACTCGACCACCTATGGGAAAAACTTCTACTACGTCTAGATTCTTTCAAAAACTATACGTAGATTTTCTTGGACCATATCAGGTCACGTCGGAATTTTTGTTGTACTCGACCATTTCTCGAAGTTCTGTTTCCTTAAGGCCGTTAAAAAGTTCACAGCGGATGTTGTCATCAAGTATCTTGAGGAAGAATTATTTCACACCTTTGGCACGCCGGAATCTACAGTTTCAGACAACGGGTCTCAATTTAAGTCGTCCCAGTTCAATAATCTGTTACAGAATTATGGCATTAACCATGTGTATACCGCGGTTTATTCGCTCCAAGCAAATGCATCTGAACGCGTCAATCGTTCAGTTCTTTCAGCTATCAGGGCTTATATTAAACACGACCAAAGTAATTGGGATGAGTACCTCAGTAGCATTTGTTGTTCTTTACGATCAGCTGTGCATTCTTCTATAGGTACTTCTCCTTATTACATGGCGTTCGGACAACATATGATTACCAACGGTAAATCATATTCACTTCTGCGGAACCTGGAAATGCTTGACGATAGGGCTGTAAAATTCAATAGAGAGGATTCGTTTGATGTAATTAGGAACCGAGCTGTAAGGAATATGAGTCGACAACAGGATAGAAACGAAAAGTCTTATAATTTGCGATCTCGTGAAGTTAAAAAAAGCCCGAATTCGTAAGAAAACTGGAAACTGTTACTACGAATTAGAGGATTTAAATGGGAAATCTGTAGGAGTATACCACGCCAAGGACATTCGGCAATGATCTAATATAGTTATTCAAATTGCTTCGATTTTTATATTTTTTTTTTCTACAAGCGGTATCAGTTTTGATAGCTTGGTAGCCCCAAACCTGATTTTGGCAGGGGGTTATGTAGGGGCGCTTGTAGCACAACAATTTCAATTTAATTTAATTTTATATTTTTTAAACTTTTTTTCATTTAACGGTCACTATTGTGGGTATTTTGTAATTGCAACTCTGTGGTAATACTGTTCAACTTATATCGTAAGATTGAGAGTAATTAGATTTTGTGCATTTGTGTTAAATCTAATAGTGTGTGTGAAATGGACTATAATAGTATTAGTTTTAACTAAACTAATGCTGAATTAGCGTTAAATTTCCAAAATTTTGGTACACTACTCGGGGTATAAATACTTTTTCATGTCATTAAATCTTCCATTTTCTGATTGCTGCCATGTTGTCTAAGGAGTTCTAGTGAATTTTTCAATATAATTTTTTTAATTTCTCTAAGCAAAGTAAGTTTTATTAAAATTTTTTTTTTACTTTAATTATTTTACTAATAATTTTTTTATAAATTCATACTAGATTTTTTTTATTGAATTTGGAAAAAAAATCTAGTCTTTTTTTGTGGCTTGGCATACGGAGAAGATTACTTGGCAAGGGAGCATTTTTTTTACACCATAGAAAATTTTCCATCGAGGCACAGGGAAGTCCGTCGGCGAAACGATTTTGCTGTTGTCCGGCTCATTTAATGGGAACGGGAAACCCTCAGCGCAAACCCGACTGCATCAGTTTTTTTTTACAAAATCCACAGTGACTTAGTGAAAAAGAGTAATAGTATAAAATAATATAAAAAAAAAAAATTTTCTAATTTACTTTTGGCAAAAACACCCAAAAAAAAAAATAAAAATTTTTAACTCAAAGTGCTAAACCCTAAGGAAAAATTGGAAATTAAAAATTTTAAATTTGTCAGAAAAAAAAACTTACAAAAGAAATCATTCCAAAAGTAAGAGTGAAAAGGAAAAAAAATTGAGATTAATCCTAAAGAAAAAAAAAACAAAAAACTCCAATTAAAATTTTAATTTGTCAATAGTTCGGTATTTTATTTTGTGAGTGCAAAAATCAATAGAAAAAAAAAAGAAATCTGTGAAAAATTTAATAAAGAAATATTTTTTTTAACAAGAAAAAAAAAGTCTACAATAGGAAAAAAAAACCCCCCCGAAAATATTTGCGACTGTTAAATCGGAATGCTAAAGAATTTTTTTTGTTAGAATTTCGTAAATGTTTAAAAGAATGAAAAAGTAAAAGTACAAATAAAAATAAAAATATAATTTCTTTTATATAAATAATTTTTGACCATTTACACCCGTCCAGCAAACCAGCGAAAGATCTTTCGACGTGGGAGCCCAAAGTAATGTAAGTTTTATTTAAATAAATTTTTATTTGCATTGATTTTTTTTAGAAATTGAAAATACCATATACTCATCACTGATTAACAAAAGAAAAAAAAACCCTTTCAAAGTGATAACAGAGTTCTGTTAACAACGAGAAAAGTAAATATTAATCAATTTAGTTTAAATTTTATTAGAAGAAATGTGCTGAGTGTATGATATTTTTAAATTGTAAAAGTGATACCGCGGAAATAATAATTTCATTCGATCGGTAATAAAATTTCGAGAAATTTGAGTATAATGATGACGTATGTAGCTTAAAAATCGGAAGAGTTATACGCGATTTTATATTTATCAAAATTATTGAATGTAACAGTGCTTAATATAAATATATAAAAAAAATACGTTTGCTTACATACGATCAATTACACCGTGTAACATACAATTTTTTTTAAAAACTCGAATTACGACGGTAATTACTTAAACGACTCTACATATCCGGTTGGTTCAGCGCTAGCATCTCTGCCCGGCAACCCGAGTGTTCTTGGTTCAACTCCCGGTAGCGCGCGTCGGAATTTTTTTTTATTATAATTTTTAATTTTTCTACTCGCGATATTAAATTTCTTTTGATATTTCGACATTAAATTTTTTTTTTAAAAAAATTTTTTTCATTAATTTTTTTTTATTGAAATTTTTCTTTGTAAAATTGTTCTTAAACTTATTTTTTTTTATTGAAAATTTTTTTTTCATCGGGTTAAATATTTTTTAAAACCAAGTTTATTTTAACTACTGGAGGAAAAAAAAAATATATATATAAAAGAATAATAAAACAATCAACATTTAACAATAAGTACTTATTTACACTCAGTACAATGTCGTCATAATTTTTTTTGCCTTTAATTTTTTTTATAAAATAAAATGCTATTTTTAGCACTACATTAGAAATTCCTTGAAAATAACTATTTTACATTTTATTTAAATTTTGATTGTTTTCGTTATTCCTATTAATAGTCACTTAATTACACGGTGTAAACAACGTTAATGTTACTTGTCGATACATTTCTACCGCATACGTATACTCCAAAATAGTCTAGAGCAAGCGCATCCGGCTGGTAACCCGGAGGTCCCAGGTTCGAGTCCCGGTTCGAGCAAAGATTTTTTTTTATTATTTTTTTTTTGTTTTATGTTATAAATATTTTTTATTTAAATCAATAAATTTTATTTTTTTCCTCGCGATAAATTTTTTTTTCTCGTTAAAATTTTTTTTTTACTCGGGTACATATGAAGATTATAACTTATATATTTTTTTTGTTGCTTTTCATAATATCCGAACTGGATATTCATTTTTATATTTAAAATATCCGAACTGGATATTTAATTTCTTTTTCAGCTTTTTTTTCGTTTATTGATTTTTGCACAATCGCGTTAAAATTTGTAAAATTTTTGAAGTTGTTCTAACAGTTTAAAGCTAATTTAATATTTTTTTTATCCTTAATTATGATAAATTTTTATTTAATCTCAAATCTAATTGTCCCTTTTGCTAATAGTTGAGTAAGTAAATTTTAGGTAAACATTTTCATGTTTAAGATAATTAGTAATTATAATAAAGCTTCTGAATTTTTGAAATGAAATTCTAAATTTCGTGTTATGATTTCTGTCTAGCTGTTCGAATAGTTTAGTTTATTTATGGGATCATGCATAATATTTAATGCTTTCCGCAGCATGATCATGGTTGGGTGGGGAAAATGTCGTGTCAACATCTACACACGCACCCCGTCAGCAATTTTCATTTCTGATCTTTATAGAAAATCTTGCTTTCCTTCACTTCCTTTTCCACTTATTTCTCTGTCTGTTTCTCTATTAACCTAAAAGCATGCAAAAATTAAGTAATTATTCCTGTAGTTTTGCTATAAAGTTTTGCGAAATAGTAGCACCGAACTCCCCCATTAGCCGACGAGCCGGAAGCCGGAAACAAAAGCATGCTACCGCTACAGTCCTTCGCAGAAACAAAT
This sequence comes from Delia radicum, assembly GCA_021234595.1. Classification (NCBI taxonomy): domain Eukaryota; kingdom Metazoa; phylum Arthropoda; class Insecta; order Diptera; family Anthomyiidae; genus Delia; species Delia radicum. Next base: position 172,647,115 of record CM037854.1, on the reverse strand, counting down.
TTTAGATCATATTTACAAAACGTTACATGCTACAGATTGATCTCTTCCCCTCAGTCCAGGAAGATTCTTCTGGGAAGTGTATATATTCCGTGTAACTTCCCGGCAGGTGTTACGGTTTCGGGTCTTGATAGAATTAAAAATTTTTCTTCTAATTATGACGGTACAATTATAGGTTGTGATCTAAATGCCAGGAACGGCGCTTGGGGTGATAGTATGACCAATTTGAATGGCAGGAATCTTTTTGATTGACTGGAGAACTCCGGTTCACAATTCAGTAGGGTTTGCGATATTTACCCACTTTTCCCAACGGGTCATCTTTTCTCGACCACTTCCTGATAAGTTCGAACATTTTGGATTTTAACCACCCTAATTTTTCTGTTTCTTCCTTTTCCACCTTCTCTGATCACTATCCCCTAAAAATACCCAGTTTTGATCTTATTTTTCTCCCCCTCGTTGTTTTACATCGTACGAGAAAACAATATGGAAAGATTTTCAAAGGGATCTTGATAGAGAGCTGGCTAGATTGCCCGTCCCCGCAAATAGGAATCTGGATAATACTGGAATAGATACTTATATCGATCATTTTGATGATGGTGTCAGTCGTGCCCTTAATGATCATGCCGAATCCGTGGAAATGGGCAATAGGAAATTTTTTGTGCCGGATGATATAAAGAAACTTTTTAAAATCAAGAACGCTTGGCAGAGAAGGCTAAAGAAAATTTTCCATAGGAACTTCAACAGGAGGAACCCCGAATATTTAAATCTGTCGGCACAATTGAACTTAATGAAAATATTAATTAGGGAGAAAGTGGAGATTAGTCAGGCTAATATGTTTAATGATAGGCTTAGGAATGTTAAACCTGGTCCAAACGCTTACAGGCAGATATATGGCGTAATCGGGAATAGGAGAAAGGAGCATTTTCCTAAATTGGTTTTTGATAATACTACATACGTGGTTCAACAATTCAGTCAGTATTTTTCGCAGATTTACGCCACGAATTCGCCGACAGTTTCTCAGGAGACTGATATTAATTCTCAAATAGATTCCTACCTTTCACTAGTTCCGGCAGGAATATACACCTTTAATGACGATTTTGGATCCCTCAATAATGCTGATTCTATACACTTTGCTAATCCGGCTGATGTGCTTTCGATAATAAGGACATTAAATGCGAAGAAATCTGCGGGAGTTGATAAGATTTCTAATTTCCTTTTGAAAAAACTTTCTGTGGCTGCCGTGGATTATTTAACAGTAATTTGTAATAATTGTATTAATAATGGCTATTTTCCGAACTCCTGGAAGATAGCGAAGATTTATCCACTTCAGAAGAAGCCAAATGTCTACGAGATCAATAACTCGAGACCCATATCTATGTTGTCGAATGTGGGCAAATTATTCGAAAGGGTTCTGGCCTCTAAGATGGAGTTAGATTTAGGATTTTAATACATCCCCCAAAATCAATTTGGTTTTTGCTAAAATTCCATGATGATGTAATACAGAACCTTAGAACTCAGCGATGCATGGTGGCAGTTTCGTTGGGCATAGAGAAGGCCTTTGACCGAGCATACCAGGATGGAATAGTATTTAAACTTATTCAGATAGGGTTTGACCCCTTTATAGTGCGATTGTTCAGAAGTTTTTTTCAAGACAGATGTTTTTTTGTTCAGCTAAATCAGGTCTGTTCGCAGCGAGAGCCGGTTTTTAGCGGTGTACCCCAGGGCTCTATTTTAGCCCCTCTACTTTATAGTATTTTGGTTTATAATATTCCCAATCATGTGAATAATTCTAATAGCATACTTTATGCTGATGACTCCTCAATATACGCCCACGATACCTCCCCAAGTTCTGCCCTGGGGCAGGTTTCTGCACACCTTGCGGTTATTGACGAATTTTACGGGCAGTGGGGTATAAAGATAAACCCCGTTAAGTCTGAGGCTATTTGCCTGAGGAATGCTTCTGGCAAGAGTCCCCACTACGTTGTTCCGCTGAGTAAACGATTGAAATTTACTTTGTGTGGCGCTGAAATTAATTTTAGAGACAGTATTAAGTATCTGGGTGTGACCTTTGATAAACTTTTAAAGTTTAATGAGTATGCGCGGATGGCAAGGGCGAAGGCTCAGGGTGTTAAGTCGATGTTTAAGGGACTAATGATTAATCGCCATTTGAGTCGGGAATCAAAGCTTCTAATATACAAGGTGAGCATCAGAACTGTACTGTTGTATGGGTTCTCGGTGTGGTTCACAATCTCTCCTACGGTAGCTAGGGAGCTTCAAATTGTTGAACGTAGTGTTCTGAGATTGTGTGTTAATCGTAATTTTCAATCACATAACAAAAGATTTTCTAATGGGTATATATATGAGGAGTCTAGGATTACTCCTTTGTGTTACTAAGCCCTGGCTCTTATGCAAAACTTCTCTCTTAAACTGGAATTCCATACGAATTTGTTAATTTCTGATATTTACAACCGGGAAAAAGACTTAAGCTGGTCAGACAGTTTATATATATCACCAATTGGTGTTCTTAATGAAGACATTAGTGCATCGGACGGCTTTCCACTCTTACCTGAATTTTATGAACATACTAACCGTACTTACCACCGTGGCTAATGGCAAACCTACCTATATAGTGCCTTTATTACCTCATATTTGAGTTATACTATGCTCAAAACCAGCTTTAGAGTTGTTTTGAGCTTGGTGTAAATCGGATATTTTTTATACATTCTAAACATATTTTATACGATACCTTATAAGTAACATTATACGAAAGCCTAGGGGTTCAAAAACAGCAAAGCTGTTCATAAATGTTAGTGGATCTCGTGAATTCCAAATTCATACACCTGTATATAATGTATATAATATTTAAAAGTAGCCATAAGTCATATAGTAGCTTTAAGTACATATAAGTTTATATATTAGTTAAATTACTTTTAGTGACTTTACATTCACCCCTTACCATAAGTTATATAGTAGCTTTAAGTAAATATAAGTTTATATAGTAGTTAAATTACTTTTAGTGAATTTACATTCACCCCTCACCTTCACAACTTTTATATCCAGAAACCAAACTACCCTGTTAACGTAGTGCCGGGAGCAAGCACACACTATTACTTTTCTCTACCCCACAACACCGAATCCATTTCATTTCACGACAGCAAGACGCGTTCTCTTTTTAACTTATTAGAATCATACATATAGTTCTAAGTATACAATAGTTATCTTTAAGTAAAACACATATGTAAACTGAATTCCTAAAGTCTCAATAAAACCTTTACTAACTTACTTACTTGAATTTGAGTTCTGCAGCTGCATTTACATTCACCGTCGAAATCCAGTTTAAACTAGATTTCGATCATATGATAGTAAATAACATGATATAACGAACTAGATTTCGAAATCTACACGCAGAAAAAACTATTGTGTTTTTATAAAAGGTTTTCCTTGCAAGATTTCCTTAGTGCTAAACTGATATCAATATAAAGTCAGAAAAGCTTGGATAATATGCTAAACGGCATTTTTGTTAAATTACACAAGCTTGTCTTTTTTTTTTGCTATGTTAAATTTACATTGATAATCATCAGGGCTAGGAACTTCATGTAAATACATGTTGTCGTTAGTTGAAGATTCAACAAAATGGCATCGATTTGTTAATGCATATTTTGATTTAAGTGCATATTTTTGCATATTTAAAAAAAAAAATCAATAATGAATGCATATTGTTAAAGTTAAAGTTAAAGTACACATTCTACGATTTCAAATACAAATATAAATGCATTAACTTCCGTGCCCTAATGATCATTAACACAAAACATTCTATGTAAAATTTACATTGATGACATTTGAAATATAAAACAAGCAAAAAGTATAATTTTCTAATAAAAAGATAAAGTACAAAAAACACTTAAATTTTAGTTAGACATTTGTGTATGTAATGTGTGTTTCTTAAGCTTTTTATTTCTGATGCAATTTAATTTAATTAAATACAAATAATATAAAATTGATAAACGAAAAGTTATATAGAATGTAATAACTCATATATAAATACAAAAATCTAAATTCTAATTTTATTAATTTATTTTTCATGCACAATATTTATTACGACGCAGAATTTGGAAACTTCTTAAAACATCATCAAGGTATTTAAAAAAAAGTGTTATGCCCAGTTTTTAACTTCGTATTTAAATATGCAATTAGTTAATTGACATTTAAATTTAAGTTGTATTTAAATACAGTTTCAGTTTTTCAGTCTTAAATGATAATTCTTATTTATTTGCGACAAAAGTATGGTAGCATCATGAAATGTCAAAAAATTAATGATCATTATTCATAAAACAGCTGTTTAAAGAATAGAAAAAAGCAGAAAATACCAAATATAGAAATAAAAAAAATAAAATATATAATATAATATATATATATAAATAGAAATAAAATATAAATTATAATTAAATTAATAAAATAAAAATGAAGAGAAGTGAAAATTTCATCCGAAGTTGAATTTTTATTGGCTGCTGTAATTTAATTTATTTTTTATTGCTAGTTTTACCACGCGGAAAAAAAACAACAAACTGTCAAAATCATATGTTATATTTGTACAATTTAAATAGACTTTAAATGCCCAAGATTGGTCACTTAAATGTGATTTAAATTTGAAGTTAAAAACTGACGTTTGTATTTAAATAGAACTTAAAGTCCAAATGGCATTTAAATACGAAGTGAAAAACTGGGCATTAGTTGTTGTTCAATAAATTATTAATAAAAATATTATTTGCAATATAATGGAGTATTTTTTATTTCCAAAAATAAATAGGCTATTGAACCTCGAAAAGGTTGTAATATTATACTAAAAACTTTGACTTATTTACATATATATCACTTTGACCATTTAGCTAAGCATTTTGACAAAGTTGTCGTTAATTTTATGTAGTTGTATAATTGCCACGAAACTTTGTTAACTTTTACTGTAGTTTTTGTAAATTATATACCTTTTTTATGTGTGTAGTTTAAGTGATTTTCGAGGGTATGTAAATTCAGTTTAAGGTAAATTACTTGTGTAGACACCGGGTAATTTGGTGTATTGCACTACCATCGAATTGGTCTTTGGTGTCTTGATCAACATCAAATTGTTCATTAACATAGTGTCCACACTAGATATTAACTTTAATATTTTTCTGTCAGCAAACTTCAAATTCAATCGTAGAGAGAATTATATTACGTGTGGACCACACATTAGTGTTACTGTTAGTATCATATCTGATATCAAAATAGTGTTGTTATGATAAATCTCTAAACAACAATATTAAGTGTGTTCGATTACTTTCCCAGTAAAGTCCAGTATAAATTACTCAGTAACAAAATTACAGAGAGTAAGAGAAATTTACAAAAAAGTAAACGAACGGAAAATTTGTAAGAATTGGTAAAATATATAAAACAGCTGATTTTAAATACCAAATATTAAAAAAAATCAACTGGTCGTTATGGAAAAGATAAAAGTTAATTGAAATGGTCGACCAGAAATAATTTAGAATGTTTTTTAATTTCTTCCATAGTTAATTCTTTAATATTTTGCACTTTAAATCCATAGAAAATTAAAATTTAATTTAATATTTTTTTTGTTTACTAAAAATACAAGCATATTTTTTCAATCATATGTTTTTTTCTTCTTACAAATTCTTACTGGCAAAAATTTATCCAGTAAAAACTTGTAAGTTTTTTGTCAACAACCTGTCACTTTACTCTCCCTTCTTACTATTTTTTACTGAGTATTTGTGTAAACGAACACTGTTTCAAGTTTATTTTATTATAAATAAATAAATACGATTTAGTTTAGTTTTTTCAATATCTTTATTCAACTTATAAACCTTTTACCAACACGTGTCCTTAACAACTAACTTTTATCTCCTTTTTACACTTCTTTCTTCACTTCTAATAGAGTTGCCATGTGGCAACATTGAATAATGTTACATGCTTTCTTTTCTTTATATAATTTTTTTTTTTTTTTTTTTAATAGTTCTTAAATCTATTTTCCTAGCCAATTCTTAGGTTTCTAATAGTGTTCCCACTCCCCATACAATTTCGGCCTTTGAATGGCCCTTCCAGTACGCGTTACATACTCCTCTACCATAGGGGGAATGGTCTCACTATGTGAAGTCTCAGCACCGCTCATATTGTCGGAATCTTCATAATTTGAGTCATCCGTGTTCGTATTAGCGAACACGGGTGATAAAGACGTTGACTCTTTGCCAACACCAATAGGAACAGTTGCCGATACCTCCATTATATCATGAGTACTATTTACATTAGTCCCATTAACCTCCACAATTTGTTCATTAATGTTTACATTTTGTCCATTATTGTTTCCATTTTTAGCATTATTCTCCATATTTTGATTATTATTAACATTTAAATTACAATATTCATCCATATAATCAAAATAAATATTCTCGGCTTGGTTCTTCGTATTTACTAGCAGTCGCCTATTCCTTCTATACTTCTTGCCATTTCCATCCCTAACTATATAAGATCTATCATCGAACGGTGGCCTCCAGGGCATGGCGAACTCTGGTTGTATTTAGCCCCCTGGTAGCACAGGGCTCTGCTACTAGGCGTTCTTTTTAATCCCTTCTTATTTATTTATAGATGGATTTTAACAACCAAAAGTTTAATAATGAGCAAAAAAAGACCGATGCAGGTCTATCCTCAACTGGCCAACAGGTTTTATGCCTAAATGTCACTGAGGACGCTAATAAAATAGTCGAGCAAGAAAAGGACGTTCCCAGTCCAAACCTTGCTGAGCCTATGGATATGGTTATCGTGTCTCAGGATCATCAGGGTCCTACCACTGACATAGATATCCCTACGGACGAGGAGGATGAACTTTTATGTTCCCAGCCTATTAGTACCGCGAATGAGGTTACGAAAGCTCCAGGTGATCAGTCGAAACCTGCGACTGAAAGAGTGAAGCTATGTGGTGCTGCTCGAAAACGCCTGAGGATGTACCTGGACGAGGGTATTGACCCAGAGGCAGCGCGGCGACTTTGTTTGCTATCAATGCGCGAAGCCCGAAAAGAGGTTAAAGAGCTCGCTGGTAAAAGAAAGAGGGTACGCTCAGATGGCTCAACGCCACCAGGGTCGAAACAACCTGCAAAACGGACCGCTGAGATTGCTGTAGATGGCACACCTCGCAAGGTTGAAGGCGGCACATTGCCAAAGCCAGCCTTGACGGTTCCAGCGAAGCAGCAAAAACAAATGGCGCCGTCTTATAAAGAAGCAGTCTCCACCGTAAAGATTGGTGTAATTCCGCCTGATTTTCCGGCGACTAGATGGACAGATGAACAGCTGCACTCCATTCAAAGAGCTGTCTTGTACAAGATCGCGGAGCTTAGAAAAGGGACAATAAAGCCCAGTTTCTCTAGTTGCTCCTATAAGCCAGGTTGGCTCAGTTTTGTATGCCGCGACAAAGACACAGCGCAGTGGCTGGAGACTCACGTCCCCACTCTGAAGCCATGGAGCGATGCTGTGTTGAAAGTAGTGGCGGAAGATGAAGTGCCGAAGGCCCAAGTGTTCGTGGGATACTTTCCCGAAAAGGAGGACACGTCCAGTGATTTACTTCTTGGACTAGTTGAGGGCCAGAACTGTGAACTTTCGGTTGGGTATTGGAAGGTACTGAATAGGGTCATAAAGGGTGGTATTGTTGAGCTAACCCTCTCCATTGACCCAATCTCAGCCGACCTACTCAAGCGAAAGAATTACAGAGTGAATTTTGGATATGGAACAGCGCTGGTAAGGCCTACACGTCAGCAACAAGAGGTCGGGCGTGACATACCCAATAGGGCAAATACAAATAATTCGGCAGCAACGACTAAATCCGACAACAGGGTCTCTAATGACCCTAATATGGATGATAAACCGGGCTGCTCGAAGGACCTTGTAAGGCCCAATTCATCTGAGCCTAAAGCTAAGAATATGGCCAATCAGCAGGCTCCCAACAGGCGGAAAAAGTGGGAGAGAAACTCGGCAGAGGAGGCGGTTCTGCTGAACTCCAACAGGGGCAGAAAGGTGGCAAAGCGTGCCGCCAAGCACGCTCGTAAATAATGGCTACCGGAAAAGGTAAGACACCGAAGCACTTAAAGTGCTTACAGGTGAACCTTCACCATGCCAAAGCGGCATCGGACGTCGCCAACAGAAGGTTCACCACTGAGGCCCTGGATGCTGTTTTTATTCAGGAGCCATGGGTGCACGACGGAGCCATAAAAGGGCTTAACGCAAATCAAGGTAGGTTGATTTACGATTCAAAGCATATCAGGCCAAGAGCGGCCATCCTAGTTAGGGACAATCTAACATATCTTCCAATTTCAGAGTTCATTATGGGAGACTTGGTTGCGATCTGGGCAAAGGTGCCCTCCTTATCTGGGGAACACGAGGTAGTTCTGGCCTCTGCTTACCTACCTGGCGATGCTGACACGGTACCAACTACTGAGGTCTCGGCCTTGGTGGAATATTGCCGAAAGAGGAAACTCAGTTGGATCCTCTGTTGCGACGCCAACGCACATCACACAACATGGGGAAGTACCAATGTAAACAAACGTGGTGAGTACCTGCTTGAATTTATATGTAGCAATAATATAAACATAGCAAATAGGGGTGACGAGCCGACTTTCAGGAATGCTATTAGGTCAGAGGTCTTAGATCTCACTCTTACTAGCTCTGATATTTCTTTCGCCATCTCCAATTGGCATGTCTCCAATGAAGTATCAATGTCTGACCACCAACACCTGGTATTCGATGTTGTTAGTTCATTGGACTCATTCCAGATCTATCGTAATCCCAGATGCACAAACTGGGAAAATTTTCGTCATCATTTGAAAAACGGTGCAGATCTTTCTAAAGGGCTCATCTTGAGCACAAGCGAAATTGATCATATAGCATCTGATATTCATTCAAATTTAACTTCTGCTTATACTCTGAGCTGTCCTGAAAAGACCAGGAAGACGAAGAGGGATGTTCCATGGTGGAACGATGGTCTGGATAAGCTCAAAATGGAGGCCAGAAGACTGTTCAATAGGGCCAAGGAAACAGGAGACTGGGTTACCTATAAGGCAGCGCTCACTGAGTACAATAAAGAACTACGTAGATCCAAGAGGTCCACGTGGCGCAACTACTGTGAGAAGATCTCTGATCTTCCAGAGGCGGTGCGTCTACAAAAGGCCCTGTCCCAGGATCATACGAATGGTCTATGTACTCTCAAGAGGCCGAATGGTACCTACACTGAATCTCCCATTGAAACCTGTGAACTCCTACTTGATACGCACTTCCCAGGATGCGTTGACAACTGCGGGTCTGTCGTGATTCAACGAGTTCCAGACCTAACAGGCAGAAATGTACGCCTATCAAGTGCTGTCTTTCAGGAGAACAGGGTAAAATGGGCGATAGGTGAATTCTCTTCATTCAAATCTCCGGGTCCGGATGGGATCTATCCTTGTCTGTTGCAGAAAGGGATGGATTTAATTGTCCCACAACTGGTTAGGATATTTAGATCTAGTCTGTTATTCGGTCATGTACCGACGCCGTGGAGGGAGGTTAGAGTGGTCTTTATACCGAAGGCGGGGAAGAAGTCTGAACAACTGCCCAAATCCTTTAGACCAATTAGCCTGAGTTCGTTTCTCCTTAAAACAATGGAGAAAGTCTTGGACCAGTACATTAGGGATACTTACCTAAGGCGAAAGCCGATACACAAATTACAGTTTGCGTATCAACGAGGTAAATCTACCGAGACTGCTGTCCATCATGTTGTCACTACAATAGAACGGGCACTAGAGGCAAAGAATATTGCCCTTTGTGCCTTTATTGATATACAGGGCGCCTTTGACAACACGTCCTACGAGGCAATTAGGGTGTCCATGGTTAGAAAGGACATCTCTCCAATTATCATCAATTGGACTTTGGAGATGTTACGCTCTAGAATAATCACGTTCGGCATAGGGACTACTAGTAGGACCGTAAATGCGACTAGGGGCTGTCCACAGGGGGGTGTTTTGTCGCCGTTACTCTGGACGCTGGTCATTGATGAACTACTCGAAGGTTTGAACGACCTGGGTTTCAGGACTTATGGATACGCGGATGATCTTGTCATTTCTGTAGTGGGATTTGATGATAGGACCATATCCGAACGTATGCAGCAGGCTCTGAACTATACTCTTTCTTGGTGCCGGGAAAAGGGTTTGTCTGTCAACCCGTCGAAGACAATCCTGGTACCATTTACGAATAGGAGGAAACTTAACCTGACAATGCCTGTCCTTGATGGGGCCACGGTGGGCTTTTCCAGTAGTGTTAAGTACCTCGGCTTGACTCTTGACAGATCCCTTACCTGGAATGAACATCTTGACTATGTCTCCAAGAAGGCCACAAGGGCATATTATGCCTGCCAAAGGCTTTTTGGTAAGACATGGGGTCTAAGGCCGCAGATGGTCTACTGGTCGTTTAACACCATTGTTAAACCTATGATCACCTATGCTGCCCTGGCATGGTGGCCAAAGGTTGAACAGGTAGGGGCAAGGGATGCTCTCAAGAGGATCTACCGTCTTATGTGTATTGGCATAACGGGGGCAGGCGGAACCTGCCCGACGGATGCCATGGGGGTTATGCTGGGGATACCACCATTGCATATTTCTGTAATGGAGGCTGCCTGCATAGGATCCTCCAGACTTAGAGAATTCGGTGACATGAGGGGAGGTGATCTAAGGGGTCACATGAGGATCGCTAGAATCCTAATTGATGACCCGATTACAAAGGTTACGGATAGGAGGTCACCGGAGTACATCTTTGATAGGAACTTTAAAGTGATGCTGTTCGACAGGGCCATGTGGACCAACAGATCCTGGGAGCCAGAGCGGGGTTCTCAGATATGGTTCACAGATGGCTCAAAGCATGCGAATGGTGACACTGGTGCGGGTGTCTATGGACCAGGTTTCCAACGGGCCTTACCCATGGGTAGATACCCCTCCATTTTTCAGGCAGAGATTTTTGCTATCTGTGTCTGCGCGGAGGAGTGTCTACGAAGGGGCACTATTAGATCTCGTATCTACATTCTTTCCGACAGTCAGGCGGCATTAAGGGCTTTAATGTCCTATGAGGTGTCATCTGGTCTGGTCATGGAATGCATTCTGGCTCTTAACCGACTTGGCAGGCGCAACTCGCTTACCTTAGGGTGGGTTCCTGGTCACGAGGGGCATGAGGGCAACGAGAGGGCAGATTGTCTTGCTAATTGCGGGGCCCGAAGGCCCTTTATTGGCCCTGAACCATTCTGTGGTATACCTTTGGGGTATGTTAGGGAGAAGCTCGGGTCGTGGAGGGAGTCAGAATTCTCTCTCTATTGGGAAAACTCTCTTGGCCAACGACAGGCTAAGAGATTGATTTCTTTTTCCAGTGCAGGATCGAGGAGACTCTTGTCCCTCGGGAGGGGTGACTTGAGAACCCTGGTGTCTTACCTGACTGGACACTGCAATCTCAGATACCACCTGCTCAAAAGGGGTCTTTCGGACACGGATGAGTGTAGGTTTTGCGAACTGGTAGCTGAGACATCAGAGCATGTTCTTTGCGAATGTCCGAGGCTATGTGAAAGGCGTGCCAAGTTTCTTGGCAATCGCTTTGTCTCCCCTTCGGACATTATGAAGATTTTGCCTAATAGGATTATTCGCTTTATAGGTAGCTTGAATCTTTAGGGTAACTTTAGGCAGCACAAAAGACCTAAGTTGGTCGCGGTGCATAGTGCCATATAATCTAATCTAATCATTATATACATCCACAACTATACCATATTGCCACTTGTCATTTATTAAAAACAAAACCTTATCATTAATACTCAACCTACTTAACGATTTAGCAGATCTGTTGTAATATAATTGCTGTCTATTTCTCTTGTTCAATATCCGGTTCCGAATATGCCCACTATTCCCATTCACTCTTCCTAATAAACGATTAGAAATCGGATGTTTCGTCTTTAGTGTTCTACCCATAAACAATTGTGCCGGCGATAAAAGCATATCCTGCAAAGGAGTTACATTATACTCCAAAATCTGCTCCTGGTAATCACTTCCACCATCAAGACCATTCTTCTTCAAAATACCCTTTGCAATGGAAACAGCTTTTTCCGCCAGTCCATTACTTTGTGGGTAGTTAGGACTCGAAAACTTTATTTATTTATTTTTATTTATTTATTTATTTACATTCACATATCCTGTACAACAAGATTAAATCTTATAGTTAAAGTACAGGAAAGCAGTTTGGGTAAAAAATAATATTGCAAGTTATATATAAAAAAGAAAAAATTAAATTTAAAATACTCATACACGTAAATAACAATAAAAAAAAAAAAAAAGAACAAAAATAAAATTAAAACTACTATCTAATATATTGTTCTATCATCACAAATGCTTTAACAAAAAAAAGTGTAAAAATAAAGTTATATAAATATAAATCAAATTATGCAAAAAAAAAAATTTAGAAGAAATTGTTTAAAACTGTTTGCGTTGCTGTTGAGCTGTTGGTTTTCTGGAAGATGTCTCCAAAGACGTGAGGCATTTATATAAAAATGCCATTCAGATACATGGTATCGATGCCTTGGTATAATTGTCTTTTTACCTCTAGGGGATATGGCAAATTGTATAAATTCATAAAGGTATAGTGGATTTTTGGTATAAATAATTTTATGGTAAAATTTTTAAAAGGTTCTCAAAAGATATGCCATAAAGTTTAATGGCAAAAGATGAGACACGATCAAACCTTCTCAATCCGTAGACATATCTGATGATATTATTATACATAACTATTAGCTTGCGTTTGCTAGTAGTATCACAATTTTCGAAGAGTTCACAGCCGTAAATTAAACCGGGGATGAGGTACGACTTTGCAATTAATATTCTGACTTTTAAAGGCGTAAAAAACTGTGTTGACCATAGAGCTCTTAACTTGGCATAGGTTTGACCAACAAGTGAGTTTATATGGTTGGTCCATGTTAAATATCTGTTGAAGATAATGCCAAGGTTTTTAGCCGACTCTACGATTTCAATTCTTCCTCCGTTAATAAGAATTTCGTTTTCGATAACTGGCACAGTTCTTTGGCGGTGAATTATCAGACATTTTGATTTCAGCGGATTGAGACAAAGTCCATTTGCTGTCGCCCATATATATACTTTATCAAGATCATAATTAATTTTCGTAATAGCATCTGCGATTAATTGCACTGGACTGCTCAAAAACAATTGGACATCATCTGCGTACATATGTAATTTGCAGTATGAAAGCTGATCGGGCAAATCATTTGCATATATAGAAAAAAGTAGAGGGCCAAGAATAGACCCTTGCGGCACGCCTCTAGTAAGAGTCAGCGAGTTAGACCAAGTGTTATCTGCGTATACGGATTGTGTGCGATTAGTTAGATACGAAAATAAGAGCCGTGTTGATGACGAAGCAAAATTAAAAAAATTTCTAAGTTTCAAACATAACTTAAGGTGGTCAACCGTATCAAAGGCTTTCGAATGATCAAGAAGTACCAAGAAATTAACCTTACCATCGTCGAGTTCACGTCGTATGCTCTCCGAAACATCAATCAAAGCTGTTATACAGCTATGATTCGAACGAAAGCCAGATTGTTTATCATGCAACAGGCATTTATCTTTTATATACTCACTCATTTGCAGCTGTAGAATCTTTTCCAATACTTTAGAAAGGTAACACAAAATAGCAATTGGGCGGAACTCAGTATTTGTTTTCGGAAGTGGTATAATTTTGGCATGCTTCCATTTCTGCGGAAAAGTGCTGGTTGTAATGATTGTATTGAAAAGGTGAGTTATATAAGGCAGAAGTAATGGCAGAAGTATCTTTAAAAATTTCGGATGCATATTATCGTATCCAACTGCTTCTGATTTTATTAGTGCAAAAGTTGACACGATATCAGACTGTGTAATGCAAGAAAACTCAAACGTATTATTATCATCAGGAGTAGAGTTGTCCATATCTGACGAAAAGTTGTAAAAGTTGCAGTTGATTGGAACTTTCGGTGAGGTTGTAAATATTGTATTTAACTGATTAGCATCGGCATTTGTATTTATTTATTTATTTAGTCTATGGAAAAAATCCTTACAGACAATATCATAAAAATTACATAAGTAGATACCTAACATAATATCACAGAAATCAGACATTCAAAGTTAAAATTATACTACGTTTAACAAAGTTAACATTTTTTGAAAAATCGATACAATTATAAAAATTATTAAAATCATTGCTCATTCGTAAAAGAGGATCAGCATCAGCATAATTTTGACGGTGCAATGGAATAAATAGAGGAATATAGTACCTCGTTGGGCGTTGAGGAACATTAAATAACAGGTTATTGACGAGGAATTCCGAGCAAATTTCACCATTAATCAGCTTGAATAAAAACGTAACATTCATCATTTTTCTTCGGCTTTCCAAGGTTGGCAACTTGATGCGAGCCAGTCTAGTAGTGTAGGATGGAAGATCAGCTGCAGCCCCCAAATAAAAACTCCGTAAACAGAATAGCAAAAATTGTTTTTGGACGGACTCAATTAGTTGGATACGAACATTTTCCTGAGGATCCCAGATTATGGAACCATATTCCAAAATTGGTCTTACAAGGGAAGTATAAAGTTGCCTTGTGATATTCGGTTCAATGAATTATTTTGCCCATCGTTTGATAAATGAAAGCACACCGCGTGCTTTATTTGCAGTCAAAGTAATATGTTGTATAAAAGTTAATTTAGGATCCAAAAGAACACCAAGGTCATTAAAGGTATCAACTAACTCCAACTGATAGCACCCTAAAGAATAGAAATCGGGAACACAGAATTTTCTGAAAAATCTCATATGTTTGCATTTTTTCAGGTTTAACTCCATTAAATTTAAACTGCACCATTCGTTAAGACTGTCCAAATCTTCCTGAAGGTATATGTGATCAGAAAAATTATCGAAGCTATGGAAGATTTTCACATCATCAGCGTACATTAAAACATTTGAAAATTTAATCACTAACGGTAGATCATTAATGAATAACGAAAACAAAATAGGTCCAAGATGGCTACCCTGAGGTACTCCTGATTTAACATCAATATTCTTAGATAAAGAATTGTTAAATAGAACGCGTTGTTTTCTGTTACTTAGATAAGATTTAATCCAATCCAAACCGTTGTTTGTGAATCCCATTAAAAATAACTTTTTTACAAGAAGATTGTGATTTACTTTGTCAAAGGCTTTGCTGAAGTCTGTATAAATAGCATCAGTATGTTGGCTTTTGGTAAATCCCCGGTTAACTAAAGTTGTAAGGTGTAACAGGTTTGTAGTTGTAGAGCAACCTTTTCGGAAACCGTGTTGAAATGGTGACAATACGGAGGAGATATTATGACATAGTTGTTCTGTTAAACATTTCTCGAATAGTTTTGGGATATTACTCAATTTAGCAATACCTCTATAATTTTTTACCGCCGACATAGTTGTTTGTTCTATAGTTGTTTGTTCTATCAGTACTTCCGATTCCGATTTCACGAATGGTTTTCCAGGTTTTCTTCGATTCAAGAGCAGAACCGAAGCATTTGGAATAATATTCCCTTTTAGAAATTCTAATTTTATTGTTAACCTTGCTTCTAGCAGTGCGATATTCGACTTTTAATTCAGGATTCTTAAATCTCTTCCATTTGGAATAAGCTAAATCTCTTTTATGAATTAATTGTTTAATATCAGCTGAAAACCATGGTCTTGATCTTTCCGAGATTTTTTTAGATTTTAAAGGGACGGTGTCATCATAGAGCCGCTGGATATTACACTCAAGAAAAGACAATTGTTCATATGCAGAACACATATAGTACATACTTTCCCAATTAATATAAAAAAAACTTTCCTGTAGCAGATTATAATTCAAACGCTTGAAGTCTCTATAGTAACAAATTTGATCCATTCGATGAAACATGATGCTGAAACCTGGTCATACAATAATACATTTGACATGTTTGCAACAAAGAAAAGATCAAGCAGTGAATTACTCGAAGTTGTAAAGTGTGTTGGAACTGTTTGATTAACTGGCAAAAGTCCAAGTGACAACATTTCATCAGATAAAATTGATTCCTTTAAAATATTTGAGTTGAAATCACCAGAGATCACAATATCATTATAGGCAACGGTTAATGTTTCTAATTTCGATATAAAATCATTGCAAGGTATATTCTTGTGTTGTCTGTAGACACATCCAATTAGCATTTGCACGTTATATTATCCTTTACAAAGATGGCAACCCCACCAGCATGTTTAACCCGGTCATTTCTAAAGATTTTGTAACCGTTTAAGCAAATAAGCCTGTCAGGTATTTTTTCCGAAAGCCATGTCTCGGAAACGCAAACAATATCAACATTTGAATTCTCAAAAACCAGTCTGAACTCATCGATCTTGTTATTTAAACTTTGAGCGTTAATGTGAGATATTGTAACACCATTTTTATGTTTAAATTCAAATTATAATCATTTGCAAACTTCTTAAATTTATAACTATTAAATGGAACGTTATCCGATCTTATTTCCGTCGGAATTCCAAATTTGAAAAATAACATTCTCAAAACATTTATAATCTCATCAATTGACTTATTTCTCAATTTCTCAGAGATCAACCAACCTGAGTATGAGTCAACAACAGCCAAGTACGATGCACCCGAACAATCAAAAATGTCCATGGCAACTTGCTCCCAAGCGTAAACAGGTTCAGGATGATGTTGCAATGGTTCCTTTTGATTCCTCCTACGCATTCCCTCACATATTCTACAAGAACTGACAAACTCCTCTACATCGGTCGATAGCCCAGGCCAATAATACAGTTCCCTCGCCCGCATCCTCGTCTTCTCAACGCCCAGATGAGCAGAATGTAACAACCGCAACGTCTGACTTCTCAATTCCCTGGTAATAACCAGTCTGTCCCTAAAGAATAATAATCCACCAGCACAACTCAACTCATCCCTGATCTTATGAAACTTCTTTTCCTCAACGCCCAAATTCCTGTATATCGGCCACTCCCCGTTAACATATATCAAAACATTATTCAAAGATTTATCAGATTCAGTGACACGCACAAACGCTCTTCTATTCTCCTCCGACATGCAACTTTTTCTGATCACCGAGTGTACAACAGATTTCAAACCCTGATCCTCTGGCTCAGCATCTGGCAAAAACGCACGCGACAGGCAGTCGGCTACCAACAACTCTTTCCCCGGAACATATTTTATTGTCAGGGCAGGATATTTCAAGAGCTGCATAAACATTCTCTGAAGTCTAGCCGTGACCTTATCCAGATCCTTTTTCATCAACGATTCAAGCGGCTTGTGATCTGAATGTACCTCAACGTCCCGACCGTAAATATAATAGTGAAATTTTTTACATGCCACAACCACCGCAAGCAGCTCCTTTTCAATTTGAGCGTATTTCCTTTCACACTTGTTTAGACTACGAGACGCAAAAGCAACTGGGCAACCGTTTTGCAGCAATGCACAACCAATACCATCCCTAGATGCATCCCTTTGAATAACAAGTGATGACTTAGGATCATAAATTGTCAATACCGGGGGCGTACAAATTATCCTCTTTAAAACTTCAATCTCCCATATATGAGCCTCAGTCCACTGCCATTTTATGTTATTTCGCGTCAGCTCCCGAAGATTGACCGTTATTGCCGATAAATTAGGAATATACCTTCCCAAAAACTTACACATTCCCAATATACGCAATACACCCTGTTTGTCCTCTGGCATGGGAATTTCCCTAATAGCCCTTAAATATTTTCCATCCGGTTTAATCGTTCCCTCTGAAATTATCTGTCCCATAAAACAAACTTCCTTTGACCTATACTGAACCTTCTTCTTATTGAACTTCACATTAAACTCCTTTGCCCTATTAATCACATTAAGCAGCCGTTCATCGTGTTCCTGTTTTGTTCTTCCAAAAATACACAAATCGGCGAAATATACTTCAACACCCTCAAGGTCACCAAATATCTGTATCATATAACGCATAAATATCTCTGGGGCATTATTCAACCCAAACGGCATCCGATTCCACTTATACAGACCAAAAGGTGTTATAAACGTTGTCAACTCTGAACACCTGTCATCCAAGACCACTTGCCAAAAACCGTTCTTAAGGTCCATCACAGTAAAAAATTTCGCACCACCAACCCGACTTATTATTGACTCAGACGTAGGTATTATACACCGCTCCCTTTTAATACACTCATTTAACGGCTTAGGATCAAGACAAATTCTTAAAGAACCATCCGATTTCTCAACAATCTGTAAATTATTTACCCACTCTGTAGGCTTATTTACCTTGCTAATAACACCATCCTTAACCATAAGATCCAATTGGTCCCTCAATCTCTGATGCAAACTAAATGGTATCCTCTTTTTATAATTTAACCTCGGTTCCGACCTTTCCTTCAACTCAATCATGCACCTACCAGGTATCTCCCCAAGTCCGTCGAAGACATCGATAAACTTGCAAATAAACTCGTCCTTCCTTTCAGGCAATTCGCAGCCTAGCCTGCCAGGTTCCCCACATTTCACGTTATCTATCCTTCTAATCAATCCCAATGTTACACAAGAATCCCTTCCTAATATAGGCTGATGTTCATTACCCACCACCTCATACTCAACAGGCATCGAGACTTTCACCTTATCAACAATGCACCGTAATTCAATTCTTCCTAATATCCCTATCTCCTCATCACCATAAGCAAACTGCGGGTTCTGATGAGATCTTTAGCCAGATCGAAATACTAGTATCAACCTAGCTAATATGTTTGATTTGCTTTATTTTTGTAAATATACGGAGGTTGAAAGCTCGTTATAAATTGAAAATAACATAAAAATAATCTCGATGTATATAAAAACAAAAAACTAATATAACTGTAAAAAATATTACTTGAGCCAGAGTACACACTAAAAATTTTTTATATAAATAGAACATTTTTGGTCTTCAAAGTTTAGTAACGTCATGATGCTTGTTAGGAAAAGACCTAACCACGTGGTTGATTACTAAGAAGACAAGAATGGAGCAAAATTGATTATTAATAGGTTTTTTGTTAAAGTTCTGCCTATTATATAGGCTCTAGCTTTTCTAAAACTTCGGGTTCTGATGAGATCTTTAGCCAGATCGAAATACTAGTATCAACCTAGCTAATATGTTTGATTTGCTTTATTTTTGTAAATATACGGAGGTTGAAAGCTCGTTATAAATTGAAAATAACATAAAAATAATCTCGATGTATATAAAAACAAAAAACTAATATAACTGTAACAAACGAGTATTTGATTTAATAATTTTATTCAAAAAATTCATTTCCTGTATATATTTCACCGGTAAACAATTCACATCAGCGCCTGAATCCAATTTAAAACTAATTTCAAGGCCATTAACATCTATTTTCTTAAACCAGCCACCACCCAAATAGCTTATTCTACAATCAGAAATTTTTCCAATTATACTTAATTTATTATTAATACTACCACTTTTACCTTCATCAAAATATTCAGCATTAACTGCATTTTCCATCTCACCGTCAGCTGAAGCTGCTAACATATTTACATGACGGCTATTTGTTCCGCCTCCCACTGATTTTACTCGACACATGGATGCGAAATGGCTCGGCTGTTTGCATTTGTTGCATTTCCGACCATCTTTTATTGCTGGGCATTGTTTACGATGCTCCGAACTCCATTCAAAACCGCATCGATAGCAAATTTTTTCCTTCTGCTTTACATTTCTTCCTTTATCAATACGCTGCAATGCATCAATTTTACCTTCATTTTTTTTCTCCAAGAGTTTTTTTATTCTTTTCTGCCAACTCGGCAACTTTGCATTTTTGCATAACACCATTCAAATCATTTTCCTTTGCTTCTAAAAGTTTTGTTTGTAAATTTTTATCCAACACACCCAAAATGATTTTGTCACGCAGTATACGATCTTCGAATTTTTTACAGTCATTCGAGCAGGCAAATTCGCAGAATTTTATTTGTTTGCGCAGCTCAGTCTCGAATTCACAAAATGGCTGACCTTGTTGTTGCGTTATATTAGAAAACTTAAAAGTTTCCATCGTGATGTTCTTCTTTGGGTTGCAATATTCATCGAATTTGTTTAAAACGTTTTCAATAGTTTCCTCTTGTGGCGATAAATTAAAGGAATTGTAAATATCCAACCCCTTCTCCCCAATGTAATGCAGCAGCAGGGCAATTTTTACGTCATCAGTCTCTTTCTTTTTTCCTGATGCCAGCAAATAAATGTTAAAGCGCTGCTTCCACATAGACCAGTATTTTCCTGGATCATCAAACTGCATCGGTTCAGGGCCATTTATAACCACAGCACTAGTGTTTACAATCATTGCTATCCCCGTTGTCTGTCCACTTTCAGTTGTAAATTGGTTTTTCGTTGTTTCGCTTTTTGTACTTTCAGAGTCTGACATAGTTACACAATAAATATTTTATTTCACACCTGACACCATGTTTCAAGTTTATTTTATTATAAATAAATAAATAATATTTAGTTTAGTTTTGTCAATATCTT
Source organism: Delia radicum (assembly GCA_021234595.1). NCBI lineage: Eukaryota > Metazoa > Arthropoda > Insecta > Diptera > Anthomyiidae > Delia > Delia radicum. The sequence continues at coordinate 172,626,512 of CM037854.1, read as the reverse complement.
TATTCAACTTATAAACCTTTTACCAACACGTGTCCTTAACAACTAACTTTTATCTCCTTTTTACACTTCTTTCTTCACTTCTAATAGAGTTGCCATGTGGCAACATTGAATAATGTTACAAACAAACACCTTCCAGTAAAAACTTTTACAAATTTTTAAAAATTTTTGTGTTATCGAACACACTTATTATGATATGAGCTGTTAAAATACACACACATACATAAAACATTGTAAACAAAAAAATAAATAAAAGTTAAACGAATAAAATTTAAAAAATACAAGAAGAAAAAGGGTATTAAAAATTGTTTAACTGTTATAAATCAATTTAAAGTTATTTTTTAATCGCATAGTTGAAAATTGAATGAATAAACGGACGTCTTTACTCAACGGGAGACAGAAAATTATGAGAAGACATGAAATAAATATGAATGCGTGTTCTCCACCCTAAACATTAATATGAACATAGATAATTTAATTCCGTTATTCTGTTGGCGTTCCCGGACATATTTTATTAAGGTTAATATCTAATGTGGACACTATGTAAGCGAACATTTTTTTTTTCAAACACGGATTTCTCTTGTGATTTCTCTTCATGTCCATATTTTGTTTTTGATATAACAACGTTGTTAGCAGATTTGTTTTCACAAGGATGTCTGCCATCAAACAAGCTGTCGGATCTATTTTTTTTGTTTAGTGGCATGACTACAAGCAGTGTTACCATATTGCCAGTTTTAATTGTTTTTTCCAGTTTTTTAGGATGCGTAACAGTTTTTCATGAAAAAAAACAGTTTTTGTTTAATTTCAGACTTTTTTTCCAGTTTTTAACAGTTTACCTGCTCGATTTACTTTCTTTTACTTGAATTTATAAATTGAATACAAAAGTTGCACAAAACTTTTCAATAAAAAATAATACTACGCATTGAATGCAACTGTGTAGTAAGTTTCCCTTTTTAGCATTTGTTTGTGTTAAAATTTTGTGGAATCAAACGAAATGAAAATCAAATTTAATCAAAAAATATATAAATGATATTTTTATGTAATTAAGTAAGATCTCAAAATGTGATGAATTATTTTGTTTTTATATGGTTTTGTAGCTATTTTTTGCTATATGTTAAATAATTAATATAAATATAAATATGTTTTTTTATATTATATTTTTTTTTTTTTACTTTAAACAAGTACACAGAAAAAAAAACATATTATTCCTATTGTTAATTAAAATGTAGTTTTATAACAGAGCACAACTTGTGATCTGTAATAACATAAATTTGAAAATATTTTTTTTGTTAGTATAATTAAAAGTAAGTCTACAAAAAAAAATATTTTTTTTCTGTGTATATAAATATGTTATGTGTTTAATGTTTTTTATGTTGTTTTATGTTTAAAAAAAATGCAATTGAATTCAAAATGCACATATTAACTGTTTTTTCTACTGTTTTTTTATTTAAAAAAAACAGTTTTTTCTTACAGTTTTTTGAAAAAAATACATGGCAACACTGACTACAAGTAAATAAAATAAAAAAACAAGCAGTGTTAAAAAAATTAAATAATATATATTATTATATTTAAAACAAATTGCGGAACAAAAAAAAAACAAAATTAGGGATAAAATAGGTGAGCAGAGAATGAAGCCGATGTTGTATTTCGGCTGGCGGCGGCTAAAGAAGATAACAGTTGGCGGCGGCTAAAAGTCGACCAGAGCCGAACATTTTTCGGCGGCGGTGGCTGAACTAAAGTCGACTATTCTTTGACAAAAATACACATTCTTGTAATGCGAGTATATTAAAAAAATAACAGGAACCAGCTTTTGCTTATAACATTTAAGTATAGTTATATATTTGTTTTAATTAGATAAAAATGGTGCTACTATTTCCCTGTTGTCATGAACGAATAACTGTTTTTTCACAGTAGCAGGATTAAGACAACTTTTTAGAATTAACGCAGTTTCCAGCGACCCACTGGGTCAGAATCAGTAGGAATTTTTGGATAAGTTTGTGTAGTAGAGAAATAGTTTTTATATTTTTTTTTGTGAAATTTTAAAATTTCTAATATTCACTTTTTCTTGCAACGCGAAAAATATAACGGGACTTTTATTACAGACGCTATGGAATATTTTTGTGTTGCCAGTTATTGAAGCACATATTGAAATCTTAATGTTACCAGGTGGTTGGCGGTGTTTAAAAGATAGAGGATTCTCATAAAATTCACCTTTCGTTTATAAAAAATTATAAACGCCGTTTTGTAGAAGCAATTAACCAACTCAGCTGATTGAGTCGGCCTAACATTTCTAGCCGAAATTAGCCGCACAAGTCGGCGGCGGCTCAAGTGCCTGAAAAATAGTCGGCGGCGGCTAAGCCGCGGCTATGAGCCGATCGGCTTCGTTATCTGTAGGTGAGTTTATAAAACAAATTTGTGTTGGCGGCTCATATTTTCCGAGTTATAGGTCTCTAAAATGTGGATATATCATTTAATGAATATATTTTTTAACTTTGGCATGCGTTGTCCGAGCGAAACAAAATGGGTGTTATTAGAAAATTTTTTTAAAGGGTTTAATTTGGTATAATTTTTTTTTAAATATTATACCATTGCCGCCCAACTCATGATTTGCAGTTATTTCAATATTTTGCATATATAAGGTAGGTATAAAATGGCTATTAATGAGAGCCAAGACTTCAAACTTAGGGAAAGTTTTTCTGTGTAAAAGTCATCCATAAATAAGTTAGTGGCTTTGGCCCGGCCTTCGGCCGGGCCAAAGCCGATGTTTTATTTTTTCTTTCCAGATATGGCTGATTTTCGGCGTACACGCAATAATGGTTTGCAATGGGTTGATGAATATATTTGTTTTCAAAATTTGCAATTTAATAAAGTTACGTTAAGTGCAAAAATAAAGAAAATTAAATATCGAATATAACTGTTAATATCTGCGGTGTTAAAAAGTGGAACATAATATCTTAATTTAAAGCTTAAAGTCTTAGCTATAATTAAATAATACTTATTTAGAAAGTTTACTAGAGTCAAATATCGAGAAAATGAGCTTAATGGGTTAATGGAACTGAAAGTACTATATAACAAAAGATAAGTGCTTCAATTCGCTTTCAAATGATATGTATTTTGTTTCGATTACAAATGTCGATGATACAAAGAATTTTAAATCCAAATTTCGTATGCCCATAATTCGGGAACCGGGGGTCGCCGACAAAAAAAATTGTATTTTTTAAGATTAGCTTTAAAAAATTGTATTGATAGTGAAAATTTGAAACAAATCCGAGTTATGCCCATAAACTAGAGTTTAGTCATTTCTTGTTCGAACACGGATTTCTCTTGTGTCTATGTTTTGTTCTTGCTATAACAACTTTGTTAACAGATTTGTTTTAACAACGATGTCAGCCATCAAATAAATTCAGCAGATAGTTTTAGAACTGCTGACCATTAAACCAATCAATTGTATCTGCCAAATGCAACCAACAAATTTTTAATTAAATTTTCGGGATGGCAACATTGATTTAAAGCGCTTGAGTAGCAAGTAAAAACAAGTTTTTTAAGTCGAATCCGTGTATAAAAGAAAAATCTGCTGTAAAAAAAATATATGAAGAAATTTAATATTATTTATCACTGATTTGATATAATATATTTAGAATATTTAGTTTTATATTTCAAATATCAGAGAATAGATGGAACTCGGCAAAAAGAGGTATTCAAATATTCAGTTTCAAAGTATAATGACCTTGAAAACTAGTACATATTGTAAATATAGTGTATTTAGAATTGTGTAGTGATTGTTTTTTTACTATTAATATAAAAACGCAACTTTTTTTTTTTTAAATTTCATATTTATATCATATCGACTGAAATACCTATGCAATAAATAGCTTTACTGTGTTTCGCGACTATTTTTAAAAGTATTTTTTAAAAATATATTAACATCCTAGATCTTTTCATAAAATATTTATTTAAAAAAATTATTTCTAAATAATAATTATTTCCAAAAATTGTTGCTAAATAAAGTAGTTTCTTTGGTCTCCAAGAAATATACTAGTTATCTCAAAATGATGGACATAAGAATTCGTTTTTCAAAAATTGTTCAGGCAAATTTGAACTTTGTCGTGCATTCCGAAAAAATATATACATACAATGGATGAAATTCATTAGGCTCAATCATAATTTTGGTAAAACGGTTAAGCTGGGAAAATCTAAAAACGATAAAATAGTTCTTCGATAAATTTTCAATAGTAAAACCAGACCGACCAATTACCACGGACTGGTATTTGCGACGTTACACAGAACAATAACATTTCAAAATAGAGAAACATGTTCAATTGTTCATATAATATGGCGTTGACACCTAAATGCTAAACACTTATTTTGCTTAAACGAGTGTAAAAGAATGAAGAACTTTTAAATTAGAATAAAGAGCTTAAATACGTGTTTACGCTAAACAAGTGTTTATTTAACTAGGTGTGAACGCCATATGCCCTTAATAAGGTGATCGACTGTAAGGTTTCGGTAGATGTTCTGCAGGAGACATGAAGCGCTCCCCCGGAGCGTTGGAGTCGGTCCATCCACCGTATTGGTAAAAGCAAAGTTGCTTCTAAGAAACAATTTTTTCTCGATTTGTTACGTTTATTTTTATTAAAAAAAGGCAGGTAAAAAACAAAAATTTTAGACATTCCGTTCAATAAAACTTAAAACTATTTAAATAAACTTTTTAAAACAAAAAAATTATATTACAGGTTTTTTATCATCACATTGTTCATTAAAACTTTAAATTCAGTCATAAAAAATGGAAAAATACAAAACAAAAAAATAATAAAATTAAATTAACATTACATTAAATTAACATTACATATATCGAGGATCAGTTTTCTATTTTTTTTTTGCAAAATATATTGAGAATATCTTCTGCACATGTATCATTCTTGAATAGTTCGTTTTCAATGTCTAAAATGGCCATGTTTGAAAATCGATCCTGGTTCATTTTTGAACGTAGCCAAGTTTTAATTCTTCTCATGGCTGAAAAACTTCGTTCACATCCAGCTGAGCTAATTGGTAGGCTCATTGCCACTTGTAAAAGTTTAAACAAGTTTGGATAGATATTCTAGAGTTAAGTAAGTTTACGTTTACACAATTTTCATTAGATGTACTTTTGAGCAAATTTTTAAAAACAGTGACTTCTGCTTTAAGAGAATCACAGTCAATTTTTAAAATATATTTATAATTATCAATGAATTCTGCTTATTCTTCTATATCTAATTTGAAGAATGCATTAACAGATTTTGCAAACGGAATACTTTGAAATCTGTATTCTAAATAAGATGTTAAATTATCAATCACAGGATAATAAATGTTAATTTTCAAATATTCTGCTATAGAAGTGTTGTTTGGTTAATCTAAAAATTGATGCTTACCCAAAGTTAAATCAACGTAAAAAGCCCTTTCTCAAGAACTTCCTTTTTTCTTTTTGATATTCTTAAAGGTTCCACTGAAATATCATTTTCGTTTGCAAATTTTTCTATTTGACTCCAGATTTCCAAAAAATTATTTCGATTAACTTTAAACGTAGCAATTGTTGCCAAAATTGAATCATAAGCTTGTCCAAGAGTTGCATCTTTTGTTTGAAAAAACTTACTTAAGACATTAATGGTTTGAAGAGCAAAATTAAAAATATGTAAGTTTACAATGAAATCGGGTTAAGTTATTGAAGTGAGAATACTAAGGGCCTCAACTGCATTTTTATCTTTAGCTTCATTTATTTCTTTTTCCAATGCATTTTTAATAAGCACACAATTATTAGCACTAGATTTGCAGTTCTTATACCGACAGCTTTATCTGGTAGTGCTGAGACTTTTTAATGAAATGTTGTTTATTTGAAGAGATTGAAAATTTTTTTTAATTCGCTGTTATTTCCGGGCTTTGAAAAATGAGTATGTAATGCCTCAACTGTATTAAAAAATGACGTCGCTATTCTTATGTTTGAACAGGCATCTACAATTACTAAATTCAATCTGTGAGCTAAGCAGTGAATAAAAACTGCTTGAGGATTTGATTCTTTTATTTTTGCCTGCAATCCATTTTTGTAGCCAGACATGACACTGGAGCCGCCATAGGACTGCCCAATAATTGGTATATCATTCAAGCCAATTTTTTCAAAAAACTTTAATAATAAGTTTTGTAAAGCATTGGAGTCTATCTGAAGAACAATCTACAAATCCTAAAAATCTCTCAATTTCCAGCTCATTAGTGAATCTTATCACAATCGACAACTGCTCTTCTTGAAAACATCTCGCTTCATCTATCATCAGAGAATAAAAGCCAAATTTTTTAACTCTTTGTATGATGTTATTAATTACAACATTAGCCGAAATTTAAATTAATTCATTTTGTATAGATGGGCTGCAATAATTATTAGTTTTGATAGAATTTGATTTAAACTTGTCATCATATTTTGCAAAATAATCAGAGATCTCCAGAAAGTTTCCTCTGTTTTTGGAGTTTATGTCCTCTCTGTGACAACGAAGAGGAAGCCCCTGTCGTGCTAAAACCAAAATTTAATCAATAACCTTTTTGAGATACTCACGAGCTTCTTCTATTTGTTTTGAGTGGTGTTTTAAAATTAAATCATGGACTTCTGGTGAGCTTTGAAACATTTTGTAACCCTGAATACTTTGAATGTGTTTTTTTAGGGCATCACTAAGCTTTTTCTACCTTTCAAAACCTGAAACTACAAATTTCTCATTTTGTTGCCTGTACTCTTGAACCGAAATTGCGGCAGACAGAACAAAATGAATTTTGCTTTTCCACACTGTATTCAAGCCAATCATACGTATCATAATACTTAGATGAAAACGATCTATTTTGTCCATCAGCAAAGCTCTTTTTAAACACTGTTTTTGGATGTTGTGGACCACTATCTTTTGTTTCTTAGTCAGATTCATCATCTATTTTTGAAGTTTGAGGATGATCCTCTTCAGTAGTGCGATTCACTAACTTTTAACACATTTAGCAGGTGTTATCTTTAACCACACATTTTGATGTTTGCACTAACCACTATGCGATTCACTAACTTATTTTTAACCACGGTAAACAGTTTTATATTTCTGTGCATTCAAATTGACTGTAGGAGCACTATTAACTGGGTCATTCTCCAATAAATTGTAGGCTAAATTTTTATTTTTTTTTTTTTTTTATTTATTTATTTAAGTAAAAAATTGCAGTATAAGAACCTTAAGAATTAAATTCTTTTATGGTTCAAAGGGTATCACATAATGAATGTCATAATAACAAATTTTATAATAATATCGTTTAAAAAAAAAAAATATATATATAATTTACATTTAAAAACTTATTCTAAACATATAGTAGTTAAAGAAAAATATATATGTGGCTATCTAGTTGGTATAGCAAAAGATGAAAAGAATAGGCTGAAAATAAAGAAGGTATAGAAAAGTAGTAGTTAGTTGTTTCTAGAAATTAAATTATTTCTAGTAATTAAATTAAAAAGTTCACTTTTAAACTGTTTTTTTCTGTGATGAGTTTAAGATTTATGGGTAAGTCATTCCAAAGTTTAATGGCATTAACGAAGAAAAATCTACCTGTGTTTAAATAGTAGTATCTAGGTATAATTAATGTCCCTGATCGTATAGACCTGCCGAATTCAATTTTTTCATAGAGATATGATGGAGTTTTATCTGAAATTAATTTATGCAAAAACAACAAATTTCTCATGCGTAAATAGTCATCTAAGTCACAACCAAGTACCTTTTTGTTCCATGAAGAAATGCTACTAAAACGACGTAAACTAAATATGTACCTTGTAGCATTGTTAAAAGATATCTGTAGTTTATGCGATGAATGCGAATCTAATTGACTGTAAACCTCAGCTGAATATGTTATGTGCGGAATTATTAATTGAATGAATTATTTTTTCTTAACATCAACTGGGGTAAAACTGGACGATACTCGTAGGTTACGAAGTGTAAGAAATGTGTTACGTATTATGGTATTAACATGATCGGTACATGACAAAGTGGAGTTGATAACAAACCCTAAATATTTAACTTTATTAACATACTTAAGAGCAGTTTCACCCAAATAAGCTGTTGGAAATTCGACGCAGGGTTTGTATCTACTGATAGGAAGTATCAAAGACTTGCCGGGATTGAGCGTCAGCTTATTGACTTGTGCCCAATTATTCATTGCCTGTAAGTCCTCATTTAATCTGAAGCATGTGTCTTCTAAAAGGCCTAAACGATTCGAAATATATAGCTGAATATCGTCAGCATAGGCATGCATACGTGCATTTTTACAGACTTCGAAAACATCATTTATAAAAATACTAAATAATAGCGGTTCTAATACAGATCCCTGAGGAACGCCTGAATAAACTCCCTTAAGGCATGATTCCCTGTCACCCACAATGACTTTCTGGGCACGTCCGGTTAGGTAGTTTTTAAGCAGGGTTAGTGCGGAGTCTGTAAAGCCAAAGTAATGTTTAAGCTTACGAATAAGTAAAGAGTGATCAACCCTATCAAATGCTTTGGAAAAATCCAGTAAGCACATTAACGTTAGATTACCCATGTCATAATCGGGTCTTATATCATCAATTACTTTTAAGACAGCTGTCGTACAGCTGTGAGATGCACGAAAACCTGATTGAAGAGGAGATAAAAGCTTATTCGTATTAAGATATTCAGTAATTTTATTCGTCATAAGAGATTCAAAAATTTTAGCTAGTACTGACAAAATGCTGATGGGTCTGTAGTCATTTGAAACAGTTGCAGACGTAATTTTTGCCACAGGAATACTCTGCCGATTTTCCATAATTTTGGAAATATGGATGTGGTTATGCAGTGGTTATAGATGTGCGTAAGTGGTCCTATAACAAAAGGTATTATCATTTTTAAGAATTTTATTGACACACCATCTTCACCAATGGCATTTGATTGGACCTTCATAATTGCTTAATACACATCAACCTCAGAAAGTACATCGAATTGAAAGGTGTTTAAATTGTAGAGGGTGTTCAGAATTCTATTATTATCTCCAATGTTATTAATGTTAGCAATCGGCTCACTTCTACAAAAAAAACTCATTTAACTCATCAGGATCTAAGCTACAATCTGATGAACCTTTAGAATGTACACCTAATTTTTTAATATTCTTCCACAATTGGCCTGATGGTAAAGAAGTATCAAGTTTACGAGCAAAGAACGCTTTTTTTGCTCGCCTAACGATAAGATTAGACCTATTTCTAGCCCTTGTGTATGTAACTTTGTTAGCAGAAGAGGGGTGTCGTTTCCAGTTACTATAACAGTTGTTGCGCTCACGAATGGAATTCTTTACTGCAGCAGTATACCAAGGACATGACGTATTTTTTACATAAAAGCTGCGTATTGGAACATGTCTATTATAAGCATTTTGTAGAGTGGATAGTAAAGCATCTAACTTACTATCAACTGAGGTATAATACCAGCAATCATTGAGATTTGAGACAGAAAGTTCGGAAAATAATAAGTTTAGATCAATTGAGCTGTAGTCCCGATATGAAACAAGTCTTGGTTTTTCGTTTCTACTTATAGTAACATTTAATGTACAAAAAATTAGATCGTGGTCAGAGACAAATGAGATTTGATCAAATAACAACAGTAGCTTAGGATCCGAAACCAGAAAGTAATCGAGCAAACTCGGACTAGAACCAGAGGAAAAATGGGTAGGCATCTGATCATTTACAATAGACAGTCCCACTGAGCTTACAAATAAATAAATAAAACCTTCTAAAAAAAATTAACCACACCAAAAACTCTGCTGTTAATAAACCACAATTTGTGTTGTTAAAAATAACAGCTGACTTTAAACGCCAGAAAAATCGTTTAAAGTGTTAGTGAATAGCAAAATGGTTATTTTTGTGGTTAACATTTTTAAACGAAAAAAATTATGGTTTAAAAAGCGTAGTGAATCGCACTACAGGAGTTGTGACTTCATCATATATTTCATTTATTTGTTCAGTTCCAAAACTTTCAGAAACATTTGTACTTTGTTTTGGTTTAAAACATGATCTTATATATTTTCATTTCTAAAAGTAAAACTTCTTAGCATATATTTTACGTCTTAACTTCTTTCATACGTACCAATATTTTAGCTTTAAAACATTTATATTATTGTCAGTGTCTATTTTAATAAAGTTTTTTAAATTTTTTTTTTAAATTTAGTAGAAAAATTCTAGCCGGCTAACTTTGTTTCTTTGTTTTGTTTACGATCATCTGTTCAATCAGCTGTTAGTTACACTGTAAAGTTATGCAATTAACTGAGTGTATAACACTTAAAAAAAATACTAATATAAAGCAGTGTTCTTTTAACAATATTAAAAAATTATCAAAAGCAGTGCTTTGATAATAAAAAATTAAATTTTAATGAAGATATTTAGTAAAAGCTAAAGAAACTATTATTTAAATTAAAAAAAAAAAATGTTAAAAATAATAATAAAAATGAAAAAATTTTGGGGGGCTAAATTTGTTTTGGGGGAAAGACCCCCCAGACCGGTCTATCTATGCCGATGATGCAATGTTGTGTATCAACCCATATGACAATGTGGTCAACATTGTTACCTGTTCGATATTGAGAAATCGGATACTTTTAACGTTCTGGGAATGAAAATTCAGTGTGATGACCGTTATAAGAAGCAAGTCATGTCGTACTAGCCGTATGTGGAATAAATTCCCCCCAGAGGACTTCCACGTCACTTACAATGCACAGTGGTAAAATGCGGTCATGACTCTGTAACTTATTTGTTTATTAATTCAAATACCTGAAATTTGGTACATAAATAAAGGATGAAATTTCTGATCTGTCACATTAATTTGGGTGCAATAAATACAGGGACTCGTCAAGTTAGTATGTAAGGTATTATGTACGAACATAAAATGTATTAAAGATGCATTTAAATGTTTTACAATTTGTCTGATATTTGGGAAAACTATTTAGAAATATTGCGTAATGTCTAGAATCAAAAATGATCAAATTCGGTAAATGCGTTCAGAACATACATTTCTTGAAAACTTTTATTATTTGGAACTAGTACGGTATAAATTGTAGGTGATACAAATAATATTTCGCTTAAGCGTCAAATTCACGTGTTGAGTCAGAAAAATAAACTACAATTTTTATAGGGTTGCCTGATTTTTTTATAGAGTTGCCACATTTTTTTGCACAACCCTAAACAAAAGAAAAGTTGCATTTTTAATACTATAATTTATTTTTATTATTATTTATTATTATTAATGCTATGATTTTAATGCGATAGTCTTAAAACCAAGTAAATTTTCGCATTTGCACACATATTGGCTTAGTATATGTACCGATATTGATTAAATTTTATTTTAAATATCTATCTACTGATGTGAAGAAATGTGTTGCGTAAAATTTTTAATGTATATAGTAAATGCCATGTGTATTTTTTTGGCACTTTTGTGATGCCTTTATGTATAGTACTCAAGTCTTATCAAATAATGTGAAGAATCCAAAAAGTCCCAAGAATTTTCTAGAGCTTATTAAAATTTGGTAGTTTTGCTTTTTTTATTTCTTAAAAAAACAGTTTTTAAGATTAAATAAATCATTTAAATACGTACTCGATTAAAAACAACACTAAATTTGATATAGAAATGATGTAATAAATAACTAAAATCAAAATTATTTCAGAGTATCATAGTTTTCATAGGTTCATAGGTAGATTTCACAGGTTTTTATAGTTTTAAAATTAATTTTTTAATTAGCAAATCAATATAAGAAAAGTTCGAACTTTGATGTGTCATAAAATTTAATATACCCCACTTACAATAACAAAGGTAGCTGATTCTCTTTATTTGGAATATAAATGCTTGATTGGCATAAAAATGTCTAAAAAAATCAAAACATTTTCTTTCTTTAAGTAAGAAAGTATTTGAGTATTTCAATCAAACCGTTATCAAAAATATATTATTTTAATACATTGGAAAATGCGATTCTTCAATATTAACAAACCGTATAAACTTTTTTTATTATTCTATATTCTATAATTTTGCAGAAAACTTGGTAAAGAAATGCAAGTTTTTTTTTTATATTTTATTTAAATATTATGTGTTCTTTGCATAAAAAAATAAAAATTTAAAACATAACTAACAACACTAAACATAGCTGTGGCAATATAATAAAGTTCTTACAAAATTATTGAAATTAATTAATAACCCAAGTTCGAGGCCATATACTCTATATTTCTTCATTAGGATATTGTCCTAACAAATAATCTATAGAGTTTTTGTTTTCAAATTTATTATTTGACCCTTTCAGGAATGTGTTGATAGATCTATTTCGGGAATTTTCTAGGTTCCCATCATCAGAACACGTTTTGAAAGCGGTAACAATCCCATGCCAAACCTCAAGCATTCATATGAACTAGTTTACTCACTACATGAGAACTAATATACATATGAGTTTGAAATTAAAGATTATAACCATTGATCAAAAAATAAATTGAAAACTTGTTTGATGTGCAAGATCCACCTCTGGTGGATATTCAATACACGTTTTTTTTTGTTTCTCTCTCATTTTTTTATATTTTGTTAAGTTAGTTAACAAAACAGGGAAAGTAAACTAGGCGGTACTCTGCCTTTTTTCACAAGTTTGTTATAATTTTTATTAAAAATAAAAATTATGTTTTTTCGACCTTTAATTGTGCAATGAAAATGAAAATTATTCAAGTTCGAGGCCATATACTCTATATTTCTTCATTAGGATATTGTCCTAACAAATAATCTATAGAGTTTTTGTTTTCAAATTTATTATTTGACCCTTTCAGGAATGTGTTGATAGATCTATTTCGGGAATTTTCTAGGTTCCCATCATCAGAACACGTTTTGAAAGCGGTAACAATCCCATGCCAAACCTCAAGCATTCATATGAACTAGTTTACTCACTACATGAGAACTAATATACATATGAGTTTGAAATTAAAGATTATAACCATTGATCAAAAAACCATTGATCAAAAAATAAATTGAAAACTTGTTTGATGTGCAAGATCCACCTCTGGTGGATATTCAATACACGTTTTTTTTTTGTTTCTCTCATTTTTTTATATTTTGTTAAGTTAGTTAACAAAACAGGGAAAGTAAACTAGGCGGTACTCTGCCTTTTTTCACAAGTTTGTTATAATTTTTATTAAAAATAAAAATTATGTTTTTTCGACCTTTAATTGTGCAATGAAAATGAAAATTATTCAAGTTCGAGGCCATATACTCTATATTTCTTCATTAGGATATTGTCCTAACAAATAATCTATAGAGTTTTTGTTTTCAAATTTATTATTTGACCCTTTCAGGAATGTGTTCATTGCACAATTAAAGGTCGAAAAAACATAATTTTTATTTTTAATAAAAATTATAACAAACTTGTTAATTAATAACCATAAAAAATACAAAAAATAATTAGTGATAGGATTGTCAGATTTTTTTGAGCTCCATTGCCAAACCGGATGTCAAAAATCGCCAAAAGTCGCCCAAAATCGCCAAAAGTCAGGTTTGTTCAGTTTTTGTTAATTTTTTTTATTTAAAAAAATAAAATTTTGTTTACACAAACAAAAGCTAGTATAATATTTAAGTCAAAAATCGCCAAAAACTGATAAAAAAAACTAAAAAATCGCCAAAAGTAAATTTAGTTTAGTTTTTGTTAATTTTTTTTTTAATTAATAAATATTGGGAACTTTGCATACTTATTCTTATTTAGCAAAATATATACGCATTTACATATATATATATATATATATATATATATATATATATATATATATATATATATATATATATATATATATATGTATGCACAGCGCATACTTTAGGGACATGGCCAAAATTGTACCCGAAATATGCGGTGTATCGAAAAAACTGTCCTCATCTAATACGCTAGATGTGTGAAAAGGTGCGAAAACTTTGGGGACAGTCCCCAAAGTAAGCAAATGTGCCTAAACCATGTGCCTAAACCATGCATATATATATATGTATGCACAGCGCATACTTTAGGGACACGCCTAAAATTGTCGCCGAAATATGCGGTGTATAGAAAAAATTGTCCTCATCTTAAACGCTAGATGTATGAAAAGGCGCGAAAATTTTGGGAACAGTCCCCAAAGTAAGGAAATGTCCCTAAATTATGTGGGGGAACGAATAAATGTCTCTGGACTATGCGCTGTGCATACATATATATATATATATATATATATATATATATATATATATAATAATTTTTTTTTTATTAATTAATAATCATATAATTATTAATTATATACTATTACCCTAACCGAGCACTAGCTACTATGGCTTTCGGCGCGTTGTATCGAAAACAGACCAGTGCCTCTGTTGGGAATCAAACCCACGACCCCCGCACTGATAAGCCAGCATGCTACCAACTAGCCCACGGGGGCGCACGAAAAATGATTTTTTTTAATTCTATATTTTCTGGGATTTGCAACATGAATTTCGGATATTCAATAATTTTTTTTTCTGTTTTTGAGAATGTTTTTTAAGAATATACAGATTAATTACAAATAATAAACAATAAATATTAAAATACCAATTTTTTAATTTTTAGAACATATCAGCAATATGTTCTAAAAATTCCATTTTATTGCCCTGATTATAAACATGAATTTGGTCATCACTGAAACAAAATGAAGAGGAAATTAAGGAATTGTTGAAAGTTATAGAAATAAGATATGAGTATAGGACGAAAAGATTAGAAATTGTTCAAAAATCATGTGAAAAAAATATGGAACATGTTAAAAACTTATATGGATACTTAAACGAGTTTGAAGACAACAACACGAAATTGTGCAAGTCACTTTTTTTTTTTTTTTTAAAGAGAAGCAACACTCAGGAAATTCTTCCTATTAATTACTGTGTTGCTTCCTTTGGAAAGGGGATAGTGGAGAGATGAAAGTTGGTGAAAGATGAAGGGCTTCAAACATGGCAACACTGTAATTGCGCGAGATGATAAGTCTTAGAACAGTTGTTGCTCGCCACCTGATGTAGAGTTGGCGAATTTATTGAAGCTTTTTGTTTCATAGCCCTGATTCATTATTTTACTTCGGTGGGGTTAAGTGCTATGGGAACACCGAAGGTGGGCGCAGTGATACATATAAGTGATAGAAAACTCATACACATTATTTTTTTCTAATTGATGTTGTCGTCACCGGGAATCGAACCCGGGACCATCTGTGTAACAGTCCAACGCGCTAACCATTACACCACAACGCACCACAACCACTTGAAAAAAACAATGTCAGTATATGCAACGAATAAAGAAAGTGATCAAGGAGACAGTGAAAAAAAAGACAAAAATATTATATGCTTAAACGGTCACCATTTGTTAGTAAAACCCAAAGAAAGGTGTATACAAAACAAAAGAGGAATTAAACAAAAAAAAGTTGATCCGGTAAATTTAAAAATTTTATGAGTTGAAGTGAAAATGATGAAGAAAGGAAGAATATAAGAAACGCAATACAAAGTGAACTAAATGAAGGATATGAAATTAAGGTACACAGTCCAATAGAACTAAAAATTAAAATCACAGATATGACTTTAAAATACGAAGAAACCGAAATTATTGAAAAATTTAAAAAACAAAAACCAATGATTAATAATGGTGAAATGAAAATATTAGGAATAATAAAACAATATACAATGTAAAATTGATAGAAGATAATGATACTAATCGCAAAGAGTAAATATAGGATGGGAAAGATGCAGAGTGTTTGATGGAACTGATGTTTCACAGTGTCTTAAATGTAGAGGATACAATCACAAGGCCAAAGATTACAGAAACCAAGAAACATTCTTAAAATGTCTCGGTGATCACAACACAAAAGATTGCAAAAACGAACAAATAGTTAAATGTATAAATTGTGTTAGAATGCATAAAAAACTTAATGTATGATTTGATGAAAATCATCTAACTAATGATAAAGAGTGTGAAGTTTACAAAAACTTGAAGAAGAGGAGAATATTTTTAATTAACTATGTAACAGATATATTAATGTTCTATATACAAATATACAAGGTTTAACGAATAACTATAATCAAATACAAATAATTGCTGCATAAGAAAATTTAGACTTTATTATGCTCTCGGAAACACATCTAACTCAGAATGTTGAAGAGAATGAAGTAACATTACTAGACTATGATCACATATTGACGTATTCAAACTCAACTAGAACTGGAGTTGTTATTATATATTTTAAAAAAAAAATTGGAAAGTGACTAAAGTATTAGAAAAAGTTAAAAACTCAAAATATTGGAATATTTTAGCTTGCACAGCTGAATATGATAAAACTCGAATGATTATTGCTGCAGTATAAATATCACTAAGATCTGAAAACAACTGGAGGATTTAACACATACAAAGCAGTCTGAATGATAATGGACTTAAGTCCAACAAATCCTAAACGAATATCCTCGATAACCCAAAATTCAAAGATTTTAATTGGTTTTGTCGTAACAAAAAATAGTCGCAGATTATCAGTGAAAAATATAATAGCAGATCAAGAAATGTAGGAACCCTAAAAAAGAACTTGTTTCATTTGTAACATTAGGGGTTTTTGATTTAGTTTTAAATTTTTTTCAATGGTAAAAGCTAAATTAAGTTTTAACGTTTTTTCCGTGTTTGTTTTTCAATGGTGTACGTTACTAAATTCCATAAAATCTTCATGAATAAAATAAAATGTCCAAATGGAAAGGAATTTGCTACAAATTATAAAGTTGTAAACTTTTTGCAAGTGGCTATAAAGTCTAAAAGGATTAATAACGTTTAAGCAAAACCCGTATTTGGCGTTCGTTATTTCTGCAAATATTGCGGATTTTAATGAAGTTTTAAAATTAAAAACCGGATACAACTATAGCTTATTTTGTATATATTTTTATCAGTTCAGATATAAATTTATATCGCTATATAAAATCGGATTAAATTGTATCGCGTCATTATTCGGATTTAATTTAATCTGAAAATCGCAGGTTTATAAATTATAAAGCATTATATTAATTTTTTTAAATCGGGAAAGTTTTGTGTGCACTAGAGTTATAACTTTCGACTTTTTTTGAAATTATAAAATTGCCATACAAATATAATGTATTTTATTTTTTTATATAAAATTAACATTTGTTTCTTTTATATTTATTTGAGTACGAGGAACTTTACCACGGTTTCGTTATGATAAATTAATATATTTAGCTTGAAAAAGATTTTTGCCCTTTTCATTAAATTTCTTATTGTTTTTTTTAGGGTTTAAAATTTTTTTAATTTATTTAATTTAATGAATTAATTAATTATAGCAAAGTTAATAGAAAATTTTACTACTATATTTTACTATTTTTTATTTTCGCGGTTTTCAAAAAGGTTTCCGCATAACCCTCTTTTTGTTTAATTAATCTAAAAATTAATATTTAGCTGAAATTTTAACGTAATTAGACAATAACGATGCATATCCAACTTAAAGGTCACAAACGTTTTCAAATTTGACGTGTTTCGCGGATTTTGATAAAACAGATTAAATCGTTTCTCAAAATATCGAACACAATAAGTAAAACGTTATTTAAAATATGTTGTGCAGTATTATTAGTCAACTAGTACAACTTTAATGGTAAAAAAATGCATTTTAAGGAAATGTACTTATGCGGGAGGGTTTTGTTTAAAAATTACCTCGACAGGGGATTTCTATTATTAATACACTATTGCCCATTATTTACGTGCTGATAGGTAAACATTTAACAAAAAAAAAGTTACAACTCTAGTGTGCACATATTTTTATACGTTTCCCCGGGTTACAAAAAAATACATCATCAAAATAAAAAATCCAAAAAGCCCCCCCGAAACAAATTCAAGTGTCTTCACGTGCAATTTATTGAGTTGAAATAATTTTGACAATTGCTTGGTACAATTTTATTACATGTGATTTACCACAAATTTTTAAAACAACTATGTTCTAAAATAATACCATATCAGTTTTTCTAATTAACCTTTGAATTATGAAAAAAAGGATTTTAGTCAAAGTTTCGAGTCTAGCGACAAAATGTATAAAATATGATTAAAGAAATCAAATTCCAACCTTATATCCAAAACAAACATTTTTTGTATTGCATTTTCCCATAGATGCTCATATGAAAAATATTACATTTTTATTTTTAATTCATCTTACAACAAGTTAACTAAAAATTGACTTTAATTTGATATTTTTGCATTTTGGGACAAAATATCTATTAACATTTTGTATTGCTTAGATTCATTTAGTAATCCTAACTAATTTTAATCAAACAAAAATTCACATAGCCCAATAATTCCTATATTTACCAAGTTTTATCAGTTTTATGTAAAATCTAGCTAAAAAATAAGCTATTTCTAGTGATTTTTTACGTCAGATTCAGCTATCTTTTTTGAACAAAAGTTGCCGCCGACGTTTTGGCACGGCTTCATTTCTGACGATTTTGCTCTATCTGAGATATAGCCACCTTTATGATTATAAAATAAAAAATATGAGAAAATAAAGCCATATACAAGTGAAGATACAAAAAATAATGGTTTTAAAACAATTGTGGTTTAAATTTACTGAACAAATTTGTAAATTTGAGAATCAGGCTTAAATATATTCGTATTAAATTTGTTCTTGATATGAAATGAGATAACTAACTACTTTAGCCAAATAACTGATTTAAACGATAACAGAAAATTAGCTTAACTGAATTAGATCACTTTTAACAGATTTTTGAACTAACTTTTGTAATGCAAATTTATTTTTTTTATTTATTTAATAGATATAATAAAAATATATATTACAATTTTGATGATTTAATATTGTTATTATCTATAATTGGCATAACTTATTAGTTGAGAGCCAGAGTGGCATTTAAAGCTAATTTAAAATTGTATCCTTAAATTTAACATTAAATTTCATTTAATATTTTTTTTATTTTTTTTTCTTTAACAATTTCATTTACACATTAACGTCGTAATTTTAAATTTATTTATAAAATTAATTTAACTCATTTATATTAAGCATTGGATTCATTTGTTTTTAACAATTTTATTTATATAGTAACATTTAATTTTAAATTTATTTATAAAATTCATTTAACTAATTTCATTTAAACAAAATTTTGATACAGTTATATTAGTTTTTTTGTTTTTATATACATCGAGATTATTTTTATGTTATTTTCAATTTATAACGAGCTTTCAACCTCCGTATATTTACAAAAATAAAGCAAATCAAACATATTAGCTAGGTTGATACTAGTATTTCGATCTGGCTAAAGATCTCATCAGAACCCGAAGTTTTAGAAAAGCTAGAGCCTATATAATAGGCAGAACTTTAACAAAAAACCTATTAATAATCAATGTTGCTCCATTCTTGTCTTCTTAGTAATCAACCACGTGGTTAGGTCTTTTCCTAACAAGCATCATGACGTTACTAAATTTTGAAGACCAAAAATGTTCTATTTATATAAAAAATTTTTAGTGTGTACTCTGGCTCAAGTAATATTTTTTACAGTTATATTAGTTTTTTGTTTTTATATACATCGAGATTATTTTTATGTTATTTTCAATTTATAACGAGCTTTCAACCTCCGTATATTTACAAAAATAAAGCAAATCAAACATATTAGCTAGGTTGATACTAGTATTTCGATCTGGCTAAATATCTCATCAGAACCCGAAGTTTTAACAAACTAGTACATAATACTAAAACATATACATGTATATAATAATACTAAAAAATGTACATATTTATTCCACAAATCAACTAAACAAATTCATCAATTATTATTTTTCTATATTTTAAGCAAATTTCTAAATATTTATATAACATTTTATAATAATCAATACCATTTAATATATTTATAACCTCATTTATAGTTAGCGTGATTTTTCCAAAGTATTTTAGCCTGAATTCATTATAAATTGGACAGACTCCAACGAAGTGAAGAGTATTTTCTGTTGCATCTAGGTTGCATAGTGTGCATAGTCCTACCGATGAATTTCTGAAACACCTAGCATTGAGATCTAATAATCCACCTCTAGCTTTTATTAACAAACTTGTAATCTGAATCTGAGATGGGTTTCATACAATAATCTAACTGCGAGTATAGATCGTGGAATTGTGAGCTTTTAGCATAGGCAACTAAGTCTTTTATTTCCTTTTTTTTTTAAAGATTCTAAAATTCATGTTGAGTATAATCATAAAGGATTTAGCGTATTTTCGGGGACAAAATTAATGTTTTCACAAAGAATTGACCATTCTTCAGCCCAAAAGTCTTTTCAGCAATAATCTTTTCAGCAACAATACGAGGTAATCTATTATTCGGTAAGCGCAGAGCTATGTTAACGTAGTCAAAGTAAAGCTTTAAAGCTTCCAGGTATAAGGAGCTTAAACCAGTGTCTAAGTATAGCATGTAGTTAGGACTTTTTTTAGGTAATAGCAGCATTTTTTTTAATAAAAAATCGAAAAAGTTTTTCAACTTCATCGTATTTCACAAAACCCCAGATTTGTCACCATAAAACATGATTGATGTTGATGCCGCATTAAAAATTTTCAGTTTGTTGTTTGATATTTTGGGGTGGTTGATATACTTAGACCATGTCGAAGCAATTGCCATTTTGGAAGAAGTCAATTTATTTGTAGTGTGGTTTTTAAAAGATAAATTGTAGTTGAGATCCGTTCCAAGGTATCTGTAGCTATTAATAATCTGTATGTCATCTACTCCATAATTCCATTTAAGGCATTTAGATATTCTAGTGCCAGAACGAAAAACTAAAATTTTGGATTTATCAAGATTTACCTTAAGACACCATTAATTACAGTAATTATAAAAAGCATTAATCATATTTTGTAGTACTGTTGGTGAATCGGATAGAATGACAATGTCGTCTGCGTAGAGAAGGATTTTAACTGGAACATCTAAGACAGTTACACCACCAGGTAGAACATCAACTAAGTCATTTAGGTATAAGGAAAACAAAATTGGACTTAAAATGCAACCTTCTTTTACCCCACGATCTACGCAGAAAGGTTCAGAATAAGCGTTACCATAACGGATTTGGCTAGTATTATTTTCATAATAAAGTTGTAATATGCGAATGAAATTTGATGATAGACCCATCGACGAAAGTTTGTAAAAGAGAGAATTCCTTGGTATCATATCAAAGGCACATGATAAATCAACAAAAAATGCATAGGTACTATTTCCAATTAATTTGTTCAAATGAATAATATTCACAAGATTGAACACGTTGTCAACAGTTGAGTAATGCTTCCTGAAACCTGCCTGGTATTCATTTAATATATTGTAGTTATCAATCCAGTCTGTTAGGCGGTTAAGAAGTACGTTATTAAAAATTTTACAAAAAGTATCAATGATAGTCCACGACAATTTGTTTTACAATTAGGATAACCTTTCTTTAAAAGCGGTAGCAAAATAGATTTTCTTTAATGAAAATGTTGTTTAAAACTGATAGAATCTCCTTTACAAAACAAATTGGTGCATTTTTATAGAATTCATGGCTCATACCATCAAGACCAGGCGCCTTATTTTGTTTTAAAGATCTTAGTACCGAAACGAGTTCACACAGTTCTATTGGCGAGTCAAGAAAACCATTTGTGTGACACGGCAAA
Organism: Delia radicum; assembly: GCA_021234595.1. Taxonomy (NCBI): domain Eukaryota; kingdom Metazoa; phylum Arthropoda; class Insecta; order Diptera; family Anthomyiidae; genus Delia; species Delia radicum. Next base: position 172,604,827 of record CM037854.1, on the reverse strand, counting down.
CACCATTGAAGTATACTTGATTGTTCTATATTTTGTAATAATGAACTAAAGTGTATGCGAAAGACTTCAACATTCACATCACCTCTAATTATATGATTTCTTGATTTTAAGACGTGCGATAATGACAATAACTCTTTACTGGATCTAACAGAGTTAAGTTTATTTAAATTTTCGTTGTAGAATTCTAGTTTTTCTGATGCGACAATAATTCAAATACCTGCTTTTTGCTGATAAATATTTAGCTTTGTTTGCATTTGTGTGCTTTTTTCTATATTTATTAAGGAAACTAAGCATACTTTTGCGAAAACGATCACATTTCCAGTTAAACCATTTTTCTTTCGGATCAAAGAAAATTTTTTCTTTTTCGGTACTATTTGCTTCTTGAGTTTTGTTTTTAACCGACATAACCATGTCATCAACTGATTTGTTCTGGACAGGTTACGTATTACTAGCGAGGAGACTAAGGGTATTAGATTATTTGACAGCAAATTTATTGTTCCAACGAAGTTTTTGCGGACCCGACTCATCTACATTTGTTTTATTCGATACTGGGAAAATTAAGTTTAGAATCATCGGCATATGATCTGAGTAGGGTTTGCAATCAATGTTAACATCATCTACAAATTTTAATAAGCTGTGAGAACAGATACATTAATCTATAACGGAGCTGCCACCACCACAACAATAGCTTAATTCAGGAGTGCCCAAAAGTTCCTTATGGAAGAGCAAACACCAATACATTTAAAGAAAAACTAATTTTTATTCAATATTTTTTGTTGTAAAAACCAATACATACAAAGAAAAAAGAAAAAAATATTTCAATGTTTACCAGCAAAGCATACGAAAATGTTGTTGCTGTGCACTTGCGTGTATACAGTATAAGACAAAGTTGTTTGTGTATTTCGTATTGCTAGTGCTGAGTGCTCTATTTGTGTATTAAAACACACAGCCTATAGCTAAGTGTTTTTACAAAAACAAATGAGCACGAAGCGCATGGGGCTTGGGCACCCTTGGCTTAATTCACCATTTTTATCACCAATAGTTCTACCATTAAGCACTATTCCACCCAAACTTTTAACGATCTCCATCAGCTTTTTACCTTTCGAGTTTATTGTATTGTCTTTTGAGCATCTAATTTAATGTGTGGCAGGTCGTGCAGTAAATTAGGGTCTAGCACTTGATCATCACCAATACGTGCGTTTAAGTCGCCAACGATACAGAAGTTTATAGGGGACAGTTCAGTTAAACAATTTTCAAAATCTTCAAAATCAGCGTTCCAATTTGTACAATTAAGATATCGGGGTATGAAATAAAAAATGGTTTCATCCAGCTTTGCTGTTAGAAAAACATTATTTGAATTTACCAAAAATTTTAAAGTATGGGTTTTTTGCACTTCCTTTTTAAAGCCATATAAACAGCCACCACTGGCTAATATATAAACAGCCACCACTAAAACTAATGCAAATTTAGAAGCAATATACGCATTTTCAATTATATGAATTTATGATTTGATATGATCGGTGCTAGAAAAGCTTGAAGGGATATGCTCGTCGGAATATGGAGGGTTTTTGACCAATCAAACCTTATGATACAGAAACAAATATAATAAAGAGATTATTATCTTTCCAAAACTTGACTTGCAGGCAACAATGTTAATTAATATGAAAGCAGAAAGGGCTATTGTTATGATTAAATATCTAATGAAGATTTTCTATGACAGTGATGGTTGTTAATATAAGATTCTAAACTATAAGGTTCTAAACTATATATATCATATAACCCTAATTAATTTTTAAAAAATATTTCCGTACTGGATCTTAATATAAAAAAAATATTTCATAAACGATCCTTTGAAATGTTAGTATATAAATACATATATATATCAAAACGATTGCATATTAAATTGAAAATTGTATATTATGACCGACCCTCTCAGATTTTGATGAAATTTAGCATACGGCTACATTTTCGAAAAATTTTGGGCGTGGCAAGGTATCGAAATATTTGAAAAATTACGGTAATAGGTACTTTTAAGCAGCGATTACTACGGAATGGCTCAACCTATTTCAAAGATCTTGATTTGATGCCATTAGAAAGGTATATAAGTAAGCTTTCGAAAACATACACTGTAAAAATTTTCTATTACACTTAAAATTTTTTTTTGGCAAAAATAAAACTTTAAACTGGGAAAACACTTCATAGGCCGTGTTTTTTTTCCAAAAAAAAAATTTTAGAAAGGTCTATTTAATATATATAACATATCTAAAAACTAAAATGGCGTTTTTTTTTCTTTTTTTTAATTTTTTTAAGTAAATGCATCACTTGTTAACTTCAATATATTTTGATATCATTGTGTGACAAAAAAGAATAAAGTAGATGTACTTTGAAAGTTATACAGATTTTTTTTGTAATTCTAATAGATTAGAACAAGAATCGTATTATCAAATTTTTCAGACACCCCCAAAATATGGACTTACCCTTGGTAATTGTTTTTTTTTTATTTTTTGAACAAATAAGACATACACTTGTGCTCATATAATTAAGTCACTCTAATACTAAAAATCCGACCACTGGTTTAGGAGTTAGCAATTTTACCCTACTACCCTCCGACCACCAATTCGAAAATTTTCAAACCGCTGCAATTTCACACACTAACATTTTCGGGGATGGTCGTAGTGATTTGTATGTCCACTATGAGTTGTAAATGCGTAAAACACAAAAATTGACACACGTAAGTATAGGCGACCGGTAGCTTTCGAAATAGAGACACCAAAAATTGATTCTAATTCGAGTGACTAGCTTTCGTTCGATATGTTTCTTATGTGGTAACATATCTAACGATATATTATTATAAAATTACCTTTATAAAATAAAATATTTAGCATATATGCTATACATAATAAAATATGATAGATATATAGTAATATATAATAATACATGTTCATATATAACATAATAGGTAATCATACACGGTGACATATAAACTATATAATATAAGATACGATTCTTTGTGAGATATAATGTATGCGTATATATGGTGCTATTATAATACATACATATATAAGATATAATTATGTAAAATACCATATATGACACAATATTATCAATATATCCTGATAAGATACGATTCTTTGTGAGATATAATGTATGCGTATATATGGTGCTATATATAATACATACATATATAAGATATAATTATGTAAAATACCATATATGACACAATATTATCAATATATCCTGAGATATGATTATATATGGTCCAACATCTTTAATATTATCAATGCGCATAAGATATGATTATGTATTGTTCTATATAACCCCATACATAATTATATATGCACCTAATGATATTTTTTTTTAAATTTTTTATAAGTACATAGTTCCAATTAAATCTCAAAATATCTTATTCGATATACCAAAAATTACTTATTTTTTTTGGATCCAATAGATTCCATGGGATATTTTAAGATATATCATGATTTTAAATTACATATTATTGGATCCCCTAATTTTGATATAAATTTGATCTAATTTAGTCCAGTAATAGGTTTGAGGGATATAACTGGATATTACTGCATACCCCAATTTTGAGTTTAACTGGTATACGATTATATAATCATATTTCAAACTAAATTGCAAATCTTGTGACATATATGGAATCTGACATAATTATATCTTACCTCATTAAATGTAATATATTATTATATCTTGAATTGCATTATACATATGTCACCATATATAAGCATATCTTAAATGAAACACAAACATCTGATTTTATAAAGGAAAATATATAATATATAATAAGATGTGGCACTGAATAACAAATTTTTAGACAATTATCCACTAACCAATAATTTTGGACAAATAATGCTTTTATTTGGTATTAGTCTTATTTAATAGTATCAGCTTGACAAATAGAAGAAGCATGCTTATTATCCAGAATACAGAATAAGGACCACTTATTCTTGACATATTAAAGAAAAATGTTTTGAAGTCAAAAATTTTTGATTCAAGAGTAGGAATAATCTAAAAAACTTGAAAAAGCTGAAACGCCCTACTATATATACACTCATAAAAAGCCCGTACAAATAGTTGAAAATTCAGCTACGACAACAGAAAATAGCGCCTGAATTTCCGGTAGCAGAATTTTCAATGATGTAGAGAATCATGTTCTGCTAAATTTACGTGACCTAAATTTTACGTTTAAAATTTAGTTTAAATACAATAATTTAAAAAAAGTTTTGTTAAATTGAAATGAAAAAATAATCAGTTGAAATCAGCACATGTTTTCTGATAAATGTTCCCAGCAAAACTTTCTATTACCCGGTTTGGGAATATGAAATTAAGGTCGGTAACAGGTTACTTTTCTATTACAAACCCTACATTTTAACAAGGGCATGTCCACTCTGGTAACACCTTACAAAACATATATTCCCTCCAGTATAAATGTAATAAGTTTTTTTTTGTTTGCAAATTTTAGTTTTTTTATTTTGGGTATTAAATTAAAATTTAAAAATGTTTAACTAAAAATTTTATACATGAAATAATTCGGAGGTAACATGTTTCTTTTCTATTACAAACCCTATCATTTTAACAAGGGAATGTCCATCGACGTAGCTACTTACCTCGGTAATATGTTACTAATCACTTACAGGTAAAGAGTTAATAAAAACTTTTTAATTAAACCTTTAATTTTTAAATCGAATATTATTTTAAAATTGTCAAATCTGTTTAAGAAAAATTAATTATGTTAAATTTTATGTATAAACGAACTAATTATAACATAAAAACATGTGCACTAAGGGGCAGTCAGTAATACCAACAGTTGCGAAGTAATGCGAGGGTAAGGAAATGAACTTATTACATGTTCCGTAATACCAACCTATTACCGAGGCTTTGCGGGGTTTTGCGTAATACCAACCTATTACCGAGGTTGCTGTGTAAACAATTCAGTTAAATCTGCAACATTTTCTGATGAAATTACTATCACTATTACCAATGAGTAATTTAATGAAAACAAATTTGTATAAATATTTTTCATTTAATTTTATTATATATGTATAACAATCAATATCACTTTTATTATTTACTTTCCACTTTATTTTTCTCGATCATTCTTGTCATGTGTGTGTAAATGCTTGCATTATTGTTTGTTTGGTGCTGGAAGAAGAAAAAATATTATATAAACTTGTATAATGTGATCTAGTTTTGTACAATTTAATATAGCTAAGTTGACGTCATGTATAGTAAGTTAGACTAGGTTCACACACGGCAATTATACTTGCGCAATTCTTGAGTTTATAGAAGAGGGAGGAAAAGAGAATGGAAGGGGGTACAGACTTGCCTGTACTCCAATTCCGTTTTGTTTTGTCATCCGCAATTTTCAACACTGCAGGTTGATATACGAAAATTGCTGAAACAAACTTTTCCTGTGTGAACACAAAAGCAATTTCAAAGGAGAATTGAAGAAGAATTGCGCAATTATAATTGCCGTGTGTGAACCATGACATACAATTTTACTTTCCACTCTAATTTGATATATAACGGCATATTTAATTTTTATCTTACAATATTTTATACCATACTTTATTAGACGCGCAATATATAATTGGAATTTAATTAATATATGGGATTAAACAAAACAATGTATTGACCCATGTAAAAAAAGTTGTGTAAAAAATAAGTTGTTTAAAAGTGACGTTTTGTTTGGAAATTCGTAACATCCTACTCAAAATTTTTATATCAACTCGAAAAATTTTAGTTTGACATACAAATTTAGTTTGACATACAAATTTTTTTATTAGAAATATGATACATTTCTTTGGTGCATCATATTAATTTTTTTTAATCGGATATTCACATTACAAAATATATATTTTTAATATACAACTTACCATATTTATTTGTTACGGCGAACATTTCTGTCTGCTTCCTTTCACTATTTGTGTTCAACTAATGCAATAAAAAAATTCTTTAATTTTATACGAATGGCACCACTCACACTTACAAAAAATACAAACATCGTCCAGAATCGCTCGCAATGCCTCGCACACTAAAAATACACAAATACCATAATACGTTTATTAAAGAAATGCCCGCACACTTTAAAATACACATGAATATGTCAAAATTGTCAAATGTCGTCGAGTTTAATTTCCGCCATCACTATTTTAAATAGTTTCGACTTGAATGTACACGGTTTTATTGAGTCATTAAAAAAAACCCAATATAAAATGTAAGAAAGTTTGTACTTTCTGTAAACGGTAAGAATTTTAGTCACAATTTTAATAAAAATATTTGATTCCATAAAAAAACGTAATATATAAAACTAAAATGTGAAAATTTTATTTGTCATAATGTTCCCTGAAGTGGACCTCTGATATATTTTCTTATTTTTTTGATTTTTCCCCAAGTTTTAGGCTTTTTTAAATGGTTCACGGATCACTTTTACTATTCTTGTCTATTTTGCACAATTTTTCAACATGTTTCACAAAAAAAAAGTCGTCGGTTTACCCCAATTAAAAAAGTAAGCAATACACATGGTAACCCTTTAAGCAGCTTTAAACGATACATTACGTTTTAATAAAATAAAATACTAATTTTTGTAGATTTTACCTCATTTTCTCACAATTATATATGTTTTTAGAGAGTTTTTTAATTTAGGTCCACTTTAGGGTACATGTTCCCTTGTAGATCTTTTGAGTTGTTTTTAAAATTGCTATATAACTTTTTTTAAATTGGCTCCCACAGGAAAATACTCTACAGCCGAAAAATGTCCAAGGAGTTGGCCTACCGGCTGATGTATTAGGATTTGGAATACTACAATTAGTTTTATTTATATAGCCCAAATACCAAATGTAGGGCCACATTAGGATACATTCTCTTACAAAATATTAGAGTCATCGCATTATTAGTTTGTTTATAAATCCACTTTAAACAAAAAGTGAGGGTAAAAAATGAAAATTTTTTACAAAAAATTCTTCAAATTCTCACGAACAATTTTTCCTAATTGTCCAAAACTCGGAACAATGAAATGATATCAAGATTCTTTTAAAATTAACGAATGCTTACGAACAAATTTTTACATTTTGTTTTCATTACAACTTTTTGAAATGAAAAGTTAGAAACAAGATTTCTATGTCAAATAAAGCACAGCAAATTTAAGTGTCGAAAAAAATTGCAATTCAAAACGAGATGATGCGAATTTTTGCCGTTTAGCTAAAGGGGACCTTTTTAGTTTTGAACACATTTTTACCAAAAATCAATTGTTGCTATTAGCTGTACGAAAAGAAAACAGTAAACTCCAAAGACCTACAGTGTGGAACTCTTCTGAGTAACATGTAAGTACTTTTTGTACCTAAAGATTCAGGCCGAAAAATATTTGACACTAGAACTAACACATGCTTTTCTAAAGGTATAAGGTACGCTATATCAAAATCTGGTCTCAGAATCACTCTCCGACGTCCGAACTATTTTAACAGGAACAGAGGATCAAAGAAAACTTAACAACTTTAGAAATAAGTTCTCTAAAAAAAACAAAGTTGGTAAAGTTGACAAATTAAAAACAAAATTGCAACACAGTTATTTTATCCCTCTAGGGCCGACCCCGGGCAGGTGCGGGGCTTTTTGTGGATTTTTCCCCTTCACCACCATCTTTGACCCCGATGAGGAGCCACTTGCCCCAACTCCGCCATTTTTTTGGCTTATGCATTTTTTTCCAATCTCACAAAAAAGGGGTAGCGTATCCGAATCTTGTTACATACAACACTGTTCCACTCTCGCTGAACATAAAAAATGGTTAAATATTAAAATTTGACAATGAAAATGAAAATTATTCAAGTTCGAGGCCATACTCTATATTCAATTAAAGGTCGAAAAAAACAAAATTTTTATTTTTAATTAAAATTATATCAAACTTGTATAAAAGACAAAGTAGTATGGTCTTGTTTACTACTCCCTTTGAGTTTTTATGTAAAAATAACTGTTCACAATAATGAAATGATTTTTGGAATATATGACAAGTACACACTTCAAACAAAATCGGAAAAATTCGATGCATCGGGATTCATTTCTAAAAGACTTTTGGACGCAGACTACGAATTAAATTAAATTTTTTAATCTATAGTTAAAGAAATATCAGCAAAACTGTTTTTTTTGGAAATTAAAATTTGTTGATAAACTTTTTATAAAATAATACAAAATTTAAAAAAATAACGCTACTTTTTTGCAACATTCAAATAGTATCAACTATTCTTTTTAATTTAATATGGTACACGTTTTGAAAAGTGCGATAATTGAAATTTCTCATTTTTCACGATTTCGTTAAAAAAAATATCCAAAACGAAAAGAAGATCCAAAACTTTAATACTTTATGAAAAAAAAAAAATACGAGTACTATCTTATAGTTTAAGAAAAAAATTGCTTAAAATACAAAAATTTTATATATTTTTATAACTTAAAAATATGGAGTCTGTGACAAATTTAAAATGTCAAAACAACAAAATCTTTTGTAAAATGAACAAATTTTCGTTTATTTTACGAAATTTTTGGTTATTTTGACATTTATTTGTATTTTTACGCATGGATTATTATCAGTGTACGAACCAAGTTCCAGTTTATTGATGTGCGGTTTCTTAAAAAAAAAACGATTTTAAATGATGCATGTTCACAAACGTATTTTTATATTTTCTCAATAGTAAATATGTACATATAAAAGTAATTAAAAAAAACAAATGTTAAACATTTTTAATTTCAAATATAATTTTCGTAAAATTTTGATATGAAACCAATGGTTCTTTCACTGAAATTAATTAAGTGGAATATAAATTAATATCATGTGCTAAAAATTTTATAATATTCTCAAAAATTAAAAATAAGTGAAGTTTTCACTTTGATTGCAATCGCAATTAATTGATTGATATGGTTTTTAATGCTTAAAGTCCATACTTTAAAATCATATTAAATGTTATTCGTTTTTATTAAGGTATATGAATTAATAAAAAATTTTAAAGAAAAAACTAGATTTTTGGTAAAAGTTAAATTCCAGAATATTTAGAAAAGTGAAGCTAATATTAAAATTTTGTGTTGACATTCGTGATCTAAGTCCTAAAATCAATCACAATTGATAACTCACATCTCCGATGCATTTTTATTGTTTAACAGTGTTCTTTACCTTTTAATTAAAAAAAAAAATTACGGAAACTGAAAATCTAAGTACTTTTTTTTAAATAAAAAAACGCTTTTAAGAATATAAGATTTTTTTTACAAAATCTCCGTTGAGCGGGCGGCGCGAAATATAGAGGCAAATAATTTGAAACATGTTTGTTTATGGTTTAAAATTCTAAAAATGTATCAAAATGGCGTGACTTTTTCTCACGTTCATAAACATAAAATTTCGTTCCAAAATTCACGATTGCGACCAATGCTGGGCGTAAGGTGCATATCCAAAAATGTATTAAATTGAACATTTAAACAATTATGTGACTGAAAAAATTACACTTTTCAGGACCATTTACAATTTTTGAGTTTAAAAAATCATCACAGCGAAACGGCTGGAGATAATTCAAAAAAATTCAATCCAAATTAAAGAAATCCAATTGAATACCAAAAAAAATTTAATTATTGGCTTTTGATAATGAAAAACTTATTGGCAAAAAACAAAAAAAAAAAGCCAAGGTAAAAATTAAGATTTTAAAATTAAAAGTTAAATATTTTTTAAACTGTAAGGTCTATTGCACTTAAAGCATATTTTTTTCTTTATCTCGTAACCTAACTACATTAGTCGAAAATCAGCCAAATCGGTCCACATTTGCAAAAGTTATGTGCGCATATTGCTTTAATATACCCGACATGGGCAACTTTGACACCCTGTAGCACATCCAGGGTTACTACAGAAACAATTTTCTTAAAGGCTAGCTCCCCGTGAACAATTGTTCTGGATTGGACCAGTAGTTTAGAAGATCCATAATCATTTAAATTTTTTGTGTGTTTAGAACCACTGCGCTACGTAGGACAGACAAAAAAAAAACGATAAAAATAACGTGTTCAAAACCAATAATGGTCCCTTTTGACGAAAAAGCGAAAATTCGCTAAGTTCAGCAACGAATCGCAAATATTTTCCATTGTTTTAAATTTTTAGATCTTTGTGTTTAATTTTATGTTTATCTTAACTGTAGCTTTTCTTTTCATAAAGTTGTGATAAATGCAAAATGTAAACAATTTTTCTTAAGCATTCTATTATATAAAGGCTACAAACAAAGGAAGTTTCTAATAATGGCACTCTTTTTTCTTGGAAATTATCAATTGCACATTTTTTGTTCAGATTCCATTTGTAAGCGAAATAATGTGCCGATCGCATAAATATTTTGCACACATATCGAATTTCTCTCTCCAAATTTGGCTTTCATCGAGTAGTCAAAAGTGAAATGTCAGTTTTCAAAGTCTAAAAATTTTTTATCCGAGTGCTAAAAAATAACTTAAGTCAAGTTTTTTTGCGCGAACAAAATACAGTTAACTTTGATTAGAAAATTTAACTTTGGGATATCATAATTTTTTTAACACTTTGAATCCAGAAAGGGGTGCAAAATTTTACGATTTTTTATATAATATTAAAAATTATTTATTTTTAACACAATGCAAACTATTCATTTACAGTAAAAATCGTTTAAGACGTACACAGTTAACACTAATCCTCGGCGAACTAGGCGTTTTGGTAAAAGTGAATGTAAAACACCAGGGTTAAGACTGTTGCGGACAGTCCCACAAACAAAAATTCATATAATATTACATTTTTTATTACAAACTTCCCAACATTTTGCCAATTTTCTGAAATTTCTTTCAATGTGATTAAATCTAAACCGAACACCCAGATAATTTTCTAAAATGTAACTAGAAATATCTATTTATGAAATCAAACAAAAGAATTTCACAATTTTATGAAAATGGTTAACACTTTGTGGACAACAAAAAAATTGTAAAGAAATTTTACCCCGGTTAATACGAACTCGCTTATAACGAACTAATTTTGTTTGTCCCTTGGATTCGTGTTAACCGGTTTTTACTGTAACAGAAAACTACATAAAATTATCCGATGTATTGCGACCCGTTTTAAAAGTTGTTAAGGTTTCTTTGGCAATAGAGATATTTTGGCGGTGACGGTATTTTGTATATTTGTACCCTGTCTTGCCCGGAACAAAACTTTTAAAACAACAGGTACTAAAAACAAATTTTTGTTGCCTTAAGACTTAAAAACGATACTGATTTTTTCCGATTCCTTATCTTAATTATTACCTTCGGCCAGGAGCCCCCGCTAAAATTATTTCAATTACTCAAAAGTATATAAGGCCGTCTTTTGTAGGGCGACCTCTTTTAAATTAGAGCGGAATCTGGGGAATATAAATAAATTTAAGAAATTGTCAAATTTAAACCATATCTGTTGAAAAGTAACAATTTATATTGCGAAAATTCATAGTGGACCACGCATTTATAAATAAAAAAACAGGCCTTTAAATTAGCGCGGTTGATAATAAGGATTTGGTGACATCGCCCTAGGTTTAAAATATATAAGTGCAACATTTTAACGAAATCCATAAGAAAATATATATTTGCTTAGCAAACAACTAATGTGGCATATGCAAATTTAATGTTTTATTAAAAATGGGCCTGATCAATAATAAATGTATGTTAACCTTTCCCGTGGTAAAGGGGTCTTATATACAAAGTTTTAGTGAAATTCGTTGAAAAATTAAAATGTGTATAACAAACACATAAAGCGTAAACACAAATTTTGTAAAAAGGGGCCGAAAATGGGCGTAGTCGACACAAATTAATGGCAACCTTGCCTGGGATATGAGAATTATATGAAGTAAATTCAAGCGAACTCCGTTAAAAAATAAAAAAAAAAATTAGAGACCATCCGATGAAAAACACAAAATTTAAAAAAAATGGCGCGTCCATTGAAAACTATGTGTCAATCTTGCCGGGGGTATAGGACCTCTTGTGCAACTTTTGAGCAAGTTCCAGTGAGAAAAATATCGCACTTGATCAACAAGAGGGTATTAACTCAAAATTTTTAAAATATCACCTTTTTCAAGAAATCAACTAACAACATCAATATCTATCTATTGTAAAATTTTCAACGTATTCCGATTACTCTTTCATCTCGAAAACCACTTTTGACTACCTTTATTTCAACAAAAAGGTATTATTTCGAGTTAATACAAAGTTCAAATAGAAATGAATCGTATATTTTCATAAAGAAGGTATTATTTTGATTTGAGCCTTTATTTATGTTAAAAATAATCAAACTGTTTTATTTATATTTGGTTGTATTTTGAGTTGATACTGTTTTGTTGATAAAATTTGTTTTATTCTATAAATTTAAATCGATAAAATTTAATACCCTCTTGTTGATCAAGTGCGATATGTTTTACATAAAGTAATGAAAGATATATCGCACTTGATCAACAAGAGGGTATTAACTCAAAATTTTAAAATTTTCAGTAGAGTCAAAAAAACTGTTTATGGCCACATTTTAACAGAATTTAAAAATTCAAACATATCATAATAAGCAAATTCCATTTGAAAATATATATACATTGTTTTTGTTTTAAATTTTTCCACTCATCGCAAAAAAAAATCAATTTTCTTAGTTAATACCATTTTTTTGAAATTTTATCGATTTAAATTTATAGAATAAAGCAAATTTTATCAACAAAACAGTATCAACTCAAAATACAACCAAATATAAATAAAACAGTTTGATTTTTTTTTAACATAAATAAAGGCTCAAATCAACATAATACCTTTTTTATGAAAATATACGATTCATTTCTATTTGAACTTTTGTATTAGCTCGAAATAATACCTTTTTGTTGAAATAAAGGTAAGCACTACATTATCATGAAAATGGTCTCAAAAGTGGTTTTCGAGATGAAAGAGTAATCGGAATACGTTGAAATTTTTACAATAGATAGATATTGATGTTGTTAGTTGATTTCTTGAAAAAAGTGATATTTTAAAAATTTTGAGTTAATACCCTCTTGTTGATCAAGTGCGATATGGTGACCTCGGCTGAGGTCACCCGTTGGGAAATAAAAATTTCATAAGATAATTAGATAGACAGTATTTTATAAAAATATAAAAATTTCATTATTAAATAACAAATTCATATTTTTATATAAAGAGTGGGCGTGATCGGCAAAAAAAGTAAATGGCGACTTTCCTTGGAATAATGAGATCAAGTGTTACAAAGTTTAGAGAAATCCGTAAAAACAAGAAAAATTTGTATAGCGAATTTTATATATATAGATTAAAGTATTTTCATATCTCGAACAGTTTTCGAGAAAATTTGAATTCTAAAATTTTTTGCAAATTTTAAAACACAGATTTTTGCAAAAAGTGCTCGATTGAAGATTTTAATTTTTCTCTCAAAATAAATCTAAAACATCCCAAATACATAATCAAGAAAAGCATTTTTAGTGTTCGCACTTTTGGCTTAAGCCACATTTACACTAGATTGCAAAACACGTGTTTTTCCAAAACACGTATTTCAGCTCTTTATTCTATTCCAACAGTTCTTTATTCTTTTCCACTCTTAAAAACACGTGTTTTGCATTCTAGTGTGAATGCCGTATTAGAGCTTGTTCTCACGAATCGTGAGACATTATTATATTAACTTTTAGTATTAGGCATTTTTCATAATCAAATTTTAATACCGATCTTACAATATTTTGTATATTTTTCCTAAACTTCCTCATACCTCTTTCAGAATTTCTGTGAGCTGTGGTTTGCGCCTAATTTCGTGCTTCGCATTTTATTTGCATGAGATCATCTAAAGTGCTCGTTGAAGTTTAGGTCTGGACTCAAGAGTGGCCAACATGTTTGGAGTTATATAAGTGTTCTATGTTCTCATGAAATCTCCTGTGCTTAGGGTCTTTATCCTGTTGGAATTATTCGTCATCAGGTATGCCCAATTTTAAAGCACTTTCCAAATTTGTTTTTTTAATATATGGTGTTAAAACTACCCGAGTACAAAAGTTTATGTTATAAAAGAAGTTAACGTGTCGAAATGTTATTTGGGAATAATAAAAAATATTTTTTAGTAAATACACAAACATAAACGGTAACTATGATTTGAAATATTTTTGAACAATAAAGTACGTATTTGAATTGTACAGCAAAGTAGATTCTAACAATCTCCACCTCAATTCAAGTACGTTTACATATAATCTTCGTATTAATATGATTACATAACGTTGCTGGACCAGAATTCGATAAACACGTATTTTCCGGTTGACCAACTCCACAAGTTTGTTTCTTTTCCGTTTTTTCAAGACATTTGACCCCTGCAATAGTTTTATCGACATTTTGAAATTTAGGAATCTCTACAGAATATGAATTTTCATTATCGCTATCACCAGCTTTATTTCCGTTTTCTATAATAGCATAAAAGAAATCTCCAACACAATCTTCTTGTTGCAATTGACGATAGATTTTAAAAATCAACATATAAAATATCCTTCTTAATTTTGTCATTAAAAATATTTATTTTCCGTTGTCTTTACTTCAGCTTTACTTGTGTAACATTTCACCATATACCATGATTCCACGAAGTTAGAGTAACAAAAAATAGACAAAAATATGAGCTCGGTCGGTTGAAAATTGCCGTGCCGCACGAGCTTTGAAGTTTTTGAGAACGAATACTGACAAAATGGAGATAAATACGCTCGTAACTAGTCAGGACTCACCCATATTGTTGAGCAACTCCTTTCTTTTGTCTCCCCAATATTTCTCTAGATCAAACTTACCCTCGCCAACCCTTCAGGTGGTCTCATACAAAAAAAAATAATTTGCACGAAAATTTACCAAAATAAAGAAACAATGGGTTTATTGATGTTATTAATGTTATCATAATTATTATTGATTTATTTCAAAATATTTTTTTTATGGTATGTCGTTAACCTGTCTTAAGGTGATGTCGAACAAGTACAACATTTTTAGGATATTTTTAAAATCTCCATGGAATTGTTAAATACTTCTTAGAGAATGAAAAAAAAAAAATAGAAATATAACTTTTAAACTTGGGTGGGGCAGAAATTTGATTTTTGTGGATTTCGAGGAAATTGTTTTTTTTTTGGTAATAACACGGCTAATTTTTTGTCATTAAATATTTAAAATCGAAAATTGGCCAAATATGTACCTTTTGTTGTTTTATTTTATCATTATTACTCAAGGTTGTTAAAAAATTATTTTGGACATCATTAGACCTGTGTCCTAAAATGACCCAATACTTATGTAATTAATTTTACTAAAACGTCAAAGCTTTACTTACTACTATTGAATTTTAGAAACGTGATTTTAAATCTAACAACACAATCTGTGAAGCTTCTGTGCTAAAAGTTTTGGCCAAATTGAACAACGTTATCCCGTGCAGTGCCGCATTGAGATCAAAGGAGATACTGCGGCATTTTATATATGGGAAGGAAAATGCGACACGGCACGGGTTAACGTTGATCAATTTGGCCAAAAGTTTTAGCACAGTAGCATCACACATTGTGTTATTACATTTCAACCTTGAGTAATGATGATAAAATAAAACAACAAAAGGTACAAATGTAGCTAGTTTTTGATTTTAAGTATTTTATGACAACAAATTATCCTTAATGTTACTAAAAAGCACAATTTCCTCGAAATCTGCAAAAAATCAATGCGTACCCCTAATCAAGTTTACCGGGCGATATTTTTATTTGCTTTCATTCTCTAAGATGTATTTAACAATTCCATGAGGTTCTAATCTCTAACTTTTTCGCTTTTGTTGAAGAAAATTTTTAAAATTTGAAGTTGGAGATTTCAAAAATATCCCAAAAATATTGTCCGTTTTTGACATCACCTTAGGACGGGTTAACGTCACCTGAAATAAAACACATTTGAAGATAATTCATTAATAACACAGTGATACAAAAAAGAATGAAGTTGAAATACCTGAGAAGTGATACTATTTTTCTGGTAAATGTTGTCGATTTCTGCAAGAATATGTTTTTGAAATTTTATGTTTCGCAGCAGATTTTTAAAGAAGTAAATGAATAGTATATATGTTATTTATTTCGAATGGTATATATGTTATTTAAGTTACCTTGATAAATCTCTCAGCAATCAATTTTTTTTAATTTTAAAGTCATTTTTCAAATTTGGAAACATTTTACAAAGTATTTTGTAGAGGAACCGTATGAATTTATTAACAAAGCAAATTTATGAGTAACACGCAACTTCGTTTTTAAAAATCCGTTAAAAATTTACTGAATTATTAAACTTTTTATTAACACAAAATATTTGCGAAAAATACAATTTTTGGACATTCCACTCAAAATGTTTGCTTGACCGTTTTTGTTTTTTTTATTCCAACATCATCAGTATCCCGTTGAAGTGACCAACAATATTCTGAAATCATTTCTATGTTATTTTTTCCCTCAAAACATTTTGAAACTGTAACAATTTATTGGTGAACATGTTGCCTTGTTCATCGCTGTACTGGCCCAGGTTGTCTGGGTAGAAGTCTAACGGTGAATGCAGGAAATTAATTTTTATGGACATGTTTCAGCCCATTTCGTCACTTAAAAACTTATTAACAACGCTACATAGTCGTCGCTTCTGTTATTACCAAGAAAATTATCACATAGTGCAACAAAACTCTTCCATGCACGTTTTTCAACGGAACTTAGCTTGTTCATAAAGTTCTCATCTCTCATAATTTTACGAATGTGAGCAAAATGAAAATATAAAATTCATCAGAACAGATGAAAACGATAGAAAAATATTAGATTTGGAAAGAAATACATAAATACCCTCCTTTTATTTTTTTTCACTTAATTTTCGGGAACACCGCTTTAAGATGGCAAAAAAGCTTCGCTGTTTACATCAAGTTTTTTTTACAAATTGTTTCATATATCCTAACTTAAGATGAAGTGGTATTAGAATAACATCCTCAGATTTAACTAATGGGGCGTTTAAAATGTTTCTCCTGCCTATTTCATACGACTCACGAGATTTGCGATCCTAGTGATTTGGTGCACAACTATCCCATTCACAAAGATATCATGGATGTTTTGTGTAAACACCTTGCATACCAAATATAATTGTCAAAAAATTTAAATCAGCAATAACTTTCCATTTGTGTGCGGCATAACTGACGAACCGGAGTATATTGTTTATCACTACGTAACTTTCTTTTGTGCTTGTCGCAAATGCGTTTGGAACTGATGGTAACATATTTTAGTTATGCAATAATACTGCTTTCAAGCGGAGATATACCATTAAAAATTTTATATAAAAAAAAAAACTTTTTTGAAGAATACGTACTTTTACATGAACCATCAATGAACAGTAGCCATTCGTCTGCCTTATAATTGTGATTTAAAGCCGAAAATTGTCATTTTCATCAGTCTCGAAACATTCTTCAAATAACAAAGTCCTGTCACTTCTACAAGATGTTACACGAAAACCTTTTTTCACCAAATTCCACTGCTTTAATCTCGATCCGAGGATTTCAGATAGTCGTTTTGACAAATGTAAATCTCGAACGAAATCTGCGTTTGAAACAAAATGCCGTTCTGTTGTAGTAGATTTGTAGGGAAGGTACTCATCTTCCTTCAAATTTTTTTCAGGTCCGTTGTCGGACCTTCATCATTAATTTTTTTTTTTTTTTAAAGAAAAGCAACACTCAGGAAATTCTTCCTATTAATTAATGTGTTGCTGTTTTGGAAAGGGGATAGTGGAGAGATGAAAGGTGGTGAAAGATGAAGGGCTTCAAACATGGCAACACTGTAATTGCGCGAGATGATAAGTCTTAGAACGGTTGTTGCTCGCCACCTGATGCAGAGTTGGCGAATTTATTGAAGCTTTCTGTTTCATAGCCCTGATTCATTATTTTACTTCGGTGGGGTTAAGTATTATTTTTCTAAATTGATGTTGTCGTCACCGGGAATCGAACCCGGGACCATCTGTGTAACAGTTGTAAAAGTTACAACATTTGCGTACTTTATATTTTTTCGGCTTTTAAAAGTGTGGCCTGAAATATGAGTTTGACAAAAGTAGCAATCATCTGGTTTATGAAAGAGTTGATGATGCCAAGTCATAGGCGCAGAAAAGGGCAAAGAGGGGGGGAAAAGGCGCAGAAAAGGGCATTTCGGGGGGGCTAGAGCCCCCCCGAAATGATTTGACAAATTTAAAAACTTAACACAATTCGTTAGAAAGTAACAATGTTATTGATAAATTTAATATGAAAATATTTATTTTTGACTTGGATCAAATAGGAAATAGTTTTATATGGTTCGAATCTTAAAATTTCGTTAGAAAAACATCGCCTGCAAATGGGCGGCTATCATTGTTAGAGTTCATTTTCGACAAAAATCAATAAATAAAATCATTTCATAAGAGATTTCGAAGGCTTTGACTTAAAATATAATCAAGAAATTGTTTGAGACAAAGCAAACTAAAAATTAAATATGTCTACACAGAGAAAACTAAAATTGAGTTTTAATTAAAATATTTGTTGATTCAGCAAAAGTTTAACTGAATTCGGTCGTGTTGATGCAATTGTAGTAACAACTAAAATAATTTGTATCTATTTTATTAATATTATTTTCAATTACATATAGTTTTATTCACATCTATTAAAAATTTAATTGAATATTGTTAACTATTTGGAAAAAATTACAAAATTTAAAAAAAATCACCAAAATTGTAAAAAAATCGCCAAAATTTAATCGTTAAAATTGCAGAAATTTAATAAACTCCCAAAATAAACGCCGAAATTCGAAAAAAAATTTAAAAAAAATCACCAAAATTAAAGAAACGCGAATTATCTACTTTAAACGATTTGTTTTAATTTTGGCGACTTTTTAAAATTTTTGCATTTGTTTCAATGTTGTTATTATATGTTATAAAAACTGAAAATTTTTTTATACCAAATTCATTTTCAATTAAACAGTTAATTGAAAGTAAGTTTGAAATCGTACAAAAGTTTAATTGAAATTTTTTTGACAATGATTTTTTCTGTGTATTTTGACATAATCTTTTAAAATGGAGATACCACTAAGACTCAAATTAAGTTAACTTGTGCCGTAAAAGTCGTTACTTTACTTACAGTGCAATCTTTTTATTTAAATTTGGTTTGCTACGCACATAGTTTTCAGTATTTTTTTTACAATATATATTACGATATCTCATATATTTTTTTAATTTTTTGAAACAAATTTAAGCCTCAAACTTTGATCGATATGCATAATGTGTTAACGTGGTCCAATGTGACTCAAATTTTCTAAATTTTCTAAATTTTTTTTTTGGCTAAATGTAAACAAATTTCTATCGGCGCTCCTTGAAATACGACATTTTAAAATCAAGCAGCTAAACCAATCTTTGTGTTATAACGATGTAGTTTTTTTTTAGACATTTTAAAGGGGTTTTATTTAAAAAATTGATTAAAGACAATTTGAAAAGCGTTTGAAATTGTCCATAATATAAATCAAAGTGAATTCGAAATACATAATTTAGTTTAAATAAGACCTGGGCGATGTCAGGTATATTTTTAAATTTTTAAATTTTCCAATTTTATATTTTTTCTTTATTATTATTTCTATCAGACTACAATCACGCTTGCTTGTAAAAGTTACTATTTTTTAATACAAGACATGAAGTATAGCCCCCGATATTAAAAAAAGTCGGTTATATGAAAAAGGGGAAAAAATAGTGAATAATTTGTTAAAATAATTCAAATAAGTGGCAGTCTTGGTCCACGACATACTGTCAAAATGGTTTTCAAAATGTGTGTTTTCTCGAGCATTTTAACGCTGTTTTTAAATAAGTCTAAATTTCCTAAACTTTAAACATATTTTCATACAAAGATGTGTTAAATTTCACCGAATTTCATTAATTTCAAAGGGAACCCATCGGAAAAGCTTCCTTGTAAGTGTCAGGCAAATTATATATGATATTTGCTTTTAATTTGTTTTTTGTACGGTTATAAATCTTTAATTTCCCGAGTTAAAACTTTTGCATAAAATAATACATTATTTTATATACACTTATAAGGTTTTGCCTGCCAGTGCATTTAACCGGACATAATTATATAAATTCATATATAAAATTAATTTCCTATAAAAAATTTAATATGATGTCATATATAGTTGCGTATAATTGTATATTGCATTTAGAATACGCTAAAACAAATCCGATTAATAATTACGATATATTTATATACCTAGACATTGCAAAATAATATATATTTTGATATTATATCATATTTAAAAAAACACAATTTTATTATAAATAAAATTTCCAAATGCTATGGAATTTGTTACAAATTATAAAGTTGTAAACCTTTTGCAAGCGGCTAAAGTCTAAAAGGATTAATAGATATTTCGAATTTTCATGACGTTTTAAAATCAAAAACTGGATAGATATAAATTTATACCGCTATATAAAATCGTATTAAATTGTATCGCGTCATTATTCGGATGTTATTTAATTATTATGCCCATTTCTCGGATAAAACTGTATTAAGACTCATATTAAATTTCGTATGATGATATAAAGCATCATATTAATTTTAATCCGGTTATTAGAAGTTGAAACTTTTTTACATTTTTTTACATTTACCAAGTTTTAGCTACCCTAGACGTATACTAGCACATAAAAATATAAAGTAATTTTATTTTTCGCGGTTTTCAAAAAGTTTTCCGCATAATCCTTTTTTTATTTAATTAAACTAAAAATTAATATTTACCTAAAAATTTAACGTAATTAGACAATAACGATGCATATCCAACTTAAAGTACACAAACGTTTTCAAATTTGACGTGTTTCGCGGATTGTGATCATACAGATCACGATATAGACATCAAAATTCGCAAAATAATGAACACAATAAGCAAAAAATGAAAAAATGCATTTTAAGGAAATGCACTTTATGCGATTTCTATTATTAATAATTGTCCATCACGTGTAGGTAAAACTGTAGCAAAAATTTAGCAAAAAAAAAAAAAAAAAAAGCTGTTACTCTAGTGTGCAAAAAATATATATATAATCAAAAATAAAATCGAATATATATATATATATATATATATTCTTTGTAAAAATAACAAAAATAATGTTGTTTTTATAAGTAATACAAAGTATGACTGATTTTTAATGTATTTGGGATGTTTCAGAAGAAAAAAATGTTTAATTAAAGTTTACTAAAATTAATCTAAGTTGTGCGTGGTTATAACAGTGGCTCTTCAAAGGTGAAATGGTTATTGTGATTACTTAAAAAATAACGTTTCGTGAAAAATAGATATATTTCTAAAGTACCCTGATGATGTTTTTGTTAAAAAAGAATCGTTTTTTTTGACTATATTATAATGAAAGTAATAAGGATTATTAAATTATGGATCGTTACAAGAGATGCAATGAAAATTTAATAGAAATTGTAATACAAAAGCATCGAAACAGTTTCGAAAAATCAGAATTTTTGATAAATTTAAGTGAACAAAAATACGCTTGCGGAGACATACATAATGAAATAATTATTAAATACGCGTTTTCATTACAACACATGTGTTTATACTATACATCACATAAGTAAAACGGAAAGTGTGATAAAATTAAGTTTGTCAAAAAATTATAAAAGAAAATCTTTTCAGTGTTTAGGGTGTTTTCGAGACACAAAAAAATTAAAGAAACTTGAATTTAAAATTATTGTTTTTCAGCTTAGTTGCTTGTGCAATTCTCGTTTACGACTCCTAGAATAAGAACCGTAAGAATTTTCCCAAAATTCAATTGGTTTTTTACACATCAATACTTTAATTTAGATTATTTTTGTATGTATCAAATAAAAATTAGGGTTTTTAAGAAAAAAAAAAAATGCGTATAATCAAAAGATTTTAAGATGTAGTAAGCACCTTATATGTTTTAAATAAAAAGTTCTGAAAGTGAATGTGCATTAAATTTAATGGGGTTTTTAATAAATGTATTTAGAGTGTAAGAGTTTCCTTGCAAATCTATTAAAGGTTGAGAATGAGAATGAGTAAAAATAGTATACGAAAAGAAAGTTATGAATGTACATTGTTGAATTCGGGGATTTTGTTCCTGGATATTTTTTTGATCTGATACCGATGAAAGTGTCTGGCAACTCTGGTTAATGCAGTCAAATTAAATAAAGAATTTTAACTCAACTATTTTGTTGAACCCTTTTTCTAATTGGTGATTTTTTGATTTGTTGGGGTTAACTAAAAAGGGTATCTGGCAAGCCTGATGATGAATGAGAAAATAGGAAAAGAAAAGAATACTTTATAAATTTGATTAAACATTTTTTGTCGTAGTTTAGTCGTAGTTTAGACCACTATAACCGTAGTTTAGACCACAAAAATGTAATTCACATTTTAAATGTTAACGTGCAATCGTTGTAATATAACACGATTTTTGACACGCCTCTTTGGTTTAAACTTCGGAAATCATTATATTTTACAAACGATAGCCCGAATATTCATACAATATTTAGAAAATGTTGAAAGATTAAATAAATACATCTTTAAATGAAACAGATTTTACCACTTGAACTGTTAATCACTTATATGTATCTTCATAATTCTGTGAACAACATTTCAGTAGCACACATTTTTTAAATCTTAAATTCTTTTACAACATATGGAAATTCTTTAACTGTTCGATTAATTTTCCAGTAAAGTTCAGTAAAAATTACTCAGTAACAAAATTACAAAGAGTAAGACAAATTTAAACGAACGGAAAATTTGTAAGAATTAGTAAAATAGATAAAACTGCTGGTTTTAAATATTAAAAAAAACATCAACTGGTCATTATGGAAAAGACAAAAGTTAATTGAAATTGTTGACCAAAAAGAATTTAAAATGTTTTTTTAATAGTTAATTCTTTAAAAAATTTTCACTTTAAATCAATAAACAATTAAAATTTAATTTAATTACAGTTATATTAGTTTTTTGTTTTTATACACATCGAGATTATTTTTATGTTATTTTCAATTTATAACGAGCTTTCAACCTCCGTATATTTACAAAAATAAAGCAAATCAAACATATTAGCTAGGTTGATACTAGTATTTCGATCTGGCTAAAGATCTCATCAGAACCCGAAGTTTTAGAAAAGTTAGAGCCTCCATAATAGGCAGAACTTTAACAAAAAACCTATTAATAATGAATTTTGCTCCATTCTTGTCTTCTTAGTAATCAAGCACGTGGTTAGGTCTTTTCCTAACAAGCATCATGACGTTACTAAACTTTGAAGACCAAAAATGTTCTATTTATATAAAAAAATTTTAGTTTGTACTCTGGCTCAAGTAATATTTTTTACAGTTATATTAGTTTTTTGTTTTTATACACATCGAGATTATTTTTATGTTATTTTCAATTTATAACGAGCTTTCAACATCCGTATATTTACAAAAATAAAGCAAATCAAACATATTAGCTAGGTTGATACTAGTATTTCGATCTGGCTAAAGATCTCATCAGAACCCGAAGTTTTAGAAAAGTTAGAGCCTCCATAATAGGCAGAACTTGTTTTTGTTTACTAAAAATACAAGCATATTTTTTCAATCATGTTTTTTTCTTACAAATTTTTACTGGCAAAAATATACCCAGTAATAACTTGTAAGTTCTTTGACATCAAACTGTCAATTTACTCTCTCTTTTTACCAGTTTTTACTGAGTATTTGTGTAAAAACTTGTACACATTTTTGTGTTATCGAACAAAGTTAATGTTATATTTTTTAATTATTAAATTTTGGCACTTTATTTATATTATTAGGCCTGTTTTTAAAGCACCGGATTTATTTTTGGATTTATTTTGTTTCATTTAAAGTTGTATTTATTTCATCTTTCAACATTTAATAAATATGAATATTCATAGGGCTAGAGATCTGTTTGTTTCGCAAAAAAGTCCATGCCTTGCTTTTTAATATAACATTTTATTTATTTTTATTTAAATCTAACACCAATTAAATTTTATAAAAATGCAAAAAAAAAATTGTCTAATAATATAAACACAGAACTAATTAAACTAAACCCAAAATGATTTATAAAAAAATAAATCCGGTTTGTATTAAGTTTTATTTAATTCTAGTATTTTGCATTTTTGCAAAATTGTATTTCACATCATATTAGCAAATAAAGATTAGATTTCGATAAAAAAAACAATGTTTTAATTAATTTTTAGCGAAATAATATAAATTTAATAATAGATCCGGCGATTTTATTGGAATGATAAATAAATAGGTCTTGCTGACATATTAACTATTGTCAAAATTGTATTAATATCGTCAAACCTGGCAATACTGCATGCGATTGCTATACATACATACCTACATACATACCATTTATAAAAACCTACATACATACAGGGTGGCTGATGAATATTGCTGCATTAAGAAAATCAAATAACGTTTTTTTCAATACATATAAATATTTTTTATTGTCAATGTAATCGTGTTCGTAGTGTCACATATCGCTCTGTTATTTTTATTATATTTTAACAACATACATTATTTACAAATTCTTTAAAATTTATACTATTTAGTGGCAAATATTGGTAATATACTAACTAAGCCCATACCGTTCTTCACGTCTTTTATTTTGCACACAATATATAAATATAATTGTTGAAAAAGCTAAAATAGTCCAATTGTTTTTTACTACACCCATTACAAACAATTTAATAAATAATTATCATACCATTATAATACAACACTATTGGTTTGAGAATTTGCTAACGTTGCAGCGCCATCTTTCATTGAGTAGCTTCATCAACAATACCCAACAAGCAAAAATAATAGAACTTTGTCTTAAATCATGGCATGGGGTAAGAAAGGCTGTAAACTGGATAGTGATGATGAGAGGATGATTATTTGTTGGCTTTGTCATGGTTTATGTCATTTTAATGTAGCGGCCTCTCTACATTAGTGGCTGAATCGTTATCAAAGCATAAAGACATGCAATGGCTTTGTAATAACTGTCGGAAAATTAGTATTTATTTCTATCGTTTCTTTCAAATCACTAAAAACAACTTCATTCAAATCCAAAATAATCTGAGTAACTTAACTGGCGAAATTAATGCGTATGGTAAGCTTTTTGAAGATTTTATATCTTTAAATGGTTTGAATTCGTCTGTGATACCTTCTCCAACGCGTCGAAAATCTCCAAGAATCTCTAGTAAAGAAATTACTGAGCCTCCCATTGACATTTCTTCTAATATACGTTTCGAGTTTCCTAATTTAAATCAAAATATTTCTTCAAATAATACAGCAACTCCGAGTAATGTTGAAATTCTAATAACGCAGTCATCTAATAATGCTAATGATGTACAATATGCTAATAAAGATTATGTTAACACCGATCGTCTAATAAATTTTGATGCTGCATCGCCACGTCTGTGCACTTCAAACTACAGCCGTTCATGCGTCAGGAGCTTCTGTAGCATGACGATCTGCTTCAATTTTTACTCAGTCAACTGCAATCTCTGATGCAACTTCTCTACCATCAGTGAATTCTGTTACATATTCCTCATCAAATTATTCATCTGTCAATGCATCAACCTCAATGCTGCAACTGCTCCTAGAGAGTAAAGAGCTGTTTCTCCAAGGAAAACAATTTTTGCGTCTCGTTTTGCAGCTGATACCACTGCTGATGAAGTGAAATTTTATATACTGTCTAAATTTCAAAATTGTAATGCTAAAAATGTTGTTGTGTATAAAATGAATTCCAGATATAGAGCATCATTCAAGATAATTGTTCCTGAAGAATTGTTTTGTCAAATTGTTGATCCTAATATGTGGCCAAAAAAGTCGTTAATACGTGAGTTCATTTATCGTGATGAAGAAAATGCCTAAAATAATTGCCTCAGATCCAAAAAACTAGTTTCGTTTATTTATCAAAATGTAAGAGGACTAAACTCGAAACTCTCATCATTATATTGCAACAGTGCCAGTTTTACAAATCATATAATAATTTTTACCGAAACTTGGCTCAGTAAGAAAATCCATAATAGCGAGATTCTTTGTTCAAAATATCAAATTTTTAGAAGTGATAGAGATAGCTTAAGTAAAAATAATGCTGATGATGATCAACTAAAAAAGGAAAAGAAGGAAAAGTTTTAATTGCAATCTTAAATGAATTTTCTTGAAATTATATGTGTTTTAGCAAAAATAAATAATAAAAATATCTATATAATTTGCTCATACATTCCGCCAAATTTCACCTCTCTGTTTACATGGATCATGCTTGTGCAGTCAATATAATATCCAAAAATCTAAAATCATCTGACTTGGTTATGTTTATTGGAGATTTTAATATGCCATCAGTTATTTGGGAACATGCTGTCGATACAAATTATCTGACTCCGTCTTGTTCCTCTGATTCGTCTACAGAATTTATACATAATCTTTTGTCTAATTGCCTTTCCCAAATTAACTCAATAACAAATGCCTGCGGTAAAATGCTTGATTTAATATTCGTCAACGAACCAACGGATTATTCTATAGAACGTCATACTCCAATATCTAATCCTGAGGACACATATCATCCTACTATTGAATTAACCTGCTCGTGCTTTTATCCTTCTCAGTATAAAAGAAACAACATAACACAAGTAAAATTTATTGTTTTAAACGTACAAACTATGACATCTTAAAACATCATATTTCTAATATCAATTGGTCAGAAGAATTATCTGCTATCAACGATCTTGATCAATGCTTAACCACTTTTTATTGTCGTCTCAATGAATGTTTTGCGGCTTCTATACCTATGAAGTTTCCAAATACTGTAATTGGTCCGCCTTGGAACTCTAAATACCTATCGCGTTTAAAAAATAAAAAAAAATAATTTGTATAAAAAATATAAACAATCCCAATCATCTTTAAACTATATGAAATACTCAATTGCTAGATCATCATATACTATTGCGAACCAAACAGCCTATAAAAATTATCTAATACAAGTTAAGAATAGCTTGAAAACATGATCCTAAATCATTTTATAAGTTTGTTAATTCAAAAAGACGTGCCGCTGATTACCCATCAACAATGAAACTTTTGGATCACGAGTCATCAGATGACTTAAATATCAGTAATATGTTTGCTGATTTTTTTTTCATCTACTTATCCATCATTAATATACAACTCTCATCGATATCCATACCAAATTCTTGAATCAACGGTAATTAATATGCCTTCAATATATGAACAAGCTGTACTTAACTATTTAATTAAGTTAAAATGGTCCTATGCTCCGGGTCCGGATGGTGTTCCTAGTTGCATCTTAAAACAGTGTTCTTATCTACTATATATTCCACTGTCATTTATTTTTAATAAATCGCTTTAATTTTGTTATTTTCCTTATACTTGGAAGGAATCCTTTATTATCCCGCTGTTCAAAAGTGGTTCTAAAGTGGTTGTCTCTAATTATCGAGGAATAGCAAAACTAAGCACTATACCAAAATTATTTGAAAAAGTCGTTTATGATTCTTTGTCAAATCTAGTTTTATCTATTTTATCCCCGAGTCAACATGGTTTCCGCAATTCCCGCTTTACAGTTACAAGTTCACTTGAACTTACTACTTATGTTAATGAAGGCTTTATCAATAAAAAACAAACCGATGTAATTTATACTGATTTCAGTAAGGCGTTCGACCAAGTTAATCATGAACTTTTGTTGTACAAACTCGATAAGATTGGTTTTAGTATATTATTTCTTAAATGGATTGGATAATATAAAACAGTGCGTTAAATTTCGAAATTCGTTTTATGGAGCAAAGAATTTTGTGGTCAGACCCAGGCACGTATCTATTAATTTGTTCCGTGGGGGGGGGGGGGGGTGTTCTTTTCGATTTTTTATTTGATTATATCTTTTTTTTTTTTTTGCACACTAGAGTAAAAGCTTTTTCTTTTTTTTTTGTTGCTAAATTTTTACCTGCACGTATTACTGTATTACTAATAGAAATCGCTTTCTCAGGTCATTTTGAAACGAAAACCTCCCGCATAAAGTGCATTTCCTTAAAATGCATTTTTTCATTTTTTACTTATTGTGTTCATTATTTTGTGAATTTTGATGTCTATATCCCGAAACAACGCTTTAATCTGTTTGATCACAATCCGCGGAATACGACAAATTTGAAAAAGTTTGTGTACTTTAAGTTGGATGCATCGTTATTGTCTAATTCCGTTAAATTTTTAGCTAAATATTAATTTTTAGTTTAATTAAATAAAAAAGAATTGTGCGGAAAACTTTTTGAAAATCTGTAATAAATTCCATTGCATTTGGAAATTTTATTATATTCAAAAATAAAAAAATAATATAATGAAAATGAAGGTATTGTGGAATTTATTAACTTACACCATTGAATAACAAACACGGAAAAAACGTTGAAACTAAATTTATAGTTTTAGATTGAAAAAAATCTTAGACTAAATTAAGAACTCATAATGTTACAAATGAAACAAATTCTTTTTTTAGGGTTAAGAACTAGAAAGAAATTATTTCAAAAAACAAAAATTGGGGTAAATTTTGTGTATACAATTATACACAAAATGATACAATTAATTGTACTATTGTATTGATGTAATACATATTTACATCCAAAATATGATTGACAAATTTTCTAGTGTGACTCTGCATGGGGTAATATACAATTTTATCTAAAATACAATTGTGTTTTTTTAAATATGATATCATATCAAAATATATATTGTTTTGCAATGTCTAGGTATATAAATATAACGTAATTATTAATTGGATTAGTTTTAGCGTATTTTAAATGTAATATATAATTATACGCAACTATATATGACATCATATTAAATTTTTTCTACGAAATTAATTTTATATATGAATTTATATAATTATGTCGGTTAAATGCACTGGCAGGCAAAACCTTATAAGTGTATATAAAATAATGTATTATTTTATGCAAACGTTTTAACTCGGGAAATTAAAGATTAATAACCGTCCAAAAACAAATTAAAAGCAAATATCCTATATAATTTGCCTTACACTCATAAGGAAGCTTTTCCGATGGGTTCCCTTTGAAATTAATGAAATTCTGATAGGTGATAAAGCAGCAAAAATATATGAAAAACATATCTATTTTTAAAATTGGTGGTGAAATTTAACACATCTTTGTATGAAAATATGTTTAAAGTTTAGGAAATTTAGACTTATTTAAATGTTATGGACCCCGGCTGCCACTTATTTCAATTATTTTAACAAATTATTCACCTATTTCCTCCCATTTTTCATATATCCGACTTCATGTCTTGTATTAAAAAAATCGTAAATTTTACAAACAAGCGTGATTATAGTCTGAAAGAAATAATAATAAAGAAAAAATATAAAATTGGAAAATTTAAAAATATACCTGACATCGCCCAGGTCTTATTTAAACTAAATTATGTATTTCAAATTCACTTTGATTTATATTTTGGACAATTTCAAACGCTTTTCAAATTGTCTTTAATCAATTTTTAAAATAAAAACCCTTTAAAATGTCTAAAAAAACTACATCGTTATAACACAAAGACTGGTTTAGCTGCTTGATTTTAAAATGTCGCATTTCAAGGAGCGCCGATAGAAATTTGTTTACATTTAGTCTAAAAAAAAA
The DNA here is from genome assembly GCA_021234595.1 of Delia radicum. NCBI lineage: Eukaryota > Metazoa > Arthropoda > Insecta > Diptera > Anthomyiidae > Delia > Delia radicum. The sequence goes on along the minus strand of CM037854.1, from coordinate 172,575,166 downwards.
ATTGAGAAAATTTGAGTCACATTGGACCACGTTAACACATTATGCATATCGATCAAAGTTTGAGGCTTAAATTTGATTCAAAAAATTAAAAAAATATATGAGATATCGTAATATATATCGTAAAAAAAATACTGAAAACTATGTTACCAGATGCGTGCGTAGCAAACCAAATTTAAATAAAAAGATTGCACTGTAAGAAAAGTAACGACTTTTATGGCACAAGTAAACTTAATTTTGAGTCTTAGTGGTATCTCCATTTTAAAAGATTATGTCAAAATACACAGAAAAAATCATTGTCAAAAAAATTTCAATCAAACTTTTGTTCGATTTCAAACTTACTTTCAATTAACTGTTTAATTGAAAATGAATTTGGTATAAAAAAAATTTCAGTATTTATAACGTATAATAACAACATTAAAACAAATGCAAAAATTTTAAAAAGTCGCCAAAATTAAATATATCGTTTAAAGTTGAAAATTCGCGTTTCTTTAATTTTGGTGATTTTATGATGTGAGCAAGATTATTCAAGTTCAAGATCATTTGTTTTTTGTTAAACAAAAAACCGTGCAACGATATTTATTAATCAAAAAATCTTCATCCGCGACTTAATGCAGATTTTAATCCACTGACAGGTCCTTACATGTTTCATGTAGCGTCACCTACAATCATCAGAGAACCAATGTGGACGGGGGTAGAAGATTTACCCAAAGTTATAATTTTCTGATGGCAAAAGATGAACACTTTACCCGTAGTGTTTTTTAAACTTCATGAGAAGATCAAAAAACAAAGCACGGAAGCATCCAACTAATTCAAAAAATGAAAACCTTTTTTTCTTTAACTAACAAATATCGTTGTTGTTTGTGTAAAGGCTAGAATCTCTAGCCATAGTACACAGTGTTGTTAGTGTTTAGTAATAAACAATAACAGTTTCTGACTATAGAATTAGGACCATAGATCAGTTTTTGCCGTACTTTGCAATTTTCAATAAAAATAAACTTTTGGTTTTAATTTATTAAAACTTAAAAGTAAAATATTTGGTGATTTTTTTTAATTTTTTTCGAATTTTCGTGTTTATTTTGGGAGTTTTTTAAATTTCTGCAATTTGAGTATTTTTTTTTAAATTTTGGCAATTTTTTTTTTTTTCAAATTTTACGATTTTTTCAAATGGTCTAATTTTTTTTAAATTTTGGCGATTTTTTTTACAATTTGGTGATTTTTTTAAAATTTTGTAATTTTTCCCAATAGTAAACAATATTCAATTAAATTTTTAATAGATTTATTCACAACTATATGTAATTGAAAATAATATTAATTAAATAGGTTAGGTTAGGTTGAGCTGGCCGGTCAAAGACCCCGCATAGACCATTAGGTCTCTAGCGTTAGGGACCTAACCCTCACGTTAGGTCAGTCGTCAGTGATGGTAGCCAGAGTTCCCCACACCCTCTTAACAAATGACAGGAGTCTCAAGATTCCGATTTCTGAGATTTCTCCAAGATCTCGGAATAGGTGGTCCCCTAAACATTTCGCCCTGGAGCGTGCAAGAGCCGGACAGTGGCACATTAGGTGCTCCACCGTCTCTCTGTTCCCCGGTACCCCACAGAATCTACATTCGTCACTCTGCAGCCTTCCCGCTCTCTTGGCAAGAACTGCCGTCCAGCAGTGGCCAGTTAACACCCCCCACCAGAAGTCTACAGTCGCTCCTGGACAAGAACAGTAAAAGTTCGGTCGCTACGGGATCGTAGGATTTCCACATGACTTTAGATACTCTGCATGTTTCGGTATTTCTCCAAACCGCATCAGCTCTTCGCATCATCGTGGATTCTACATCCCTTTTCAGAGATCGAAGTGGCACGCGAACATCCAATGCCATTTCAATTGGCAAATGGACTCCCCGTTTAGCCAGTTCATCCGCAACCTCATTCCCTTCAATACCCCGGTGCCCACGAACCCAATAGATGTGGACTCTCCTTCCGGACCCAAGTCTCCCTAGAGAGTTCTTGCACTCTTGGACAATCGAAGAGTAGGTCAAGTTAGCGGCGATAGCTTTGATAGCCGCCTGACTATCAATAAAGAAATTAGCTGCCCTCCGTTTCAGAAACAAGAGCAATGTCAGCAGCCATTTTGGCCGCCATAACTTGCGCCTGAAAGACGCTGCAGTACACGGGAAGTTTATATGACTCCTCGATACCCAGCTCTCGACAGAAAACCGCTGCCCGACCCCTCCCCCATCTTTGAACCATCAGTAAAGAAGTTGAAGGTTCTGTGGTCAGGACGAAGGCCGATTTTTGGCCGTTTCTTGAACTCAAAGTGCCGATAATGCCGATTTTTTTTTTTAAAAAAAGCCAATTTTTAATCAAAATCATCTGGCAGCCCTGTTAAATGTGGGTTTTTTTGGTAAACACACGATTGTAGAAATACATGTTTAGCTCTCGCTACGTAAACCTTGCTATGACTATGTTTTTTAAGCTTTTTGAATTAATATTTTCTGCATTACATATTTTTTTTTTAATTTAAAAAACATTTTTTAATTTTTATTAAAAAAATGTTTTAGTTTCAAAATTAACATGGGGCCGCACGAAAATCGTTCTGGGGCCGCATGCGGCCCGTGAGGCCGCATTTGCCCATGCCTGGTATATAACGTACTTTACATTTAAAAAATATCTAAAAATAACGAATCACTAAATATTTCATTACATAGAGTATTTATATAAAATTGCTATATAAAAAACACATATTTTTAATCGTTTTAAAATGAAAATGTATGTGTTGCTTAGAATCATAAACATAAAAACAAAATATAAGAAAATTCAAGAGAAAATGTAATTAATCTTAAATTTTAGCAAAACAAAACGAATCCCGAAAAGTCCCAAAAAATCCCGAAAAACACGGGATTTAAAAAAAAAATCTCGGGACTCGGGATTTATTAATCCCGAAAATCCCGGGATTTGGGATTTCCCATTTGGCATCCCTAGTCTGCACGGATTATTTCCATAGAATAAAATAAAAGCAATACATTTTTATTAAGTATTTTTAATGGCTTTTAAAAAATAATTTAATTAAAATGACTTCCACGCCCGATGACGTAAAATGCAAGCGAAATTCTGTGCAAATTACAGAGAAAATTCCAAGCTAAGGGGCAAGTCTATTGCGTTCCATTTGGTTGTTATTTGATTTTTTAAAGGAAAGAAATGAAATGAAATCCGTATTGGCTGTCTTGTGATACATATTTGAGCAAAAATATTCCCTGTCGAAACTCTAGAATTGACTTGTATTGCAGCAACTATAGCAACATTTGTTTCTTGCATCCGAACTGAGGAATTTCGATGATGAGGCGTCCTAATGATTGTCCCACGATTGACAAAATAATTTACGAGTCCAATCTGCTCGGAGGAGTGCCGCCTAATGTGCCCCTTAAGTTTGTTTAGGCGGAAACGCCAACTTCCAAAGCATTGTAGTGGCGCACAATCAAAATGTTAGTTTATTACCCCCGATCGTTCATTTTCCTTAAATTGAAAGACGAATCAATGAAACCAAAAAAAAAATGGAACCGATTAATAACTCAGAAAAAAGTTTTTACGTTTTTTTTTTTGTAGTGGCTTTCATCAGACACCCTGTATTACAAAAGAAAACAAAAAAACAACAATATTTTGTGTTTTTTTTTTTTGTTTTTGTAGGTGTTAATTATGATCATGGATGGTAACCGATTCGAATGCTGGAATTGGTAAGAGACCCGCTATTTTCTTTTATTTCGGTAACGGTATTTTGGGGGTAACGATATTTCAGTTATTTCGGTAACGGGTTTTTAGTGTTAACGGTATTTTATTTATTTCGCTATCGGTATTTTAGGGTATTTAGGGAAAACGATTTTTCAGTTATTTTGTAACGGCATTTTAAGGGTAACGTTATTTTAGTTATTCAGGTATTTTAGAGATATTGCCTGCCATGCCTGATTGCGTATATTCTTGTGTATAAGCATTGAATGTACGTATGTATGATGAAATAAATAGAATATTTAAAAATTTTATTCAAAATTTTTAGAGGTCTTCCCACATCTTCACTCATAACTTTTGAACGCGCTAACTGATTTTGATAATTTTCACTAGAAAACTGGTCATGCAACAAACAATTTGACTGAAAATTAGCAACACCTCTTCTCTATTGGCGGAGTATTTTGTATTAACACAGGCAGACGGACATGGCTATATCGACTTCTCCATTTATGCTGATCAAGAATATATTATGGGGTCCCAGAATTTTTTTTAAAAGAATTACAAACATTTGACAAAGTGAATATACCCTCCGCACTATGGGATGGAGGGTTTATAAATAATGTTTGTATTTTTAAGCGATCTTTTTTTATTTTTTACCGATATTTCGCAATGCCTTCTAGCGATTTTAAATATTTTGAGATATTCGTGTAAAGCATACCAAAATTAGCTAAAAAGCATGTATCGTAAGTGAATTTAAGAAAAAATTGTTTGTGCTTTTAAGCAATTTTTTCAAATATTTTGACATATTCGAGTTCAGCATGCCAAAATTAGATAAAAAGCATGTATCATAAGTGAATTTAAGAAAACCAAGTGGAAGCATTAAAGTCCTATGTGCCGAATTTGGTATAAAAAAGATTAAATTCGGCTGTGCCGAATTTTTGGATACCCTCCACCTCGGTGTTTTCATTAACCAGGGAAAGTGCAAACAATATATATATTAGAGTGTCCCTTAAAGTTAATTGTTAGAAATGTTGAGACGCTACCCTCTAATTTCTTTGTATTTGTCTTGAAAATAACTCATGTGAAATTTTACGCCCTTACGACGCCTTCCCTACCCGATAGGGCCTTAAAGATCAAAACATGCGTTTATATGGGAAAAAGGGATATTTTTTTTAGTTTTTTGCTGTTTTTTTTGGAATAATGCAATAGTTTTTACTCCAGATGATAAATTAATCGAGATTAAGATATAATTATGTATTCAAAAGGTATAAAAATCCAAAATCGGTTAAGAATTACCCCAGTAATAAATAATGCCCCAGACCACTAATGTGCCAAATACCACTTCAGCAAGAAATTCGAGCTCAAATTTTAAACGATTTTAAAATTGATTACTGAAACATAATTTTTTTATTTAATACACTCATAATTGTGAGCCATAAAAGAAGTTTTTTGTTTTGGATGGCGTTAACCTGTCCTACGGTAATGTCAAAAACGAACAAAATTTTTGGGGTGTTATTCAAATCTCCAATTTCAAATTTTAAAAAATTTCTTCAACAAAATCGAAAAAATTTAGATTTTTATTGCTTAAACTTGTTTAAAACATCTAAGAGATTAAAAATAAAAAAAAAATTTAAATATCCCCCAGTACACTTGGGTAGGGCAACGATTTAAATTTTACGGATTTCGGGGAAATTGTGTTTTTTAGTAATGAAAAGGCTTATTTGTTGCCATAAAATATTTTAAATCAAAAATTAGCTACTTTTGTAACTTTTATAGTTTTATTTTATAAGCATTACTCAAAGTTAAAAATAAAAATATTTCGAACATTATTAGCCCATGTGGACTTGCGACCCCAAGTGACCCCAGACTTATTTATTTCAATTTTCAAAAAACGTTAAAGATTTTCTTACTACTTTTGAATTTTAAGAAACGTGATGTAAAAGATAATAATAGAATACTTTTAGATTAAGTTCCAAAAATTTTGGATATATTGAACAACATTAACCCGTACCGTGCCACATTCAAATCCAAAAAGATACTGTGCGTTTTTATATATATTTGAACAAAAAAAAAAATTTAATATTTGAACAAAATAAATATTACAGCTTACCATACATACCAAAGCTCACAGAAAACAAACAACTTAAATAAATAATAACAAATGAAGAAGTATGCATATCACACAAACCAAACAAAACAATAAATGCACTGTTCACACAAACAAAAACAAAAATAGAAAAGAAGGAACAAAGTAATATAGTATATGAGATCAAATGTATTGGCAAAACGAATGAGGCATGCGGTAAAGTTTACATAGGAACAACAAAACGCAGTCTGGGTACAAGACTAAATGAACATGAGACAGATATAAGGAAAAGCAAATATACAACTGCTCTTGCACAACATTGCATAGAGACAGGCTATGCAGCTGATCTTGATGACGTGAGAATATTGGACAAAGAGAGAAAATATGATAAGCGCTTTACCTTAGAAAGCTTAAGAATTCAGCAGAAAACGGAATGTGCAATAAATGAAAAGGGAGATAAGGACAAAATTAATGCAAATTATACACTTGCAATTATTTAGTTTCTAGTTAAACCTCAAACTGTGATACGTAGCTTAAGTAAAATTTTTCAACTGTGATATTTAATTTTATTTATTTGTGCAATTATTTTTTAAATTAATTCGTGTTTTATGTCGTGATGTCAACGTATTGTAAATCCGTTTAATAATTTGAAAATTTTAATATGCAAATTGACTAAAGATTATTTGTAAGTTGTTTAATTTTAGTGTTGGGTTATTTTCATTGTTTGTATTCAACACTATTCCCTTTTATATTTATATGGTTGCCAGATTGAAATAAAAATTCATCCCTGAAGATGCTGGAAAAATTCCCCAGCGAAACGTCGGATAGTTTAAAAATGAAATAAATAGTCTTTTATTTTATGTTTTGAAGTGACCTTGAAAGCCCGTTTTAGATTATTCTAAACAAATTAAATTAATCAATAGAAAAGGTCGATATAATTTATTAAAAATAAAAAGTATTTGAATTCTTTTTTTACAAACCTGGCTAAAACCATTCGATAAATCCATAAAAATATATTCTGTACTAAATTAACCCTAAGATGACTTGAATAAAACACATGTATAATTTTGCGCTTCTACGACCACGCTTTCCTAAGCGAAATATGTGTTTTTCCATGATCGTACTGGGCCTATTTAGTTATTTGTCATGATGTTCATTTCCTTTTTTATTTTGTAGAGATAAAAATCTACATGACTTCAATAAAATGACTTTCAATAAAAAGCAACAATATGTTTTGTCGATTAAAAATAAACATTGATTTTCTCACCAAAGACCCGTATACTTGAGGAGACAGTGCATGCTTTTTAGAAGCTAAATCAAAAGTGATTCACTTGAAAGCAGTAAATGACAGCGCTGAAAGAGCTGTTAACCTCACGCAACAATTCCATGGACTTTTAACAGTGCAAGAAGAACAAAAGAAATATGTATTGCAATGTGTTCAAGAGCACAGAAAAACATATCCAAATTGTGCAAAAACTACTTTAAAGAAAAAATAAATTGCTACCTAATATGCTAAAGCATAATAATATTTTATATTTATTTCTTATTTCCTTTTTTTTACCATAAAAATAAACGAAACAAAAATTTTCAAGTTGAAAAATAGTACGATCATGGAAAACGCATATTTTGCTCTTAAAGTCCCTGTCGCTTAGGGAAAGCGTGGTCGTAGAAACGCAAAATTACACATGTGTTATATTCAAGTCATCTAAGGGTTAATTTAGTAGCCAGGTTTGTAAAAAAAGAATTCAAATACTTTTTGTTCAAATATATATAAAAACGCACAGTATCTCCTTGGATCTGAATGCGGCACCGTACGGGTTAATGTTGTTCAATATGTCCAAAATTTTTGGCACTTAATCTAAAAGTATTCTGTTATTATCTTTTACATTACGTTTTTTAAAATTCAAAAGTAGTAAGAAAATCTTTAACATTTTTTGAAAATTGAAATAAATAAGTCTGGGGTCACTTGGGGTCGCAGGTCCGCATGGGTTAATAATGTTCGAAACATTTTTATTTTTAACTTTGAGTAATGCTTATAAAATAAAACTATAAAAGTTACAGAAGTAGCTTATTTTTGACTAAAAAACACAATTTCCCCGAAATCCGTAAAATTTAAATCGTTGCCCTACCCAAGTGTACTGGGGGATATTTTTAAATTTTTTTATTTTTGATCTCTTAGATGTTTTAAACAAGTTTAAGCAATAAAAATCTAAATTTTTTCGATTTTGTTAAAGAAATTTTTTTAAAATTTGAAATTGGAGATTTGAAAAACACCCCAAAAATTTTGTTCGTTTTTGACATCACCGTAGGACAGGTTAACGCCATCCAAAACAAAAAACTTCTTTTATGGCTCACAAGTATGAGTGTATTAAATAAAAAAAATATGTTAAGTAATCAATTTTAAAAACGTTTAAAATTTGAGCTCTAATTTCTTGCTGAAGTGGTATTTGGCACATTAGTGGTCGGGGGCATTATTTATTACTGGGGTAATTCTGAACCGATTTTGGATTTTTATACCTTTTTGAGTACATAATTTTATCTTAATCTCGATTAATTTATCATCTGGAGTAAAAACTATTGCAATATTGTAAAAAAAACAGCAAAAACTAAAAAAATATCCCTTTTTCCCATATAAACGCATGTTTTGATCTTTAAGGCCCTATCGGGTAGGGAAGGCCTCGTAAGGGCGTAAAATTTCACATGAGTTATTTTCAAGACAAATACAAAAAAATTAGAGGGTAGCGTCTCAACATTTCTAACATTTAAACTTGTAGAACACCTTAAGGGACACTCTTATATATATATATATTCTTTGTAAAAATAACAAAAATAATGTTGTTTTTATAAGTAAAACAAAGTATGACTGATTGTTTAATGTATTTGGGATGTTTCAGATGAAAAATTGTTTAATTAAAGTTTACTAAAATTAATCTGAAATTGTGCGTGGTTATAACAGTGGGTCATCAAAGGTTAAATGGTTATTGTGATCGCTTAAAAAATAACGTTTCGTGAAAAATAGATATATTTCTAAAGTACCCTGATGATGTTTTTGTAAAAAAAGAATCGTTTTTTTTTGACTATATTATAATGAAAGTAATAAGGATTATTAAATTATGGATCGTTACAAGAGATGCAATGAAAATTTAATAGAAATTGTAATGCAAAAGCATCAAAACAGTTTCGAATAATCAGAATTTTAGATAAATTTAAGTGAACAAAAATACGCTTGCGGAGACATACATAATGAAATAAATAATGCGCGTGTACATTACAACACATGTGTTTATACTATACATCACATAAGTAAAACGGAAACTGTGATAAAATTAAGTTTGTCAAAAAAAGAAAATATTTTGTGTGTTTAGTGTTTTCGAGACACAAAAAATTAAAGAAACTGTTATTTTTTTAAATTATATAAATCGGACAAATTTACAAAAAAGTAAACGAATGGAAAATTTGTAAGAATTAGTAAAATAGATAAAACTGCTGGTTTTAAATATTAAAAAAAAAATCAACTGGTCATTATGGAATAGATAAAAGTTAACTGAAATTGTCGACCAAAAAGAATTTAAAATGATTTTTAACATCTTCCATAGTTAATTCTTTAATATTTTTCACTTTAAATCCATAAACAATTATAATTTAATTTAATATTTGTTTTTGTTTACTAAAAATACAAGCATATTTTTAAATCATATGCTTTTTTCTTATTACAAATTTTTACTGACAAAAATGTATCCAGTAAAAACTTGTAAGTTCTTTAGCATCAAACTGTCACTTTACTCTCTCTTTTTACCAGTTTTTACTAACAACATTTTATAAATATGAATATTCGGGCTAGAGATCAGTTTGTTTCGCAAAAAAGTCCATGCCTTGTTTTTTAATATAGAACTTTTTTTATTTTTATTTAAATGTAACACCAATTAAATTTTATAAAAATTCAAAAATAAATGTTCTATAAATATAAACACAGAAACTAAATTAAGCTAAATCCATAATGAATGTATAAAAAAATAAATCTAGTTTGGATTAAGTTTTATTTAGTTCTAGTATTTGAAATTCTGCAAAATTGTATTTCTCATCATATTAGCAAATAAAGGTTAGCTTTCGATAAAAAAAAACAATGTTTGTTTTTTTTTTTAATTTTTAACGAAATAATATAAATTTAATAATAGATCCGGCGATTTTATGAGAATGATAAATAAATAGGTCTTGCTGACATATTAAACTATTGTCAAAAAATCGTCATTAGGAAGCAAAAGTCGTCCAATAGTCATTTAGATATTTTGGGTATTAAATATCGTCAAAATGACGATAAATCGTGAAACCTGGCAACACTGCTGCGATTGCTACTAATGCATACATACATACCATTTATAAAAACCTACATACATACATACATACAGGGTGGCTGATGAATATTACTACATTAAGAAAATCAAATAACTTTTTTTTCAATACATATAAATATTTTTTTATTTTTTCATTTAAAAAGCAATACTTTATTAAGTAGTTTTAATGGCTTTTAAAAAGCAATTTATTAAAATGACTTCCACGCCCGATGACGTCAAATGCAAGCGAAATTCCGTGCAAATTACAAAGAACATTCCAAGCTAAGAGGCAAGTCTACTGCTTTCAATTTTCTTTTTATTTGATTTTTTAAAGGAAAGAAATGAAAATCCTTAAGCAGAACTGTCCGTATTGACTGTCTTGTGATACATATTTGAAAAAAATTGTTTCAGGACATTTAGCATATAAGGAGGAATAAAATTCTATAAAAATTTCAATTTAAAAAAAATGTCCTCAAACTATCGTGTCCTCAAACTATGCGCAAGATATATGAAAAGCTTGAGAACTGTCCTCAAACTATGCAAATGTCCTCAAACTATGCGGTGTATATAAAAAATGTCCCCATACTATGCGCTTTGCATACATATATATATATATATATATATATATATATATATATATATATATGTATGCGCAGCGCATAGTCTAGAGACATTTATTCGTTCCCCCGCATAGTTTAGGGACATTTGCTTACTTTGGGGACTGTTCCCAAAATTTTCGCGCCTTTTCATACATCTAGCGTTTAAGATGAGGACAATTTTTTCTATAGACCGCATATTTCGGCGACAATTTTGGGCTTGTCCCTAAAGTATGCGCTACGCATACATATATATATATATATGTATGCACAGCGCATAGTTTAGGGACACGCCCAAAATTGTCGCCGAAATATGCGGTGTATAGACAAAATTGTCCTCATCTTATACGCTAGATGTATGAAAAGGCGCGAAAATTTTGGGGACAGTCCCCAAAGTAAGCAAATGTCCCTAAACTATGCGGGGGAACGAATAAATGTCTCTAGACTATGCGGTGTACATACATATATATATATATATATATATATATATATATATATATATATATATATATATATATATATATATATATATGTATGTACACCGCATACTCTAGAGACATTTATTCATTCCCCCGCATAGTTTAGGGACATTTGCTTACTTTGGGGACTGTCCCCAAAATTTTCGCGCCTTTTCATACATCTAGCGTTTAAGATGAGGACAATTTTTTCTATACACCGCATATTCCGGCGACAATTTTGGGCGTGTCCCTAAACTATGCGCTGTGCATACATATATATGTATATGTATATATATGTATGTACACCGCATACTCTAGAGACTTTTATTCATTCCCCCGCATAGTTTAGGGACATTTGCTTACTTTGGGGACTGTCCCCAAAATTTTCGCGTTTAAGATGAGGACAATTTTTTCTATACACCGCATATTCCGGCGACAATTTTGGGCGTGTCCCTAAACTATGCGCTGTGCATACATATATATATATATATATATATATATATATATATATGTATGCACAGCGCATAGTCTAGAGACATTTATTCGTTCCCCCGCATAGTTTAGGGACATTTGCTTACTTTGGGGACTGTCCCCAAAGTTTTCGCGCCTTTTCATACATCTAGCGTATTAGATGAGGACAATTTTTTCCATACACCGCATATTCCGGCGACAATTTTGGGCGTGTCCCTAAACTATGCGCTGTGCATACATATATATATATATATATCTATGCGGTGTATACAAAAAATGTCCCCATACTATGCGCTTTGCATACATATATATATATATATGTATGCACAGCGCATACTCTAAAGACATTTATTCGTTCCCCCGCATAGTTTAGAAACATTTGCTTACTTTGGGGACTGTCCGCAAAGTTTTCGCGCCTTTTCATACAGCTAGCGTATAAGATGGGGACAGTTGGTTCGATACACCGCATATTTAGGGGACAATTTTGGCCGTGTCTCTAAAGTATGCGCTGTGCATACATATATGTATGAAAAGGCGCGAAAACTTTGGGGACTGTCCGCAAAGTTTTCGCGCCTTTTCATACATCTATCATATAAGATGAGGACAGTTGGTTCGATACACATACTCTAAAGACATTTATTCGTTCCCCCGCATAGTTTAGAAACATTTGCTTACTTTGGGGACTGTCCGCAAAGTTTTCGCGCCTTTTCATACAGCTAGCGTATAAGATGGGGACAGTTGGTTCGATACACCGCATATTTAGGGGACAATTTTGGCCGTGTCTCTAAAGTATGCGCTGTGCATACATATATGTATGAAAAGGCGCGAAAACTTTGGGGACTGTCCGCAAAGTTTTCGCGCCTTTTCATACATCTATCGTATAAGATGAGGACAGTTGGTTCGATACACCGCATATTTCGGGGACCATTTCGGCCGTGTCCCTAAAGTATGCGCTGTGCATACATATATATATACAGTGCCGGACAAAAGTATTCACACAGCAGCAAACTTTATTTTAAATCTTTTATATTTTTAAAATGAAAGCTATTAGCCGTATAAGGTATTCAACAAAATTGTTTATTAACTTATTAATAATTTAAATACAACTAAAAACTAACACTAAGCATGTTGTATTTAAAAAAAAATTAAAAATTAAAAAAAAAAGATGTTACAAAGAAATTGGTGCATTCTATGCCAAGAAGATTAAAAGAAGTCATAACAGAGAAAGGCTACTCCACAAAGTATTAAATTATGTGAAATTTTATTTTTTGTACAAACATTTGAAGCTGTGTGAATACTTTTGTCCGCCTAAAATAATACTTTGAATTACATATTTACTTTTTTATTATAATATAACATACTAAGAATAAGTTTTCTGTTGTATTTTAATAATTTATAAGTTAATAAATAATTTTGCTGAATACCATATCCGGCTAGTGGGTTTCATTTTAAAAATATAAAAGATTAAAAAAAAAGTTTTTATGCTGTGTGAATACTTTTGTCCGCCACTGTATATATAGGGTGAATCAGTCACGACCCACCGAATTTCACCAGCGTATTCCTTGGCTCATTTCATGAAAATATGTCCACTACGACCATCCCCGAAAATGCAAGTATGCGAAATGGCAGCGGTTTGAAAACTTTCGGATTGGTGGTCGGAGAGTAGTAGGGTAAAATTGCTAACTTTTGAACCAGTGGTTGGATTTTTTTTTGTTTTTGGGCTTGTTGGAATGGTCTTTAGGAGACCTTTCAGAATCAATAAAAAAAAATTAAAAAGTGAAATCGCCGAGATACAGAGCTTTTAAAAAGAATTGAAAAAAAAGACTTAAGAACATGTGCACGTTCTCGATTTGCTCAGCCAGATGGTAGGTAACTTATTCTCTTAAAAGATAGCCCTACCTCTTACCTTTCCAAAAAGCCCTAAACGAAGCCCAGAGGTCTTACCGTTACTTTTGTTTGAGTACCCGAGTAAAAACGTTTACAAGTAATCATGAATTATCTTATATATAAAATTCTGGTGTCACAATGTTCGTTCCCGTACTCCTCCGAAACGGCTTGACCGACTCTCATGAAATTTTGTGAGCATATTGAGTAGGTCTGAGAATCGGCCAACATCTAAAAATGGGCGTGATCGGACCAGTGGGCGTGTCAGCTCCCATACAAAGTAAATATTTAATATCATATATCTACAGTTATATAATAACCAGAGTCTTAGAAATTTGTGCACGTTGATTATTTGTTAATGTGAATAGTCATGGGAAAAAGGGCGTGATCGGACCAGTGGGCGTGTCAGCTCCCATACAAAGTAAATATTTAATATCATATATCTACAGTACTATAATAGCCATAGTCTTAGAAATTTGTGCACGTTGATTATTTGTTAATGTGAATAGTCATGGGAAAAATGGGCGTGATCGGACCAGTGGGCGTGTCATCTCCCATACAAAGTAAATATTTAATATCATATATCTACAGTTCTATAATAGCCAGAGTCTTAGAAATTTGTGCACATTGATTATATTATGAATAGTCATGGGAAAATTGGGCGGGATCATACCAGTGGGCGTGGCAGCTCCCATACAAAGTGATTATTTAGCTCATATACAAAATTAATATTAATATTAAATATCTAGGGTTCTATATTAGCTATATAGCCTTCAAATTTTTTACGAGTCCATCAATTACAAATATTAGTAGTCGAACTGAAAATGGGCGGAATGGGATAAATGGGCGTGGTACCAAAAGCAAAAAACATAAGCATTAAAATAAATCATCACATTTAAGACTTTTTGCAAGGTTATTTAATAATTTATTTTTTTTTGAAAGCCGTTGTCATGTTTTTCAAAACGAGATATCAAACTCTTAAATCGGTTATGTAGTTCCGAAGATATTTACAAAAAACCTTTGTTAATATTTACAAAAAACCTATGTTAATCTTCAAGCTACGTTACACGAACACAACAGCCTCATCCGTCTATTCAAAACAGCCCTAGACCAGATGCCGACAGATGAATTTACGGTTGTGATACGAGCTGACCAGACAGCGGCTGGTGAGCATGAGCGGCGCTTTAATGCACCGGTAATAGGTAACGTCGCAGTTGTTATGGCAGTTGTTTTCAGCTATTCATTTTATATACTTCAGCAAATAAAGGCGATAGAAGGACAAAGAGGCGTTGGGCTTCCCATGAAATTACAAATTTTAAAATGATTTACTAATGTGAATTTATTTTTTTAATTATATATTTGCGTAAAAAATGTTCTTGATTTAAAGAATTAATTACAATTAAAATTTGAAGGCAAAGCAACGTTTGCCGGGTCAGCTAGTTTTATATAAATATATAAAATATCGCATACATATGTTTATATATAAAAATTTTTCCTCTAAATTTTTTATTGCAATACCACATATAATTACATCTTATTACATATCAAACAATATATAATCGTATATGACATATAAAGGGTGTTTTTTATATAGGTATATAACTTTAAGTTGGTAAGCTGTCAAGTGATTTATGTTTAGTTTGGTTTGGCATTTCAACATGAATAGACTGACGACTGAACAACGCTTACAAATTGTGCAAATTTATTTTGAAAATCATTGTTCTGTTCGAAATACGTATCGCGCACTACGTCCATTTTACGGTCAATATAATCGTTCATCAGAGCAATTAATTCGATTAGCTATGGAACGTTTTCGCACCACGTTTACTCTAAATGATAATATGCATCCACAGAGACGTCGTAAAGTGCGTACAGAAGAAGTCATTGCTGCTGTAGAGCGTAGCGTAGACGAAGACCCCAATCAGTCTATCCGCCATCGTGCACAGGAATTGGATATGTGTCCATACACTTTATGGAAGATTTTGCGGAAAGATCATTCATCAATTGAACAACCATGATCTGCAGGAGCTATGGTTTCAACAAGACGGCGCAACATGTCACACAGCTCGAGCCACAGTTGATTTATTGAAGGAAACGTTTGGCATTCAAGATCGTGCGATTTAACGCCGCTGGACTATTTTGTGTGGGGATATGTGAAGTCGTTAGTCTACGCCGATAAGCCTGTAACAATTGACCACTTGGAGGACAACATTCGCAGAGTTATTGCCAATATACGGTCACAAATGTTGAAAAAGTCATCTAAAATTATTAGATTAGACTACGTCCGAGCCTGCCGTGGCGGGCATATGCCAGAAGTCATATTTAAATTATAATGCCAGAAGATTATCTTTCGTATAAAGTAAATTTCATGTCATTTAAAAAAAATTCATCTTTATTCAATTTCAAGGTTGTATACCTCTACACCCTTTAGTAAATAAAAAATAAGGACAACCTTACATATATATATATGTATGCACAGCGCATACTTTAGGGACACGCCCAAAATTGTCCCCGAAATATGCGGTTGTAATAAGTTTGTAGCTTTAAGGGTGAAAGCTGGATCGCCATGTAATAAATTATAAGGCGATGTTGTTGGTTTGTTAAGAACTCCAAATTGAAGTCTGCTTTATTTAACAATTTACATGTTCTTATATACTATTCTTACAAGTCTAACTTATTGTCTAGTATTGCGTGATTTTATGAATCAGTCAATTTATTTTTATTCTTATTCATTCTTATACTTTGTTCTCTTATCGTCAACATACGGTCATCAGATATCTGAGTGTAAAATGCAGTCATAGTGTTACTTGATGCCACATGGTGGTATGTATGTCATTCACTCTACAGTATTTGAGACGGTATGTTGGGAAATCAATATTAGTGGTTGGTATGCAGTGTACGCTTAAGGAGTACACTACACCCTTACCCTTAAGAGAAAAATTATAAAAGTGAATTTTCTAATTTTTCTATATTTTTGGTTAACTTATGATTAATTTTATAATCTATATTAATGTATTACATATATATATTTGTTTTCAATAGTAGTTTTTTATATAAATTTGTTTTTATTAATGATAAGTTTTTGATTATTCATTAGTTCTTAATGCTATATAGGGTTTTAATTGATTATTATGTATTTCTTTTTCTTTTCCATTGTAATCTATTATTGTATTTACACCATTATTCCTAATTATTTTGTAAGGTCCTTTATATGGACTTTGATTCTTTTTTCTATTTCCTACTTTGACTAAAACTAAGTCTCCTATCTTTAAGTTTAATTTATTGCTGTATCTATTTTCTAATATTCTTTTCTCTTTTGTTCTAATTGTTAATTCTTTAGCTCTGTTTATAGAATATTGTAATTTACGTTTTAGCTCTGTGGCATAATCATCGTAATTATATATTTTAGTTTCTTTTGTGTCATATATTTCAGATGGCAAACATGGTAGTTTTCCATATACGAGTTCAAATGGCGTGTAGCCAGTGTCTATATGGGGTGCCGTGTTGTAGGCAAAAGTAAAATATGGAATCCATTTATCCCATTCGTAATCAGTTGCTGATGTTAGCAAGAATTCATTTAAGACTCTATGATTTCTTTCTAATGACCCAATTGTCTCATGGTGGTAAGGTGTCGAAAAGGTCTGTTTAATTTCAAGTAGTGAACATATATTACGCAAAAGTTCGTTTGCAAATTCTGTACCGTTGTCTGATTTCAGTACTTTGCATTTACCAAATTTTAGAATTAGGTGTTCAACTATTGTTTTTGCAGTTGTTAGTGCATCTTTCGTTGCCATGGGGTGTGCAATAACGAATTTTGTTAGTTCGCATTGTATGGTCAAAATATATCTGTATTCATTCGAAATTCGAAGAGGTCCTACTGTGTCAATTGATACTATTTCAAAACTGTTACTTGGAGTGTTGGTCAATGTAAGTGGTTCCTTAATGTGTTTAGTTTGCTTGTTCTTGTTGCATTTGCCACAATATTTTACAAATTGCTTTACCATCTTATTCATGTTTTTCCAGATGTAGCGTTGTTTTAGTTTTATAATTGTCTTTCTTATTCCCAAGTGCCCTGCATGCGTGGCATTGTGGAATTCGTCGATTAGTTTGTATTTTAGAATTTCTTCTGTGACTCTTTTGGGCTTATTGTATATTAATATTTTTAGTTGAGGATATTTGTTATTTATTTTTATCTTTGCATATGCTTCTATCAATTCCTTTTTACTGTAATTTTCAAATATTTTATCTTCACTTGCAAGTGCTAATTCTTTTATATTCTCTTTATTCATTTTTGATATCAGTTTCTTCAGTATCGAATCTAGTTTCGCTGAGTTTTCACTGTATCTAGCTAGCTTTGTATTATTTATGATTTGGGTACGTAATTTCTTCTTAGTCAAAACTGGTTTTGATGAATTATCGTTACGACCTATGTGCACAATATTATTTTCAATAAATATATCTTTCTTCATATTTTTTATATCATTAACGGATATGCATTCCCATATTTGAAGTTGATCAGACTTCTGAGAATCGCATTTTTCCATGTCGTTCTTTTCTATACATCTTTTATTCTTGTTTTCCTCATTCTTAGATCTAGTCTGATTCTTGTCATTTTTGATGATGGATTTTTGTGTGAGAACAGAGAGATTAATGGTCTGTGGTCTGTTACTACTATGAATTTACGTCCGTACAAGTATGGTCTAAAAAAAATTAATACTCCAATGGATTGCTAAAAGTTCTTTTTCGATTATTGGTTTATTTATGTCATGTTTTTGTAAAGATTTACTTGCGTATGAAATAGGTAAATCTTGATCTATATCACCTTGTGATAATTCAGCACCTAACGCGTAGTTTGAAGCGCCAGATGTTAAAATGAATGGTTTTTCAAAATCAGGGTATTGTAAAATTGGAGGATTCATTAACTTGTTTTTTAGCTCTTCAAAAGCGTGTTGGCATTGTTCAGTCCATATAAATTTTGTTGATTTCTTTAGTAATGTATTTAGGTCTTTGGCTATATCTGCAAAATTGGGTATAAAATTTCTGTAATAGTTGCAGAATGCAACGAATCGTCTTACTTCGTCAGCGTTAGTTGGTATTGGATAATTTTTTATTATTTCATATTTAGATGGGTCTGTTTTTACACCATCTTTTGTAATCAAGTGTCCTAAGTAAACCACTTGTGGTCTTAGAAAACAACATTTCTTTGGATTAAGTTTTAAATTATATTTTTGTAGTCTGTCTAATACCTTTATTAAATTTTGGTTGTGGTGATTTAAACTACATCCATAAACAATTATGTCGTCTACATAAAGAAATGCTTCTGATTCTAGTCCTGAGAGTGCTATTGTAAGCATTCTTTGAAAGCTGTTCGAAGAAATTTTTAATCCGAAAGGGAGTCTTTTAAATTGGTAATGACCTTGTGAGGTCGAAAAGGCTGTAAGCGGTCTAGAATTTTTGTTAAGCTCGATTTGATGGAATGAGCTAGTCATGTCAAGTGTAGAAAACCATTTGGCTCTACCAAGTTTGTCTAGAATGTCCTCTAATCTAGTTAGGGGAAATTTGTCATTGACAATTTTATCGTTAAGTTTTCTAAAGTCTACTACAAGTCTCCATTTCTTTTTATCTTCCACATTTTTCTTTGGTACTAAAAGGAGTGGAGCATTGTATGGACTAACGGATGGTTCCATTATGTCGTCATCCAGCATATTCTGTATTTGTTCGTTTATTATGTTTGTATGTGAGTGCGGTAGTCTGTAGTTTTTTATATACACTGGTGTATTGTCTAAGGTAGTGATTGTTTGGTCATAAAAATTGTTTGCTGTTAATTTTTCATTTTCAAGGTGAAAAATATTTTGATATTTACGAAAAATGTTTATTAATTCCGTTTTTGCATAGTCGTCATTATTATTTAATTGTAGTTCATTCAGTATTTGTTCAAAACGTTTGGGGTTATTGTCTTTATTGTAATCTAATATGTCATAGTTTTTTAGTGAGTCAGTTTGGAGTTGAATGCCTTTTAAATTTATTTCCTCATTTGTCGTGTTTAAAATTTTTATGTGGGTCATGCCGTTACTAGGTGCTATTGAATTACTTAAAAATACACCTGGTTTAATTTCATTATTAAAAATTATGCTATCTTCGCTAAGGTTTAGTTTTAATGCTTGTATTATTTCTGTTCTTGGTGGTATTTTTATTTGTAATGACGTAAGAGCTTTTGTTTGCAATGGAATAGTTATGGTAGTATTGCTTATGAATAATGATATTGTGAAAGTTTCATAGTCTATTTTACAGAGATATTTTTTTAAAAAGTCCCTTCCTATTATTCCGTCTGTTTCTATTGGAAAGTTGTCATCTACAAGATGAAATTTGTGTTTGCATGTCTGGTCTGTGAATGAAAGTTCCAGTCCAATTGTCCCTAGTGAGTGTATTTCTTCAGTAGTAATACCTGTTAATTTACATTTGTTCTCTTTATTAATTGGTTCATCTTCAAGATTTGTTCGAATACAACATAGTGATATGTCGGCACCTGTGTCGACAAGAAATGTTAATTATTCATTTTTGTATTTAGCGATTATGAAATTTGTATTATTGTTGCAAACTTTATATACTCTTAATTTTGGCTGTCCGGAATATCCATGTATTCCGAGCCCACTTCGTTTCCCTCATTATTTATTGTACGTATGTATCTTCTATTTGTGTTGGTTTGATTTCTTCTATCGTAGTTATTGTTATTAACGGGTCTTTGCCGATTATTATTGTAATTGTTGTTGTTTGAAAAATTATTGGGTCTTTTATTGGTAATATGACTATTTCTGTTTTGAAAGTTATTGGATCTGTTATTGTTAAAGTTACTGTTGTTCCCATTTGAAAAACTATTGTATCTGTTATTGTTATGTTGTCTGTTAGGTTGTCGTGTTTGAATGTGCATTACTGAATTGTTGTTTACCTTATGTTCGTTTTCTATTTCTAGCGCAAGTTCTACTGCGTCTTGCAAAGTCTTAGGACGAGCTGCAAATATGGTTGTTTTTAAATTGTCATTGATACCTCTTTTGAAAGAATCTAACGCTAGTTTAGCATTTAATCTAATGATAACATTTTTCTCTGGTTCTGATGCGTCTGTGTTTAATTCCTCAATTCCTAATCTATTTAAATTTTCTATAATGGTAATGATTCTGTCCTTATATGCACTTACTGATTGTTTTTCTTGGTATATGTTGTTTAACTTTGACTGTAATTCTGGGATAGTTTTTGTATTCTTGTATCTTTGTTTTAAGAGTGTTTTTAAGGTATTGAAATTGTCTGGTTTTGCGTAACTACCTATCGCTGTCCTTACACCTGAGGTCAATTTGGCGTGGTAGACATATTGCAAGAAATCTGTTTTTGCTGCGTCAGTCAGAGTCTTTTCGATGAGTTCTGCTGTTATTAGGAAACTTTCTAGTTCTTCATAATTTCCAGCAAAAATTGGGAGTGCCTTAGAAGTTAATTCTAAACTAAATGCTGCCATTTTGGTGTCTAAAGTTTTAGTATTTGGTATTAAATAATCTTTGATTTTTCTATAAATGGTATTAAATTCTGATTGTAATGCTACTATTTCTTTTTCGTCTTTTTCTTCACTTTGTGCTGTCAAAAATTCTTTTCTTATATTGTCTATAGTTTCTAACTTTGCTTGTAAAGTTTTTTCTGAGTATGTCCTTCCTGGACTTTTCTTTAAATTTGCTAGTATGTCTTTTAATTCTGTTAGATGTTCTTCCATTTATACGTCTGTTATTAGAATTTTTGGTTTGTTTAAATATATATGTTTTAAAATTTATATACTAAGTATAAGATCAAAGTAATCAGTTATAAGTATACTATTTTTCTAGAAATCATTTAAAATAAATATTTTTATAAAATTGTTTTTTTTTTTTTTTAAAGATTTTTCATACATTTTTCTTAACAAAAATATATTTTTGTTACATTTTTCTTAACAAAAATATTTTGAAAATTTTTGTTTATGCAAAGGAAAATTTATATTTACATATATAAATTTTTTTTAGGCGTTAAAATGGTGTTATATAATAATATATAATCTTCAATCGTTATTGGTTTAGGACCAATGTTATTATTTTCTTTTCCCATTATAGGGTAAATTTCGAAAAAATTTTATTATTTTATCTGGAAACATGGGCGAAATCGCCTCCGTACCTGCAGTTGCTCAACTAGGAGCGCACTGGGTTTTCTATTGAATTAATTTTTTTTATACTTATATTCTTGTTGATGGGATGATTCCCATTGTATTCCCCTTGGTGATGGTTCTTCTAAGCACCATTAATAATCCATTTGGTTTCAGTAGTGTTGAATAATGTTGACTTCTTCATATAATGTTGACTTCCATGTAATAATGTTGACTTCTTCATATAATGTTGACTTCCATGTAATAATGTTGATTTCTACCAGTCCTGACTCGTTCATCGGCCGAACTGTCCTTCTAATCTCGGCGTGGATTAGGAACTTCCAAGATTTTTTATTCTTTTCAGTGCTCTAACGGGGAGCACTAGAAAAGTGGCAGGATCGCCATGTAATAAGTTTGTAGCTTTAAGGGTGAAAGCTGGATCGCCATGTAATAAATTATAAGGCGATGTTGTTGGTTTGTTAAGAACTCCAAATTGAAGTCTGCTTTATTTAACAATTTACATGTTCTTATATACTATTCTTACAAGTCTAACTTATTGTCTAGTATTGAGTGATTTTATGAATCACTCAATTTATTTTTATTCTTATTCATTCTTATACTTTGTTCTCTTATCGTCAACATACGGTCATCAGATATCTGAGTGTAAAATGCAGTCATAGTGTTACTTGATGTCACATGGTGGTATGTATGTCATTCACTCTACAGTATTTGAGACGGTATGTTGGGAAATCAATATTAGTGGTTGGTATGCAGTGTACGCTTAAGGAGTAGACAACACGGTGTATAGAACCAATTGTCCTCATCTTATACGCTAGATGTATGAAAAGGCGCGAAAACTTTGGGGACAGTCCCCAAAGTAAGCAAATGTCTCTAAACTATGCGGGGGAACAAGTAAATGTCTCTAGAGTATGCGCTGTGCATACATATATGTAGGCCAAAATTGTACCCGAAATATGCGGTGTATCGAAAAAACTGTCCTCATCTAATACGCTAGATGTATGAAAAGGCGCAAAAACTTTGGGGACAGTCCCCAAAGTAAGCAAATGTCCCTAAACTATGCGGGGGAACGAATAAATGTCTCTAGAGTATGCGCTATGCATACACATATATATATATATATATATATATATATATGTATGCACAGCGCATACTTTAGGGACACGCCCAAAATTGTCCGTGAAATATGCGGTGTATAGAATAAATTGTCCTCATCTAATACGCTAGATGTATGAAAAGGCGCGAAAACTTTGGGGACAGTCCCCAAAGTAAGCAAATGTCCCTAAACTATGCGGGGGAATGAATAAATGTCTAGAGTATGCGGTGTGCATACATATATATATATATATATATATTAGGGCGGGTCGATTTAATAATCGCCCAAAGCTCAGTGAAAATCGTATTCTAGGGATCAAAATAAGAAACTTTGCGGAATTAACCATACCTCTAAAACGAATTCTACTACCCCGAAACTGTTGACTTTTGTCCCGTAGGGTCAAGTTTTGAAAAATCCCACTTTGACCCATGTAGAGTGCCCCAATCGAGTCCAAATGTATGACCGACCCCCACTAACTTTGAAGGGCCGATCCACCCATGCTCGTGGCACACCCCCCTGGAACTCCCCTGGGGGGTTCCCCATACAAACATTTCAAAAAATCTCCATTTTTGGCACTTTATTTTATTATTTTTTATTTATTTTATTTATTTTTAATATTTTATTTATTTTTTCTCTTTAGAAATTTATTTAGTCAGAACATATGTAAATGAAAAAATTAATTTAACTTAGTAATAGAAAAGAAAAGATAAAAATTACTGTTTGAAGTCTTTTTTGCTTTCAAGTCTGGGCAATTTCGCACGGCTCTCTAACGTCGTCGCCATAACAGCCTCTACATTTTCCGGTATAACTCGTTTGGAAACGCTAGCTAGCAATTGAACGTGTCGTTCTGTTCCTTGTATGTGTGATGGAATTTTTGGATCATTAAACGGTGGATCATCTTGATTTAAATATTCTTTCAAAGTATCGTATGGAATGCTTCGAGTGAATGGTGGTTCAAATACGTCATTTATGTCATTCATATTGATCATTTCCGTGTAACTTGTGCAATAAAAGTTTATATCTGGTTTTTTATAAGCTCTAAGTCCCGTTGGGTCGTCAACATCGGTTCGATAGCGTAGAATTATCTTGATAGCACAGTCGCGCTTTTCTTTGCTATCATCAAACAACATTGATAACAAGATATTTTCCGAATGCGCATAATATGAATTATCTGTAATTACTTTATTGACAATTTTGCGTAAACGAGGTTCTAGAAATCTTGACCAACTAATGAATTTGAAAAATAATCTACTACCGTACACGACAGAGCTGTAATACTTAATATTGAAGTACATTGGCACATAACATGTAATTATAAATTCAACCAGTATTCTTAAATTTGCATCTGGATTTTCCGTTGTCACATATAATAATGTTGTTATTGCTTCATCTTGCGGTGTAAAGGATGGTGGATTCATTGTAAACTTTTTGATTTGGAATGATTTTTTTTTTTAAATATTTTTTTTATCTGAAATTAGAACTTCACACTTTGAGTTCTTCACAACGACTTAATGCATTCACAAAAACTGTTGCGTTATATATGGTCTACGAGGTAATAAAAATGAAATGGTAATTTTAATTCTACCTGTAACCGATTTTGTTGTTAAAACTGCCCATTAAATACTTACATGTAAATTAAAAGTTAATCTGACCACAAAATCTGTTAAGCAAGTGCGCCTTTTATTACTTCTGGAAAATCCTTTATGATAATTTTATGCTCAATTCTACCTGTAACCGATTTTGTTGTCAAAACTGCCCATAAAATACTTACATGTAAATTAAACGTTAATCTGACCACAAATACTGTTAAGCAAGTGCGCCTTTTATTACTTCTGGAAAATCCGTTATGATAATTTTATGCTTTCTGTTAAGCAAGTGCGCCTTTTATTACTTCTGGAAAATCCTTTATGATAATTTTATGCTCAATTCTACCTGTAACCGATTTTGCTTAAGTAAGTTTACGACATGCAGCTGTGTCTTGTGGTGGCTTAAAAAACCCACACAACCTATTTTACGACCTGCAACAGAACGACACGTTCAATTGCTAGCTAGCGTTTCCAAACGAGTTATACCGGAAAATGTAGAGGCTGTTATGGCGACGACATAAGAGAGCCGTGCGAAATTGCCCAGACTTGAAAGCAAAAAAGACTTCAAACAGTAATTTTTTTTATTTCTTTTCTATTACTAAGTTAAATTATTTTTTTCATTTACATATGTTCTGACTAAATAAATTTCTAAAGAGAAAAAATAAATAAAATATTAAAAATAAATAAAATAAATAAAAAATAATAAAATAAAGTGCCAAAAATGGAGATTTTTTGAAATGTTTGTATGGGGAACCCCCCAGGGGAGTTCCAGGGGGGTGTGCCACGAGCATGGGTGGATCGGCCCTTCAAAGTTAGTGGGGGTCGGTCATACATTTGGACTCGATTGGGGCACTCTACATGGGTCAAAGTGGGATTTTTCAAAACTTGACCCTACGGGACAAAAGTCAACAGTTTCGGGGGTAGTAGAATTCGTTTTAGAGGTATGGTTAATTCCGCAAAGTTTCTTATTTTGATCCCTAGAATACGATTTTCACTGAGCTTTGGGCGATTTTTTTTGCCTCCCCACAAATCGACCCGGCCTAATATATATATATATATATATATATATATATATATATATATATGTATGCACAGCGCATAGTCTAGAGACATTTATTCGTTCCCCCGCATAGTTTAGGGACATTTGCTTACTTTGGGGACTGTCCCCAAATTTTTCGCGCCTTTTCATACATCTAGCGTATTAGATGAGGACAATTTTTTCCATACACCGCATATTCCGGCGACAATTTTGGGCGTGTCCCTAAACCAAAATTGTCGCCGGAATATGCGGTGTATGGAAAAAATTGTCCTCATCTAATACGCTAGATGTATGAAAAGGCGCGAAAAATTTGGGGACAGTCCCCAAAGTAAGCAAATGTCCCTAAACTATGCGGGGGAACGAATAAATGTCTCTAGACTATGCGCTGTGCATACATATATATATATATATATATATATATATATATATATATATATATATTGTCCTCATCTTAAACGCTAGATGTATGAAAAGGCGCGTTCCCCCGCATAGTTTAGGGACATTTGCTTACTTTGGGGACTGTCCCCAAAGTTTTCGCGCCTTTTCACACATCTAGCGTTTAAGATGAGGACAATTTTTTCGATACACCGCATATTTCGGGTACAATTTTGGCCATGTCCCTAAAATATGCGCTACGCATACATATATATATATATATATATATATATATATATTAGGGTTGTCCTTATTTTTCAACTTGCGATTTTTGGGGCTGCCCCCTCTTAAAATATTTGTTTGGGTACAAAAATTCACCATGCAAAAAATTAGAGTTCTAGCATAACGGGAAGATGTCCCGCATCGCCCTTGAAAATCGGGCCCCTTGGAAAAATTGTCATAATTAAAAAAAAAAATTCTAATTTTTTTTCTTCAAAATTAAAAAAATATAAAATAGTTTTTGTGTTGGGTTTAATCATAACTACTCAGATAAAAAATATTACTTTCCCAGAAAATCGCTAACTTACCCTAACTTTGTGTCAAAAAAATTAATAAATATTTTGGGGGTACCTCAAAGTGACTTTTTTGCATTTTTGAAAATTTTATTCAACAAAACTCAAAAACCTGATGTTTGCTGTCAAGTATTTTATTAAACACATCTCAAGTATTAAATAAGCCAAGTATTACGGATATCCGTTGTCAAAAATTTTTGTTAGAGCATTTTGATTCTAGCGGATTTCAACGTTTTTTTAAATTTGTATAGACTTTTTTTTTAATAAGATTTTTGTAATATTTTATCAATGTTATTGTGTATGCTATTTTATATAATTGTAATAACTTTATTATAAAGTATAATTTTTCGTGTTCACAGTTAACCTGTGTTTTCATGGGGTCACAATTGACCCTCGTATTTTAAAGAGTCAAAAATCACAAAGATGACATAAAATAAATTTTTTTTATGTTTCTAATTGTAATTTATTTACATTTTAAAATTAATTATTTAGTATAAATTCAGACATTTGTATTCATATTAAAATTGATTTTTTTGTACATATTCAGGAGTATTTTCGAAAAACGTATTTTTAATTTAATAGTGTAAATTTTTTTCCCTCAAAATTATTATTATGGAAAAGTTTTAAGTTCTAATTTTTACTTAATTGACCTACTCGAAGACTAGAAACGGTTAACGAAATTTTTTTAGAATAAATATAAATTGAATTATTCCTTTCTTTATTTTATTTATAAATTTTGCCACAAAGCTGCATTTTTCTTACGTGGGTCATATTTGACCCCAGGTTAACATGGGTTAACTATCAACAGAAAATATAGTATTTTTAAATAAAGTTATTACAATCATATAAAAAGGCATATACAAAAATATTGATGAAATATTATTAAAACCTTGTTTTAAAATAAAAATGTATAAAAATAAAAAAAAACCTTGAAATCCCCGAGAATCAAAATGCCCTAAAAAAAAAATTTGCCAACGGATATGCGTAATACCTTTCTTATTTAATACTTGAAATGTGCTTAATGAAATACTTGACAGCAAACACTAGGTTTTTGATTTTTGTTGAATAAAATTTTCAAAAATGCAAAAAAGTCACTTTGAGGTACCCCCAAAATATTTATTAATTTTTTTGACACAAAGTTAGGGTAAGTTAGCGATTTTCTGGGAAAGTAATATTTTTTATCTGAGTAGTTATGATTAAACCCAACACAAAAATTATTTTATATTTTTTAAATTTTGAAGAAAAAAAATTTGTAATTTTTTTTTTAATTATGGCCATTTTTCCAAGGGGCCCGATCTTCAAGGGCGATGCGGGACATCTTCCCGTTATGCTAGAACTCTAATTTTTTGCATGGTGAATTTTTGTACACAAACAAATATTTTAAGAGGGGGGTACAGTCAAAATCTCGTTTTTATTTTTCGCCCATACAACGAAAGACGACCCTAATATATATATATATAGTTTTCGCGCCTTT
The DNA here is from genome assembly GCA_021234595.1 of Delia radicum. Classification (NCBI taxonomy): domain Eukaryota; kingdom Metazoa; phylum Arthropoda; class Insecta; order Diptera; family Anthomyiidae; genus Delia; species Delia radicum. Next base: position 172,547,318 of record CM037854.1, on the reverse strand, counting down.
TCATACATCTAGCGTTTAAGATGAGGACAATTTTTTCGATACACCGCATATTTCGGGTACAATTTTGGCCATTTCCCTAAAGTATGCGCTACGCATACATATATATATATATATATGTATGCATAGCGCATACTCTAGAGACATTTATTCGTTCCCCCGCATAGTTTAGGGACATTTGCTTACTTTGGGGACTGTCCGCAAAGTTTTCGCGCCTTTTCATACATTCATCAAGTCAAAATAGCAAAATTTGTAAATAAAATCTAAATATAAACTAAAAAAAAACTTGCAAAGTTGGTTAATTTTTGTACTGATTTTTGTACTAACTTTTTTCTATGAGTCTACGTCACCATATATGATTACGTATTATGTTATATATGTGAATGTATATATTGTATATTATTGTATTTGACAATAGATTTGTCATATAAAAAAATATTTTGTGAATTTTCGTATTACATATAATTATATCCGAGAAATAAGAACATCTAAATGTATCATAATATATCTAATCTGATAATATTTTTCTTACTACCAGTAATGTTGCCCGCTTATTCTCTGCATTACTATAACACGAATAATAAGGATTTACTAATAACTTTTTAATTTTTCCATTATTTCAATACAAAAAATAAAAAGTTACATATACTTACCTCCTTCGAATTATATGATCTTTCGTAGGAATACAGTATATCAGAGAACTAAAACAAGTACAAACTATAAAAATGTACAAAGTACTTAATTGTCATTTTCTTGAAAAGTGTTACAAGTACGCAACTCAAAAGATTATTAAAATACCTTTGATTTGATATAAGACATGATTGCTTTTGAAAGGTCAAAGGTAAATTTTCTTTACCTATGAGTCGGGAGGGTATAACATTGCAAACTACCATCTTAAAAGTAAAACAAAATATGTTAAAGATAGTTTACTTCTCTACAAATTGCAAAGTGGAGGTATTTTAGAATCCAGAAATATAAATCATATTGTAAAGGTAGATATTATTAGTACCCAGGTGAAAAAGTTCATATATTGTCATATATGGCCAAATATATGAGTTCATATATGAATCAATATATGTTCGGATCCGAAATTTGAGGGTATATGGACATATATGCTCATATATGGACATATATGAATGTTCATATGGTCATATATGAATGTTCATATATTATTAATTTTCATAGTTTTTTTAGTTTTTTTTCAATTTTTTTCAAATTTGTTTTACGATTTAATACAAAAGTTGTGAATGGATCTGCATCATTTAGGCATCATCGGAAAGGTGTTTTAAATATCTTTCCAAAGAGTAATATTTCCCCATTCATTAACGTATTACGAGTCAGTTTAACATTTGGAATTTTTTTTAAATTTTCCTGTCTTTTTTATTTGTTTTGAGGCCTGTAATTTATAAACAAGATATTAAGCTTTTATTTAAGGTATAATACGACCCTGTGAATCTATAAACTTGGTTAAACTTAAACTTGGAGGTTTTTGCGAATTTTTAATAAAAAAAGATGGAAAAATACAAAATTTTAAGATAGCTTGTACTGGGTTATTGAATGGAGACATATTATACCTTTCCGATGGTGCATAAAGCGTTCCGACCTATTCACAACTTTTGGCTAAAATCGCAAAACAAAATTCCAACTTTGAACCCCTTGAAAAGGGGTGCGTTCGCCAACAAATTTTACCAATGGTATATTTAGCGTGATAATATCAGTTGATGGACCAATTTTAATCAATTTTCAACTCAAATTACAATTCAAAACTCATTCTCAGCAATCGTTATTATAAATCAATAAAACATTAATTTATATATTTTTGTCAAGAACTCGTAGACTGACAGAATAAGGGTTAAAAATAAAAAATTTCATCCTCATATATGGTCATATCTGATCAAAAATTAAAACATATTAACCATATATGGAATAATATATGGCAAAATTTCAGTTTATGGGGGACACCCCTGGAAAAAAAAAAAAAATGCCACGCCCCCTTAAATGACCCCAGGAGTGCGAAAATCATAATGAATAAGGGGGCTCACGCCCCTTATGGGCGTGGCAGTCGAAAAACGACCCGGCCCACCTACGTAGACAATATGGGTATCAAATGAAAGCTAATGTCTTCACGATTCCAAAAATAGCCGTAGTTGCCAGATCGGGCGATTTTTGTAGCCGATATGGCCATTTTAGCAAAATTTGGGGTGGGGGAAATTTTTTTTTTCCTTTTTTTTTGCTTATATTTTGTTAAAATCAAACAAAATGAGCATTTAGTAAAGTTTTTCTGCGTGACCGGCCTACGGCCGGGCTTAGGGGTTTTTAACTCCAGTATGTCTTAATTCTAGACGGCGGGGATCTCGAGTGCTCGGCCTCTGGCCGAGCTAAAAAGAAATAAACAAAAAAAAGTCCTTCCCCCATTTTATAAAAATTAACATATCTTCCTCAAATTCTGGACGATCTGGCAACTACGGGTATTTTTGGAATCGTGAAGACATTTCCTTTCATTTGATACCAATATTGCCTAAGTAGGTGGCATGGGTCGTTTTTCACCCCCGCCCCTATTTAACAAAAATGGCCGTATCGGCTGCAAAAACCGCCCGATCTGGCAACTATGGCTATTTTTGGAATCGTGAAGACATTAGCTTTCATTTGATACCCATATTGTCTACGTAGGTGGGCCGGGTCGTTTTTCGACTGCCACGCCCATAGGGGGCGTGAGCCCCCTTATTCATTATGATTTTCGTACTCCTGGGAACATTCTGAAGGGGATGGCATATTCAGATTTTTTCTCTAGTTGTGTCCCCCATAAACTGAAATTCAGCCTAATATATGAATTCATATATGGAGATATATGGCATATATGAACCAATATATAAACCAATATATGCAATATTAGGGTCGTCCTTATTTTTCAACTTGCTCTTAAAATATTTGTTTGGGTACAAAAATTCACCATGCAAAAAATTAGAGTTCTAGCATAACGGGAAGATGTCCCGCATCGCCCTTGAAAATCAAGCCCCTTGGAAAAATGGGCATAATTAAAAAAAAAATAAATAAAAAAAAATCAATTATTTTCATTGGAAAATACTCTTTAAAATGTAAAAGGACACTTAACATACCTTGTGCAGCGTGGATCCTCTTTAGTCAACTAAGACTGAATTAAAACTTAATTTTTTGGTTTTGTTTTTAATAAAATTAAAAATAAAATAAGTGCATTTTTTTCAATTTATAACGAGCTTTCAACATCCGTATATTTACAAAAATAAAGCAAATCAAACATATTAGCTAGGTTGATACTAGTATTTCGATCTGGCTAAAGATCTCATCTGAACCCGAAGTTTTAGAAAAGCTAGAGCCTTCATAATAGGCAGAACTTTAACAAAACACCTATTAATCATCAATTTTGCTCCATTCTTGTCTTCTTAGTAATCAAGCAGGTGGTTAGGTCTTTTCCTAACAAGCATCATGACGTTACTAAACTTTAAAGACCAAAAATTTTCTATTTATATAAAAAAAATTTTAGTGTTTACTCTGGCTCAAGTAATATTTTTTACAGTTATATTGGTTTTTTGTTTTTATATACATCGAGATTATTTTTATGTTATTTTCAATTTATAACGAGCTTTCAACCTCCGTATATTTACAAAAATAAAGCAAATCAAACATATTAGCTAGGTTGATACTAGTATTTCGATCTTGCTAAAAATCTCATCAGAACCCGAAGTTTTAGAAAAGCTAGAGCCTCCATAATAGGCAGAACTTTAACAAAAAACCTATTAGTGCATAGTTTAAGATTTTTAGTGCATATTATAGGCGCCTAAATACACTTTTTTAGTGCATGAAGTTCCTATTGCTGATAATCACATATCTGTTTTCAGTTTTTTTTTTTGAATATTTAGAAAAAATTGGTATATTCCCGACGAAAAAATTCCGATCGTTACCAACACAGTGAGACAAAAGCATAGTTAAGTCAAATAATTTTCATATTCAGTTTAAAAATAAAATTTATTTAAAAGCCATTTATAAAATAAATAAAAACGTACTTAGAAGAAATATATTTGTACATATAGTTGCCAAAAACTAGTTTGACATCTTCAAGCACACGCAAAGAAAAACATGGTTGGGGCAACCATATTCGAAGAGCATCATACGTTTTTTTATATATGATTGCAAAAACCATGTTATTATGGTTGTGACAACCATATGATAATTAGGTGGCCATATTATGGTTCCCAATTGAATGATCTCAATATTATCATATTATGGTTATGGAAATGTTTATAAATTATCATAGTATGATTCCTACATTACATACAGTCTGTTCGGTGGCGATCCAATCTAAGCTTTTGGAAGGATGATTTTTGAAAATTTTCGAAAATGGATTTCTAAGAACTTTAAGCAAGGTTGTCAACCAAATCGAATAACGGGTTTAGTAAATATTTATTGTTTTTTCGTCTTTAGTATCGGCTACGGTATTTTATTTAAAATCGGTATTACTGAAAAATAAAAATTATTAAATAAATTTCCAAAAGAGTTACAACCGTTTTATAAAAAATTATAAAAAAAACTGCAATTTATTAAATTTTTATATCAAATAAGTATTTTTTAATGCGAACATAAAAATTATAAGGCCCAAATAATGAAGGTCCTTTAAAAAAAAACTATACGTTTAAGGGTAATTTTGATGACCTGACATTAAATATAAAAATTCAGAATTTTTCAAATTTAAACCCTCTATGCATGCAGGCAATGTATGGGCGTAAAATGATAGGAGATAGGTATTTAAAATATATTTTAATTGATATCCATTTCTATAATCATGAAATGTATGTGCTTATTGCTCAAATTTCATATATAAAAATAAAAAAAAAAATCAGTTTTCAGTTTGTTTTAGTTTTTTAATATTTTTTCTAGAATGAATGAAATGTATTTTAAAAACCGTTATTAACAAATCTTATTTCACGCTTATACATTGCCTGTTTCTGATGTTATAGTTTGGAAAATTCTGAATTTTTAGGGCCATAAAAGTAACTCTTAAACTAATCATTTTTACGCCGAATAATATTTTAGTAGGCTGGAACTCTTGAGTAGCGATTTGTGAAATCGGAGAACAAGGGCAAAAAAATGTAAAAATTTTGTGATTAATAAAAAATCTGAACACAAAATTCTTAGAGATATTTTATGTTATAAGTAGGGCTATTTTGTTTTGCATTTGCCGTTTTCCAATTATATTGCAAAAATTACATTATTTCGAATCCTTGCCATAATATCCATTTTCTCAAATTTTTAAGTTATTTCGTTAAAATTTTTTATAAATATAGATGAAACTGAAATATAGATGAAACTTCATTAAAATTCAAAAACTTTCGTTTAAAGCAACGAAAATATAAAACATTTGAGTTTTTATACTCTTAGAAATAAACCTGTAAATAAAGCTACTAAAAATTAATTAAAAATGGCGTTTTCTATTTTTATGGCTTTTTGTTTAATATTTCTTTCTTTGTTTGTACCGATTGCTTCATAGAACTACTTTTCACAAAATCTTAAACAAGAATGACACTAAAAGAGCGATGACGCTCACAAAAAACAGACTGATTATCTTAGTTAGAGAGATATGATAACCGAAAAAAGAAAGATTCTTACTATAACATGATTAAAGCAACCATATTATTGGTGAAACATGATTGATGCAATCATAATTTTATTGTGACAACCATTTATGGCTGTAGGAATCATAGTTGTGTGGCCGCAATCATATTGCAACCATATTTTTTCTCTGTGCATGTAATTGTTTAGCAGACCTATGAAGAAAAACAAAAGAAATTTAAATTTAAGATAAAAATATATACTTTTAATTAAAATTCCGTGGTAGTTGTTATTTTAATTTGTAAATAAATGGTAAGTACATAATTTTAATTTCATAAATATACAAAGTGCTTCTAACTGTGTGTAATATTTTTAAGGAAAGTAATTGTTAGAGTTATTGTGTAATAATTTGTGTATTTTTTTTTTAATTTCAGGTATTTTATCCTTGCATACTATTTAACTTGATAACGCTATCAATTTTGGACAACAACCACAACATGGAGCGTCATCTTTGGTAATTTACTTCGTGGAAGTTGTTACTTATTTTTAATGTACATTGTAAAACAGCTTTAAAGAATTCATTCCCTAATTCCCATTTATTGAAATTAATTGAAATTTTAGGAATGAATTCCCTGACCAACTCTAAGGAATTGAATGAATTCCCTTTTTTCATTCGATTTGTCTTTAACGAACTCATTCCCATTTTTAAATTCTTTCATGAAAATTATGGAATTCATTCAGTAAGGAATTCATTCAAACTTAGTTACTTCAACTTTTGGTCAGGGAATTCATTCCATTGTCATATAATTCCCTGAAAGAACTGCATGCATGTCCCAATAATATAATAATAATAAGTAACGAAGACGCAGTTTATTAATTAAATACAACAAAACCTGATCTGTATTTTAAAATTTTATTGTTACGGTTTTAAAAATAACGGCTGATGTGTATTTTAACGAAAAAACTCCAAAGATTTTAAAATTGGTGATTGGACAAAATTAAAACAATGGAACCTATGCATACACAATAATACATTTAAAAACCTACCCGATTTTTGTTACAAAAAGTATTTTTGTATTCGAAGATCGTGTTGTTCTTTTTAGGACAATTTTATTTTCCAATCCTTCCATCCTTAATTTAACCAGGAATTACCAATACAGGTCACCAGCACACTGGTTTCAAGCGCAAAAATTATATTTTATTCTAACAACCTACACACGCGTGAGAAGTTAGTTTTTTGGGCATTAAGTTAAAAGCTTAAAATCAGGGAATTAAACCAAAAGTTAAAGTCCTTTGGGAACTAAACAATAAAGTTAATGCCCTAAGGGATTTAAACGAACACAGAATGAATTCCGAAGGCATTCATTTCCAATGGAATGAATTCCCTAACCAAATGTTGAATTCTTTTTGAATAAAGTCCTTAATTTTAATGCTTAATGTTTTATTCATGAAATTTATTCTCTATGTTTGAATTCATTCACATTAATATTTTCTTGTTAAAGAATTAATTTCTTGAATTAAAAAATTGAATTCAATTTTAGGAAATTCATTCCCAAATTGAATGAATTCTTTAAAGCGCTGCATTGTACATGGTTTAAAAATATTTAAATTATTATTTTATTAGTATATTTAAGTAATTAATTTTAACTTATTAATAAAAAGTTATTGAAAAAATATATTCTTTTATTTTCAACAATTAAGAACTAGTGGAATGGGGTATACTTTAATTATTTTATTTATCAACTTAAATTGATTATTTTTCTATTAAAACCTAAAAATTATACCATGTTAACATTAAGAGCATCTATTTTAATGAAAGTGTGTGTTTATGATGGAAAACGCTAAATACACAACTGCGTACCACGATTGAAACAATTTCCTTTACGCTTTCTATAATCTTAAAACCAAAAATTTCGAAATTTCGGATTACCCCATATACAAAAATCAAGTAACATAGGGACAAAAAATCTGATTTGAAGGCTTACGTTTTCCTTTAAATTCTTATATATTTTATATAAACCTTTGGAAATTAATTTTGCCCATTTTTCAAAATCATAAAACCGATTTTGTTTTGGTTTTTAATTAAATTCGCAGTTTCATTTTTTTGACTTTCATGATTATTTAAAGACGCAATTCTAAATATTTATTTAAAAAATTATATTATTAAACAGCAATTACGTTTTCTTAACACAGTAGTAAAGTTTCCATTTTAAATATCCCTCTAACCGGCAATCCCACCTCCAGGCGGGGTATTTTAAAGTAGCCATAACTGCGCCAAATGAGTGATTTATAATAAGAATTTAAGCTATTTAAAAGAACATCGACTTAACTTGAGAACTTATGGACGGATTTTTATGAAATTTGGCAGAGAGATTATATTAAGTATTATTAGCGAAAAACGAAAATCGCCATATCATACTATAAGCACAAAAAGGTTAATTTTTGGGCTGTAGTTATATCTTGATAAGGCGAATAAATTATGCCTACAGTTATTTATTTTTATGGATAAGTTTTTGAGATTTGCACATATTTTGGCCCATATTGCTTAAAATAGAAATTGAAATAGAATTTTGATAGAAAAACAAATTGTTTATTTTTCGTGCCGAACAAGTGGTATAAATTGCATTACAAAAACGCTTAGGCCGGTAGGAGTTTTTCAATGGTTGCATCTATAAAGATACTGTGAGTATTTAAGGGTTAATATAGGTTAGGTTAGGTTGAGCTGGCCGGTCAAAGACCCCGCATAGACCATAAGGTCCCTAGCGTTACCAGATTAGAAACGATAACGCCCACGTTAGGTCAGTCGTCAGTGATGGTAGCCAGAGTTCCCCACACCCTCTTAGCAAATGACAGAAGTCTCAAGATTCCGATTTCTGAGATTTCTCCCAGATCTCGGAATAGGTGGTCCCCTAAACATTTCGCCCTGAAGCGTGCAAGAGCCGGACAGTGGCACATTAGGTGCTCCACCGTCTCTCTGTCCCCCGGTACCCCACAGAATCTACATTCGTCACTCTGCAGCCTTCCCGCTCTTGGCAAGAACTGCCGTCCAGCAGTGACCAGTTAACACCCCCACCAGAAGTCTACAGTCGCTCCTGGACAAGGACAGTAAAAGTTCGGTCGCTACGGGATCGTAGGATTTCCACATGACTTTAGATACTCTGCATGTTTCGGTATTTCTCCAAACCGCATCAGCTCTTCGCATCATCGTGGATTCTACATCCCTTTTCAGAGACCGAAGTGGCACGCGAACATCCAATGCCATTTCAACTGGCAATTGGACTCCCCGTTTAGCCAGTTCATCCGCAACCTCATTCCCTTCAATACCCCGGTGCCCACGAACCCAATAGATGTGGACTCTCCTTCCGGATCCAAGTCTCCCTAGAGAGTTCTTGCACTCTTGGACAATCGGAAGAGTAGGTCAAGTTGGCGGCGATAGCTTTGATAGCCGCCTGACTATCAATAAAGAAATTAACGTAACTGCCCTCCGTTTCAGAAACAAGAGCAAGGTCAGCAGACATTTTGGCCGCCATAACTTGCGCCTGAAAGACGCTGCAGTAATCGGGAAGTTTATATGACTCCTCGATACCCAGCTCTCGACAGAAAACCGCTGCCCCGACCCCCTCCCCCATCTTTGAACCATCAGTGAAGAAGTTGAAGGTTCTGTGGTCAGGACGAAGGCCCGCCAACCAGCCGTATTCACTCAGGGTAACACGCAAGCCAGTGGTGAAGCCAATTTTCGGGATGGTGTAGTCACTGCTACAGATCCTATCCCCAATGATCATCCCGTGACCATAAGGTCTCGTCGTAAATCGCCCCGTAGCACAAAGGCGAACGGCGGATTTCCTGGCGGCGCCCTCCGCCACTAGATTAATCGGTTGTAGATTCAGGATTACATTCAGTGCCGCGGTAGGCGTGCTGCGAAGTGCGCCTGTTATACAAAGTTCAGCGAGTCTCTGCGCGCTCTCAAGCCGCCTACAGTAAGACATTTTCCCCAACGCTTTCCACCAAACAAGTACTCCATAGAGTAAAATTGGCGTAGCCACTGCCGTGTAAACCCAGTGCATGAGTTTGGGAGATAGACCCCAAGTCTTGCCTAACATTTTCTTACATGCATAGAGCGCATTTGTAGTCTTTTCAACTCTCTCCTCTACATTGAGTTTCCACGACAGCTTGCTGTCCAATATGACCCCCATTTACTTTGTGTGGTCCTTCAAAACAAGATTAGTTCCCCCTAGCCTAGGTGTGGTCCACGGGCCCACCTTGGTCTTGTGAGTAAAATGTACCAAATCCGTCTTCTCTGGATTTACGCCCAGTCCCACTTTGGTCGCCCACCTGTTAATGATCCCAAGTGTAGTCTCCATCACAGAACTGACGACATCCAGGTACTTGCCAGTGACAATGACGGCTACATCGTCTGCAGTCGTTGAAGCCGCATCGCACTTAAGCTCCTCGAGAAGTCCGTTAACAACAAGTGTCCACAACAAAGGGGAGAGAACTCCTCCTTGGGGAGTCCCCCTACCCGCCACCCTCTGCAGCCTGGCGCTTCCCCAATCCGCGGAGATTATCCTGCATCCCAGCAGGATGCCTACCCAATTTACAGCCCCCATAGAAGCTCCCGTTTATGCCAAACACTCCAAAATTGCATCTGTATGCACATTATTGAAAGCACCAGCTATATCAAGGAAGACTCCCAGGGCGAATTCCCCATAATGAAGGGCCCTCTCAATCTGTGAAACAACTGAATGGAGTGCTGTCTCAACAGATTTTCCCGTCGTGTAAGCGTGCTGGTTGTCGCATAGAAAATTAGGCTCCAAGCTTTCTCGAACATGGAAGTCCAAAATTCTCTCCAAAGTCTTCAGGAGGACTGAGGTAAGGCTAATAGGCCTATAATCCTTTGGGTACAAGTGATTGCTTTTACTCGATTTCGGTAAAAATAAAACATTTGTTCTTTTGGCACTTTACACATGATTTGATATAACGAGTTATATCTCTCGTCATGTTTTTCCAGTTAATCTTATTTTCCTACGCATCCTAGTAATACAGGGTGACCCCTAAACAATGGATTGTTGTGATACAATTCCATAATTTTAAGCTTTTCGGAATCCGTGTTGACCTTTGCCAACGATGGTATAAGTACAATTCTCATTCTCCTGAGTTTTTCATTACCTACTTTCTTGAAGAGGTCTAATTTTACGTTCGCGAACAACGTATCATCTAATGATATACGAAGAGTCGTGATTTTAAGATTACTGGCTACTTTTTCAAGCCTTGGAAAAAATTGACCTAAGTCTATCTTTCCAGTAGTAATAAAATCCCGTGACTCAAATTGGAAAAGCCTGGTTTTCCCCTTGTGATAAGCAGCTTATCTTTAGCAAGATACAACGGATATCCGTTGGTTCCGTTTTTGGTTCATTATTGGTCACTTCATTTATACCTTTATTTGCCTGAAGTCTTGTTGTTACCTTCAGTACCTTATTAAATTCTGTGTTTCTAATGTCTGCGAATTCTATTCGAGACAATGCGTCTGCTACGCAATTTTCTTTCCCCCTGATATATACTACAGTGAAATCGTATTCCTCTAGGTCCAATCTCATCCTAGTAAGTTTAGACGATGTATTTTTCATTGAAAATAAATATGTTAAGGGACGGTGATCACGAATCAAGAATTTTCTGCCATAAATATATTGTCTGAAATATTGAATTACCCAATGGATAGCCGCCAGTTCCTGCTCTATAGTAGACTTGTTACTTTCACCCTTAGTAAAAGATCGTGAAGCATAAGCAACAGGTAGCTGTTGATCAATGTATGTCTGACTTAAAACTGCACCACAAGCAAATTTGCTTGCATCAGTAGTTATGCAGAACTCTTTCTCGAAGTCAGGATACTGTAAAATCTTAGGATTCAACAATTGGTTCTTGAGATAACTGAATGCTTTGTCACATTCACTATTCCAATCGAATGGTACATTTTTCCTACATAACTTTGTTATGTGCCTCGAATGTTCGGCAAAATTAGGAATAAATCTCCGATAATAGTTGCAGAAGGCTACGAAGCGTTTAGCTTCATCGCCATTCTTCGGTTTTGGGTAATTTAATATTACTGAAAATTTACCGTCATCAGGCAATATTCCTTTAGCAGTACATTTGTGTCCCAAAAATGTGACTTCAGTACAGTGTTGCCATGTATTTTTTTCAAAAAAATGTAAAAAAAAAACAGTTCATATGTGCATTTTGAATTCAATTGCATTTTATTTAATCATAAAAACATTAAACACATAACATAAAGCATTTTATATATATAGAAAAAAATATTTTTTGTTATAGACTAACTAAACACAACACAAGAGAAACGAAAACAGACAAAAACAAAATGACATTTCAGGGTTTCAACACAAACAAATGCTAAAAAGGGAGTTAAAACTTACTACACAGTTGCATTCAATGCGTAGTATTATTTTTTATTGAAACATCGTGCTCAACTTTTGTATTAAATTTATAAATTCAAGTAAAAAAAAGTAAATCGAGCAGGTAAACTGTTGAAAACTGGAAAAAACTTTTTTTTTTTCATGAAAAACTGGAAAACTGTTACGCATCCTAAAAAACTGCAAAAAACAGTTAAAACTGGCAATATGGTAACACTGGTTCAGTACAGAAAAAAGAACATTTGTCCGGATGTAACTTTAAGTTATATTTTCGACACGTATCAAAAACGTCTCTTAAATTTCGCAACATGTGTTGTTCGGAGCAACCAATTACTACTAGGTCATCCATATAGAGAAATGCTTGGTCTGGGGATAATCCCGAGAAAGCGAGCGACATCATTCGCTGAAATGAATTTGGGGAAATTTTTATACCGTAGGGTAATCGTTTGAAACAATATGAACCCTTTTCCGTAGAGAAGGATGTTACGTCCCTAGAGCCTTCTTCTAATTCAATTTGATGAAAACCTTGTGCCGAATTACGGAATTCGTGATCGAGTGAGCTTTCGTGTCGTTTAAAATTTCGTCACGTATCGAATGAATAGATTACGGCAATCGAAAGCTCACGTATCGAAATTTATAGAAAAAAGTAAAAGATTGTTTCTGTTGGAATAGAATTAAAACAAATGTGTTGAGAAGAAGAAGACAAAAAAAATTTGCCGATAATAATAATTATTCTACTTTTTATAATAAATACAATAATTTAATAACATCAATGAGTTCTTTGTTGCTTTTGGCCTTATCCTCTAATTCTGAGGAGGAAAATAATACCATTCGTATAAGAAAAAACCTTCGGGACAAAAGTGATCCATTGACTTTGCCAGCTAAAGCGTATGTTACAAATACCTTTCTAATTAATTTTGTATAATATTTAATTAACCCAATTTCTTTTTAGATTTATTAAGCGTTTTAGACTTACTAAGGAGGCATTTAACTACATTTTATCCGAGATAAAATTTGAGGGACATATGTCAACATCATTGCCGCCAAAACTTCAGTTATCAGCCACACTGTCGCTTTTAGCCAGTGGAGGATTCCAACATACGGTAGGAAATGATTTTTTGGTGGGAATGTGTCAAAGCGCTGTTAGTAAAACAGCCAATAAAATAGTTAATGAAATGGAAGCTAAGCTGTGTCCGAAATTTATAAAATTTTTACCCGATCAATCATCTGAGGCTATGGAATCGTTCATAGAAAAATATAATCTCCCAGGAGGTAATTGCAGTTCAACAAATGCTTTAACTTTTAATGAAAAGTGTTTGTTTTTAGTGATTGGATGTGTTGACGGCACGCATTTCGGACTGCAAAAGCCAACAACAAATGAACACATGTTCTTTAACAGAAAAGGATTTCATAGTCTTAACTCTATGATAGTAAGTTAAGTGTATGTATATCAAAAACCTATTTTTTTTTATTCTAATACATTATTTATTTTCAGATTTGTGATCACAAATATACAATTTTATCTATAAATTCTAAATATGGTGGAGCATCCCATCACTCTTTTGTTTGGAGGCAGTCTGAAGAAAGAAATTTGTTGGAGGAGATGTACAATTCAATTCATACAATAAAAAGTCAAAAACTTACATTTTTGTTTTTTTTTTGCACAGAGAAATTAAGAAGAAAATGTTCTTCGTTCGCAGTTTACCTAACGAGTAACTTTTCGATAGCAAGCACTCGATAGCGTACTCGTTAGCGAAAGCTATCATCTCAAATTTCGATAGCTCTTACTAGATATCGAAAGCTGTAATTTCAAAAACGAAAATGACGAGCAATTTTACTCGTTCACGAATGCCGTAATTCGGCCCCTGACATTATTAAGTCAAGGCAAGAAAAAAAGTTGGCTCTGCCCAATTGATCAAGAATATCGTCTATTCTTGGTAGTGGAAATTTATCCGCTACTAGTTTCTTATTAATCTTTCGATAATCAACGACCAATCTCCATCTTTTCTGGCTTGTACCCGGTAGAGGTTTTTTGGGTACTAATAAAATTGGGCTGTTATATTCAGCAATAGAGGGTTCTACAATGTCATCCTTTATCAGTTTATCAACTTGAATATTCACCTCCGTTTTAAATCCTGTATGATTTAATATAAACAGGATCTTTATCCTTTAATCTTAGCCTCTGCTTGTAGAAATTGTTGGTAGTCATTTTTTTAGACTCCCAATCTAAAAATATCAACATACTCCGAACATATGTTCTTTAATTTTTCCCTAGCGAATTCTGGAAAATTTCTCGATAATCTTTCCAGTTTCTCTTGATCCTTTCGAGGATCTCTGGTTGGGTGGACAATTTTATAGTCGTTAAGACTCTCGGTTTGAATTTTAGTATTCATAATAATAACATTTCTGTTAGTTGTATTCACTATTCTGACCATTGGTCTAGATTTTGAAACTATGGTGCTCGCAATGAACACTCCGTTTTGAAGAATTTGATTTGGAATCAATACATTTTCATCATCAGTTTGCATGCTAATGTGCCTGATTACCTCTGATCTCGCTGGAAGAGAGATTGAGTTAATCTGTGGATCACTACGGAATGCTATAGCGATGTGTTGGGGAAGTCTTCTAGATCTCAGGATCATCCAATCTTGGTCATCCTGGTAATCTAGGAAACAATTATACTCACGAATACCAATGATTCCAAGAGAAGGAATCGGAAAATCATTCTCGACTACATGAAATACCTGTGGTATGAGGAGTTCCTCAAATTGTAGTTTAGTATAAATTTCACCAGGGGTAGTTGTTAATCCTTGGACAACACCACTCACTTGTGTTGTTCTAGTCTTGTTTATTTGTCCGTTACGGATCTGTCCAACCTTTACTAATGAAATGTCTGCACCTGTATCTACTAAAAATGTGGATTTTTCCTCACTTAGTAAAGTTCTGCAGGAGAGATAGCTATATAGGTTTAAATTCAAGTTATATATTTTTTGATTTACATCAGGGGTGATAGCTCGTTTTCCGAGACATTTTTCGTAATGTGGCGTACATTGTTATGGTACCCGTTATTATTTTGACGGTTCCGGCCACGGTTTTAATTTCCATTACTATTACCATTATTGTAATTATTGTTATTATTATAGTTACCACGGCCATTGCCACGATAATTATTATAATTGCCGCGATTTGGACTACGCACACTGGGGATTTCGCGGACTAACTTAAAATTTAAATCACATTTAAGTGACCAATCTTAGGCATTTAAAGTCTATTTAAATTGTACAAATATAACATATGATTTTGACAGTTTGTTTTTTTCCGCGTGGTAAAACAAGCAATAAAAAATAAATTAAATTACAGCAGCCAATAAAAATTCAACTTCGGATGAAATTTTCACTTCTCTTCATTATTATTTTATTAATTTAATTATAATTTATATTTTATTTATATTTATATATATATTTTATATATTTTATTTTTTTTTTTATTTCTATATTTTATATTTTCTGCTTTTTCCTATTCTTTAAACAGCTGTTTTATGAATAATGATCATTAATTTTTTGACATTTCATGATGCTACCATACTTTTGTCGCAAATAAATAACAATTGTCATTTAAGACTGAAAAACTGAAACTGTATTTAAATAGAACTTAAATTTAAATGGCAATTAACTAATTGCATATTTAAATACGAAGTTAAAAACTGGGCATAAATGGTACAATCAAATCAAAAAGAATTACTCCGATCTGACTGCCAGTTTTTTTTTATATCCGTCTCAAACTCAGTACTTGTATGTTTTACCGAACCAACTAAATTTAAACCTAAGAATTTAAAAACGAATATTATTTTATTATGTGAGCTAACGTTTTTCTTTTTATTTTTTATTTAAAGTAGGATATTTCAGTATACTAAAATTGAAAAAATAAACTCTGCAGAGACTTAAGTTTTTTTTGTTTGTTTATTTTTATGAACATATAACAAAAATCCCTTTTTTCTCCAAACATTTGGACCTGCAATTTTAGCCTTACTTTCCCACAGTTTCAAATCACTACTAATATATTGTCTCATATCTGTTTTTACATTTTTAATCAATTTCAAGTGCCACCAGGTGCCACCTCTCAATTTGTTGCATTACACAGTACAACGTTTTTCAGCTGATTGATTCGGGACTCAATTCTGATAAGGCTCTTTTGTTTAACATAACTCGAGAACCACTAGTCGGATTTTGCTGAAACAAATTTAGAAAAATTACAATTACTTTCATCTGTGTAACGTTTCCCTACATAAGCAACTGTTTCGCAGTTATAAATAAATGTATGAAGAAAAAAAAATATTTTTGCCTAAAAAATTCAATTTTTTTTTTTAATTCATAAAAAATCCAAAACGGTAAAACGTGTCAAGTCCTATTACTTTCACGTAAAGTCGCATAACCTATGACCAAAATGAGACATAAATCATGAAAATCGATGAACGCGTTTCGCTTTTATTCATAATTAAGTGAAGGTATGAATTTCAAAAATTTGCTCGAGATATGCACAAAATTCTTTGGAAAAAACATTTATGACTTTTTATATAAATAAAACTAAATTTGTGATGAAATTAAAAATAGATTTAAAATAAATAATAAATTAAAAAAATCATTTAAATTTTTTTTTGGTTAGTTAGGGCTTTTTACATTGTAGGTAACGATATACATTTCTCTAACTTTCTTTATTTTGATTACTTTTGTGTATTACTAAAACTAAAACTAAATTTGTGATGAAATCACTTCCTTTTTTTGACAAATATATTTTTTTCCTCACCTCCATACAAAAATCCCTAGTGTGCGACGTTGCCAATTACCGTGTCCACGGCTTCCTGGTCTACCTCTAATTCCTTGATTGGAATTAGTGAAAAGAACTGAGTTCTGCTGCCCATACGCTTCTGTGTAGCTGTTCACAAATTTTCAGGATATGAATGCTGTTACAGCATTCATATCCAAGAAAGTTCCTGATTCCATGATCAATTTTACTCTCTCGTTTGTAGCGTTCTTGGTGATTGCTTTTATCGCTGACTTTCCAAGGACTTAGTCATTGATTCCACCTCAGAAATGTAGGTATTGGCAGTTTTGCTACCCTGACGTATATTAGACAGTTTGGCTGAGATGACTTCAACCGATTCACCTCTTACCGTCCCAGACAATGTTGCTATCACCTGATTGATTGTAACCTCATTAGAGATTAAATTTCGGGCCGTTCCTTTCAATTTGGTTTTAATTAGGTTCACCGCCACTAGTTCATGGATATCCTTAACGGAATCCAATAAAGCCAAGGCGTCCAAAAAACTGCGTAGGTTTTCTTGGTTGCCATCGAAGTCAGGAATGATCTTTGATGCAAAACTCAAGAATTCAACAACTGTTTGGGGCATTGTGGTGCTTTTACCACTTTGGCCTTTCCCCTTTGTATCCTCTGCCTTGTGGGAAGTTACTGGTTTATCTTCCAAATTATCTTCCATCCCAGAACTTGTATCAGTCTGAGTATTAATGGGATTTATATTATAAGTTAACCTCTCATGGAAGGTTAGAGGTAATTTTGCCTCTAAATTTCTCTTTGCTAAGAGTTTCTCTAGTCTGTTCCTAACGTCGGCAAAGAAAGCCTCTGCCGCTAGTTGGTGATTATGAATGGCATGATTAAATTAAATAGGCAATGCAAGTTACTTATTGTCTCAAAACTTTAAAGAGATTTGGGAAGAATTAAAAAAAAAATTCAATTTATCAATAATGAGGACACGTTATTGTGTCAATACCCGAATTAAAATATCAGAATGGGGACACCGTGTCGTGTGAATTTCCCAAAATATCCTTCACTTGAACATAAAATAGTCAATGCTTATTTAGGATATTGTGTGAAGGTAACCGATTTGAATAGCCCTAAACTTTTTCAAGACCGTTCGCTAAGGACGCGGCCCTGATGTAGTTTTTGCGTTGCGACCTTTTATGCAATTGATATACGGTCGTTACGAATTGCAACGCTAAAATCACTATCATTATAATGAAGTATGTTTCTGGGAATTTTCCTTCCACTTTAACTTCATTTATAACGTTAGCGTTTGGGTTCACGAGTTTTGACTCCGGTTTACCCATTTTCACCAAAAAATTTAAAATGTTACAAATGTTAGTAAGAATTGAGAAAAAACAAATTCAGTTATGTCATAGCATCCCCTTCAGGTTAACAGATTTTAGTGGCCATGGCATAAATCGGTCGTCACTCCTTGGATGTCCGTATGATTTTTTTATCGCACTGTGGGAGTGTCACGTATGAATCACCCCAGTCGATAAAAATTAAAAATAAATATTTGTTAGTTGCACCATTTTGTACCATACATAAATATTTCTACAATAATACAATTTAAAAAAAAATTATGAACTATTTATTACCAGTTTGTTGAGGCGGGTTGTTGCCTTTGTATTTGATTTAATGTTGTTGCTGAATTTTCATTAAAATTACCATTAATATGTTGTTGTTGTAGTTTTAATATTTGTATTATTCCATATTATTAACCATCATTGTTTGCTGTTTCTTGTTTTTGTTGATGGCTGGTGTTATGGTGTATTTTGTTGTTGATGTTGTAGCATTCGTGCCCTTGACTGGTGTTTTGGCCACACCAGTGTCTTTTTCGCCGTCCAGGCAAAATTCGTTGCCTGGCATTTATTAAAATTGTTTTTTTTATGTTTTTTTTATTTCCCTTGCTAATACTTCTTTTTTTTATCTCAATTCGATTTATCAACTAATTTCTTTTTTTTATATTCAATTTTTTTTAACTTTGATTTTTTTTGTTTTATGGTTGAGAATATTTTTTTTTTTTTTTTGTATCATTAAAGCGCATAAAATATTTTGTGTTGTATTTTTTGAAATAGGAGCTCCACTCCCTTTTTATTATTTTATTAATTAAAATGATTTTTTTTTTTATTTGCATCTATTTTATGTTTTTTATTTTTTCTCTAAAAAAAACATGATGTGTAGGTTTTTATTTATTTTTTATTTGTTTTTTTTTTTTTGTTTTTTTTCAGTAGTACTATTTCAATTATTTAACATGTAAGCAATATTTTTTAATTATTCTTTTTTTCAAACGTTATTCTAGATTTCAAAAATATTCATGTTTTTTTATATATTTTTAATTTAACTTTTTTTTTTTTGTTTTTCAATCTGCATTTTTTAAAATTTCGAACTGGCAGGATCGCCATGAAATAATTTAAACAAAAATGTAGTCGCTTTGATGGACGATAAAAGACTGTCTTTATTAAATTAAATCAAAACTAAAGCTACTTAAAATAAGTAAACAATATTTATGGAAGATTGCTTAATAAGCTATCTCTCACGGTTTCAGGTACACTCAAAAAAAAAAGTTTGTAAAGTCAGCAAAAAATTTTGCTGAGTCAGCAAAATTTTAGTCAGGAGGATGCTTGCAAAAAAGTTGCTAATGTCAGCAAAATCTTTTGCTGAAAATCAGCGAGCTGATTTTTAGCAACAAAATTTGTAGATTCTGCAAAAGCTTTGCTAACACTTAGTAGATTAGAAATAAAAAAGCCTTGCTAAAAATTAATAAATTTTTTGCTGAATTTTAGTAGACTAAAAAAAAACGCAAAAAATTTGTAGAAAAATTGTAATTTAGTTAATTTATTTGCTGAAAATCATAAAACATATTTTTGTGATTCTTTTAAAAATAATTTACTATATTAACGAAATATAAAAATTTTTATTTTTCCACATTGACGATATGAATTAATTTAATATCTGAAAATATATAGAAATAAATATATATAACATAACAAAAATTTTCTTTCAATTACTTACATCAATGGTTGTCTAAATGATGCTATCGTTTAAAGGACGCAACTGCCGAAGATAATTATAGAAACGAAACGAAAAAATAAACAAAAACAAACTAATCGAAAAAACAACCCTTTTTTGCAATAAGAAAAAGGAACCATAAAAATCTACCGAAGATGTGTGTCTTTGTCTTTCGCTTTACTCTGTCTAGATTTCTGTATATGTTTGTTTGCAATTTGACCACACTATTATTAATCTATAAACATTTAGTTTAAATAAATAAATATTTTATTTTGTCTTTTATTTAATTAATAGACAATTATTTTCACAAGCCGTTGACAACGCAAAATTTAAGTTGTTTTAACCCTCAATTTTGTTTTATGTATGAAAAAGAGATACAAAAACTTCCATGGTTGATTTTTTTATATGTCTTATTAGAGTTGTACTTTTTAGTATCATTTTCCTCTTCTCTACTACATCTTGACATGCCGCGACATCTACTTCATTCTGCGTATATCTTTCAATCTGGTTGTCGTCCACGCTATTAATGTGCTTATCAGCACAATTTTGTTTTAGCAAAATTAATTAGTAAAACATTAGTATATTAGTAAAGCATTAGTATTAAACAGTTAAGTGCTGAATAAGTATAACAAATATTTTAGCTGAAAACACGATTTTAGCAAAAAATTTTGCTAAAAAATAGTATACATGATTTACAAGACGTTTTACTAACTTTTCTACTAACTTATTTTTTTGAGTGTAGGCTAGTGTAGACACAACCATAAGCATGGTGTCAAGTGGCCTTCAGAAGGTATGGGCACTGTTGGCTTGTCAAATACACTACAAAATGTTTACGTAATGGAGCAAAAAGTGAAAAGGTTGCCTCTTGATTTACTGCCCAAACCATTTTGTATAGAAATCTAAATTTTAGAATATGTATTCCCTGATGTATGGGCTAATTTATCGAAGATATACCTTTTGAAATTTCCAATAAAAACTTGATACAAATGGTAAAAATATATTCAACTTCAACTTGTAATTAAATAAGACATTCACTAAAACGGGATTTTTGTAAACTTTTGCGGGATGGATTAAAAGGAAAACATTGAAGAACATTTCTTAGGAACTCACCATAAAAACGAGGTTTAAAATTGGGATTAATCACAAAGCTTAAGCCGCAGGAGTAAGTAACTTGAAATTCTACTTGAAGGTTCCTCGTCCGGAGCAGACATTATCTAATAAGAAATTTGTATGGTGAAATTTCTTACGGTGAGGGGCAAAATCTACTTTTAAATATTTTGCCAAATAACATTTGGCTACAAATCTGACATTTAAAATATGTGTTTCTTTGAACTTACAATTAAAACGTTGTATAAATGGGGTTAAAAAGGAAAAGTGTCCGTTAATAGCCCGGCTCCAATCGTAGGAGGTAGGAACTTGAGATTTGACATGTGGGTACTTCCTTAAGCGTAGACATCAACCAAGAGAGGGGAAAAAAACGGACAATCTCTCCTTAACGTCATAACCAAAACCATTAGGTAATTATATCGTTATTCACTTAAGATATACTTTTTGCGTTTTTATTCAAAACTTGTCATAAATAAAGGGGAAAAGTGTCCTCTTAATGACATGTACAATTGCTTTATGCTTAAAACATATTCTCGAAATGGTTAAAAATAGTAATTAAAACAGGAAACCATTTTCTTTTTAATGTATTCCGAAGTTAAAAACTATTGGTAACGATATATCGGAAATTTTAGCTAGTCGAGTAAAAATAAAAATTAAATTATAAAATATTTTGGATATTCAGAAGTTAACTGTATAAAAAGGGGTAAAAGTTGGTACTAATTCATAACTTTTAAATACATTTACCTATTGTCTTGAAATTTTTAGATTCCAAGTGCTGCAAAATTATATACTCTTTTTGACTAATGAACACAAAAGCACAAAATTTGTAAAAAAAAAATATTTAGTCCTGGATCCCAATTTCCGATTTGGGGATTATGAATTGAAATGTTTCTATCATAACCCCCAAACCAACATGGGAACTATGCCTAACATGATTATGCTTATAATCACCAGTAAATAATATACATATTCTTCATAGACAAATTTTTCAAAAGAACATTGTGTGAATATGTAAGTTTTACTGCGTAGCCGGCCTGCGGACGGACTTAAGGGTTTTTTACTCTGTGTATGTCCGAAGCAGGCTTCGCTGAGTAAAACATTTCTGCAAATCTGTAAAATAAAATAGGTAATACATTATTGTATTGTCCTATAAAAATTACGTTTTGAACCTTAACGCAAAAATACGTTTTATCTACGCTAACAACATTGTTCGCTTTGTCCGCTAGTATAAAATATGTATTCCCTGATGTATAGACTAATTAACTAGAGATTCTTTTTGAAATTTAAAATAAAAAAATTAAAAATGGGGTTCAAAGGTTAATAAGTGCCGGCAGCTTTACCTATTTGGTATGAAGGTTCCGAATCCGGCGCAGACACAATTTTCGGAAACATGATTTTTGAAATATTAATATTTCAAAATCATGTTTCCGAAACAAAAGAGATAAAAAATGTTTTGCTTAACGTGCTGCTTAAACCTCTTCGCTAGAAATCTGAAATTTCAAATACATAAAGAAAATAGATTCGGTCGTAGTAACCGTATTTGCCTAGTAGCTATCGAATTGGTAGTTATCACCAAATTTCTGTTGAAGCAATCTAAATTTTATTGTCGTGTCAGAATGACTGTTGCTTCAGCCGAAAGGTTTTCATCACAATCGAACGATTTAGTTGTCGCGACCGAATCTTTCGATTGTCTTAAAAATTATTTGATTGAAGCAACGGATTGAACCAACTACAACGGTAGCCACGACCGAGTATGTTTTCTGGGTGTAGAGTATGGCCTAATGAACTTTTCGGAATTATAAACAAAAACTTTATTATGCGGTACAAAGAAAAAAGTGACTCCTTAATCACCCAGTCAAAACCGCTGAAGCTAGGAACATGAAAGTTTGGCATGTAGGTTCATCCTGCATCGTATACTTTCTGCTTAAAACCCTTCTGCTAAAAATCTGTAATTTCAAATAGAGTAATGGCTAATGTACTTTAAATATACTTTTTGGAATTTCCGATAAAAATTAATGAAAATGTGGTACAAAGAAGAAAATGTCCCCATAATTTACCCTGACCAAGCCGCTGACGCTAGGAACTTGAAATTTGGCATGTAGGTTCATCGCCTCCCATAAACATCCACTAAGATGGGATTTTTGGCAATGTTTACGGGGGAAAGTCTCCTTATGTCGAAAACCCTTCAGGTAATTCACTAAAGAAAAACTTTTGGAATTTATTATAAAACCATGGCTCAAAAGGGACAAATGGCCATTAATCACAAAGTTCAAACCACTGGAGCTAGGAACTTGGAATAAAGCAAACAATTTGAATGTTTAATTATTAAAGATGAAATCTTAATATATTCCGATTTAACGTCGTCTAGGATTTTTAAGTTATAGAAGATTTTGGATATTCAGAAGTTATGGGTATAAAAACTCTTAAAACTCTTAAAGAAATTTACATATTCACTTAAAACTTGTAGGTTTCAACTGCGGCAAAATTATTTACTCTTTTAAACAAATGAACACAAAAGCATGAAATTGGGAATCTGTAAAAAAATATTTGGTCTTGGACAACCAATGAACACAAAAGCATGAAATTTGGAACCGTAAACTAAATTTGGTCCTAGACGATTTTTATCTCCCGATGCTACATTTGTTTTTAAAATTTTTCAGTTTTCAATTTTAAGAGGACATCCTCAGTATGAGCCCTCAAGATTTCGAAATTATTTTGCGTAAATCGATAGTAGAAACTTTTCCACAAAAACGGTTATACTAAAATTTCTGAACGAAATTCCATGTATTTCCAAAACAATAAACATAAAAAATCTATTAAATGTGTTTTAAATCGAGTTGACTATATTTGAACCAATTTTTATATAAAAACTGACTTAAGCATAGATTTAAGTTACCCTTATTTAACAAAATAGTAAAAATTCCCAGTGGTTTAACCATTTTTGAGTGTTATTTTTCAGAACAATTTTTTTAGAACTTATTTGTTAAATTAAAATTTAAAATTTATTGTTAAAATATGATATTACCTAGTAAATGGCGTCATCAGCTTATTCGAAGTTTTCAAGACTGCGCTTTTTCTCCTTATCTGATTTTAGAATATGACCTATAGCTTGAAAGTTAAAGGAAAGTCAATGAAATTTGTATTACTCCTACCTTCACCCTACTCCCGTGGTAACGACATCCCTATCCAAAATTGGACCTTGGTTATTACCAGGAGCCTCGGAATTTTTTAGAAAACTATTCTATTTTATAAAACGGTCAAAATTTTCGTTTCTTCGGGGTATCCACAAATGTTCATAATATATATGGACCAGGGCTGGTAAAGCTTCCGCGACCCTTTTGAACAAAGAGCCCAACATTAAAATGTAATGACGCAAATGAAAGACCAAATTTTATTATTATATTTCACATCAATGTAGCATTGTTTTTGGCTTGAATAAAAATTGTGTGTAAATATGCGTCTAAACCAGTTAACTGGTTAAATTTAAAGAATGTGAATAAAATACTTTGTAAGAGTAGAAATAAAGCTGTACCTATTTTGTACATTAATTAAGAATTGTAAAAATTAAAAAAAATACTGGTTCTGAGCCAAAAAAAAACAGAAATACATTTTGTTAAATGTCATAAATTTTTCTGTTGTGCGAACAGATATATTATTTCGAGTGTAGGGTTTTGAACTCAAAAGCTTCAGTGAAGTTTTATGTGGTTTTAAATTTGAATAAAATTGTCCTTATCCTGTTTTTCGAAAAGTATAATTTTTGTATTTTTTTTTCAATTTGGATTAAAATTGCTTTACGAAAAATAAGGTTTGAGAAAAATGCTAATAAAAATTAAAAAATACATACAATGTGAATGAAGTTTTGGAGTTCAAAAGACTATTATTTTGGAACTACTAGGAATATTGAAATTTAAATATAATATTTTTGTGAAAAAATGCTATCTATTTGTGCAAAAAACTTTTTCGAGTTCTTAAAGGCAAGCATTTAATTATTTTAAGGGGATGTTTTTAACATAGGTAGACTTATTAGCCCTTCTGCGATTTTTATTTTTTTTTACATTTCATCTACTAATTGCTAGAAAGAACTTTTAAATTCAAGTTCGAAGGAACAGGGTTTAAGACAATCTGTTTCTGAAAACATTCTATCCTCTTCATATCCAAATTCCTAATAGGACCTTCTCAGTGCGCATGTTTCTATAACTAAATATTAAAATTTAATGTTTCGACGATCAAGTAATCGAATTTCCCCATTCTTATAAAATTTTTCAAAAACCAAATTTTTACTGATCTGCCCATTTTGGAAACAACTTACGTTTTAAATTTCAGATTTAGCTTAACATTTTGATTAAGATGAACACTTCTTAAACATTTTAAATGCCGGTAATACCACGTTTCAGTGGAAAATTAAATAAGTGCATTTTTAGTGTATTAGCCCACATCGCAGAAAACCTATATTTCAACTTTTTAGCCAATGATCGCAAAATGGGACTCTTTACTCGTTTCTACGTCTTTCAGTAATATATAAAAGATCCCCTTTTAGTGAAGATCTACATTTGGGCGATGTTTAATTAGTAAGTACTTTTTGGTTTGAAGAACTTTTTGGAAATAACCCATCGTGCCATGATCATGAAAGTTAATATAACATGAAACTTGTTATATGTATTCTTCAAATTTTTACAAACTTTCAGTTTTTTAGTTTTTTTAAAAATTTGTTAACATTTGCACTCAGTGTTGAATTTTTTTAAATAAAATTACTTTTTGTGGAATACGTACTTGTTTAAAAAAGAAAATAAGTATTTTTTGAAAAAAGTACTTTGATTTTGACCTTTTTGAAAAATTACTTTTTAGAATATTATGTATTTTTTTTGGAAAAAGCATTATTTTTTGGTTGCAAAATGTGTTTTTTATGGAAAATTCGCTTTTTTGGAAAAATTTCTTTGGTTTTAAATAATATCTTTTGTTTTGGAAAAGGTTCTTTTTTTTTAAAAAATACTTTTTTTTAAAATAATACTTTTTTTTGAAAAAGGTACTTTTTTAAAAAAATTACTTTTTTCGGAAAAAGACGTATCTTTGAAAAAGTACTTTTTTTTTGGTAAAAGTATTTTTTTTTTTTTTGAAAAAGTACTTTTTTTGAAAAAGTCTTTTTTCTAGTGAAAGCACTTTTTCCGGAAAAAGTTCTTTTTGGTAAAAGCACTCGTTTTTAAAAAAGTATTTTTTGTGTTTAAAAAGTACTTATTTTTGCAATAGTACTTTTTTTTAGGAAAATATAATCTGTTGGAATAAAATAATTTTTTTCGGAATACTTTTTTACCATCTCCGTTGGAATATCAAAAAGTTCCGTCTTTACAGGAGGAAATTGTATACCAAATTTTCGGTTATTTGGCCCAGTGGTCAAGGCTGGACAATGTGGCTCCAGTCAGGAAAAAAGGAGGGCTTTTCCCACATTTTGGCCATCTCCCATGGAATATCAAAAAATCCCGTCTTAGTGGAGGTCACCTTTCCAGGAGGAACCTATATGCCAAATTTAAAGTTTCTAGGATCAGGTGCTAGGCTGGGCGATGTGGAGTCAGTCAGGGTCTCACACTACTCTTTTATATATAAAGATAGACAGATGAAAAACACCGTTACTTTAAAAAAAAAAAAAGTTCCATATTGGGAAAAAACAATTTTTTAAACCCGTTATTTTGTGAAAAGTACCGTTACTTATAAAAAACTGTTACTTTTTGAAAAAAACTACTTCTTTAAAACAAAACGTTGCTTTTTTTGAAAAAAAAAACCCGCTGCTTTTTGTTTAAAACCCCATCACTTTTTTTAAACCCGTTATTTTTTTTTTTTTAAAGTACAGTTACTTTTTAAAAAACGCATTATATTTTTTTAAAAACTGCTATTTTTTCTGAAACAACAGTTACTATTTTAAACCCGTTATTTTTTTGAAAAATGTCGTTTGGTTATAAAATAAAACCGTAATTTTTTTAAAAAGCCGTTAGTTTCAAAAAACCGTTACTTTTAATTTAAAAAAATAACGGATACTTTTTTAAAAAAATGCCGTTACTTTTTAGCAAAAACGTAAGACTTTTTGCACTTTTTGGCCCTCTCCGTTGGAATATTGGAAACTCCCTTGGAAATTTCAAGTTCCAGGGGTCTAGGCTGGGCCTTTAGATTATACATTAATTACATTTTAATTAATTTTAATTTTCAATTTAATTTTAATTAATTAATTAATTATACATTAATATGAAAAAAATAATCACGAAATATTTTAACCTCTATTTGTAGACTAAGATTTTAACACGATAATAAAGTTTTAACGGGAAAAAGTGTAGAAAATTAGAACGTAATTATAACAAAATTATATTTGTAGAAAATTTAGTAGAATTCTGGTTAACGAAATACGGGACGTCAAGGTTGTTCGTTAAATCGAGATATTCGTTAAACAAAGATTTAAGTTTTTTGTTTGTTAAAAAACAAAACTATGCAATTATTATTTATATTTTTTAAATTTTTTATTTTCGTTCGACTTGTTCGTTAGAGCGTTACTTCAATATGGAAAGTTTGACATTCGTTGAATCGGGAATTTTTTCATTGAGTGTTGTTTTTTTAAATTTTTTTTAAATTTTAAATACAAAAAAAAATTTAAAAAAAGGACATTTCATGTTTGGAAAAATGAAATTTTTTTTGGAAAAGGAAATTTTTTTGTACTTTTTTTGGAAAAGTACTTTTTTGGAAAAAATATTTTTTTAGATAAAATACTTTTTTGACATTTGTACTTTTTTAGAAAAATTAATTTTTTGGAAAAAATATTTTTTTAGATAAAATACTTTTTTGACATTTGTACTTTTTTTAGAAAAATTAATTTTTTTGTACTTTTTCCGATACTTTTTGGTGCTTTTTCAAATTTTGTACTTTTCTAGAAAAATTAAATTTTTTTGTAATTTTTTTGAAAAAGGTACGTATTTTGGTACCTCTTTTTTTTTTGGAAAAAGAAACTTTTTTGGTACTTTTTTTTTGGAAAAGCTACTTTGAAATTGGTACTTTTGTCGAAAAATAAAATTTTCTTGGTGTTCATTTTTTTGTGGTAAAAAGGTAAATTTTTTGGTAGTTTTTTTTTTTTTTTTTGAAAATGTATCTTTTTTGTTACTTTTTGTTTGGAAAATGTACTTTTTTTTGGAAAAGATACTTATTTTTTGGAAAAGATACTTATTTTTTGGAAAAGATACTTATTTTTTGGAAAAAGGTACTAATTTAGGGAAAAAGTAATATTTTGAAATTGGTACTTTTTTAGAAAAAGAAATTTTTTTTGGTACTTTTTTACAATAGTTGTTGGTACTTTTTTCTAAAATTTGTACATTTTTTGGTACTTTGTTTTGGAATACGTACTTTTTTCGGTAATTATTTTTTTTAAAAATTTCGGTACTTTTTTTTCGAAAGGGACATTTTGGAAATTGGTACTTTTTTAGAAAATTTAATTTTTTTGGTACTTTTTTGCCAATAGTTTTGATACTTTTTTTTCGGTAAAATGAAAAATTTTTTGGTACTTTTTTACTTTTTCGGTACTTTTTCTCTCGAAAAATTGTACTTTTTTCCGAAAAGGGTAAATTTTTTTTATTTCTTTTTTTTTGGAAAATTTTGAAAATTTCGGTACTTTTTTTTGGAAAGTTACATTTTTGAAATTTGTACTTTTTTTGAAAATTTAATTTTTTTGGTCCTTTTTTGCCAATAGTTTTGGTACTTTATTTTTGCTAAAAATGAAAATTTTTTGGTACTTTTTTTTTTGAAAATGAACGTTTTTGCTACTTTTGCTCTTGGAAAATGTACTTTTTTCCAATGCCGTTTGGTTTTGAGTTTAATACTAAATTTATTTATAATTATTTTCTACAAACTAAGTTACAAAAATCACTTAAAACTAAAAGGAATTATATTTTATATAACACTGCATGTGGTTATTATTTGCTATGTACATAGCGCATGTGTTATCGATTCAGTATGTATGCATGTGTTTTCAACTGACCTCACGGACAGTTTTGTGATAAGTGTTCAGCGTACCTAGAATACTGTGTAAAATGCTTATCTTTACAGCAGGTCATAAATTCTGCTGTCATAAATTTATTGTTTTATTACTATACTCATAAGTACAGATTTTTGGGAAAATACTAACATTTTATGATGGAAAATTTGAAATGTAAATATGAAAATGTAAATATTAAAGATTTCTTAAGAACTATAAAAATGTAAAACAAAAATATTTTATTATTAAAATATGCATGTTCAATTCTGAACATTCTGCCGGGGGCTATTAAATTGTATAGCTAACAGCCGTCTGCGAAGTGTTATTTGATAAATGATATACACAATAAAAGCGATCATAATTACCGTTGATATACCCAGTGCAGTATGCCCGCTCAAGTGATGAAAGGTTAGGCCCCTTAAATGAACGTCTTCTTTTTTCAGTTCTGCTATATGCTTCTTTAGTTCATCAATCTCCTTGCCGTGGTTAATTACTACATTTCCTATCGGTTTCACTATGCCGGAATCATCTAGGTTAACGTCTTTCATCAGGAAATTCTCGAATCCGTTTTTTCGCGCTCTTCTAAGACTATGGGTGGCTACTAAGGTGATCTCGTCTATTCGTGCTGTACATTCTTCTTTGAGGGTGAATATCCCTTGCTGTGGCAGTTGTATGATGAACTGCTGAGAATTTGAACATTTCAAGTGAGCTGATGTATTTTTGAAAATCTTATATAGCCAATTTCCTTTGCTTCGTAGTTCTATCCAAAAAGGCATTTCGTCGACGTTATCATACGAGCAGTTGAGTTTACTGTGAGGTTTTATTGGGGATAGCTCACAGACATTAGAAGTAGCAGCTATCCAGGGAAAATTTTCTTCGCATACTATCTGATTGGTGAGAGTTTTCTTACAATCGTTTAGAATAGCTTGTGACAGATAATGATAGGAGTCTAGGTCGTAATTGTAGACGATATACGGAGCTTTGATTTTAGCTATTAACACATGACTATTCTGCTTGAATGGCACTGGGATGATCCGATAAAACTGAGATGCTTGTCTACTAAAAAGATTAATTTTCAAGTCAATAATAAGATGACTTCCAACAAAGATGCCTGTGCCATTCAGAAGATGCCATATCTCTTTGAGTTCTGTTCCAGTGTGTTGTCCAGGAAGTACATACTTGTCTGGTAAAACATCTCGAATCTTAACAATTTCTGCTTGTAAATGTTGTGGACTAATTAGAGCTGGATGCACCTTACCATGATTTACATTTAGCAATAAATCAATAGCTTCTTTTTGAACCTCATTGCATTCGTCTACTAAATCATGTATTTGTTTTGTTACCATGAAAAATCTGATTGACTCTCTGTAAACATAATAGTGCTCGTTCATGGTAGTACATATGTTTTCAATATTCGCCTTCATGCTACGAAAATGGGAATTAACTTCATCGGTTGTTCTTTTTAGTAAGTTTACTGTTGAGTCGACCACTGAAGTTTGCTTTTTTGCTAGCAGCTTGAGATCATTTTGGTTGGCTAGTAAATTTTTCATATTTGATTCAAATCTGTCGATCATCGTCATCCATAAGGCCAAAAATTATATGATAAAACGAGCCTATGAAATTCAGTGGTGAGCCTCTTTTTAGTCTTGTGTTCTTGTTGAGAAGCAGCATATTGTTTGCGTTTACCTTATCCACTTGGTATTGGATATTTCCTAAAACCGTCCAACACTGTTCTTCAAAAGTTTGCAGCCTTGGACAAATCAGTTTAGCTTTCTCAATTAGTTGCGTAGCTTCGCTAAGGACGTTGAAATATGGTTCCATCTCGTAATAAACTACCAGGTTCCAAGAAGAGGATGCTATATTTATTTGGTTAATTGGATCCAAATAAACTGCTGTATTATTTTTCATTTCCTTTACCGCAGTGCTGTTCAAAGCAGTTGATGTTAAAACCATACAAAGGTTAAGAAGAGTCATCATCACCAAAGAAGTATTAGATCTTGATTGTCGTGTGTTTGTTGTTGGGCGTTGCTCTTCACGTTGCGTCTGAATATTGTTTTGTAAATTGCTATCTTCGCTTTTCAGAGGACAAACTTTTGTTATTGGGCGTTGTATGAGACCTCCATTGGTTTTTATCTCAATTACTCGCACCTTTCCGTCTTTTCCAGCATCTGTATTTACTACTACACCCATCGGCCATTTTGCTGGAGGATCATTTTCATTTCTTATGAGGACAACCTGGTCTTTCTTCAGATTTTCAGTTTGCGACTTCCATTTGTTCCTTTGCTGAAGTGAATTTAAATACTCCTCTTTCCAACGTTTCCAAAAGTCCCTTTGCATTTTCTGAATAAGCTTCCAGCGATCAAGAGACCCAAGTCGATCTTCTGTCATGGATTCTGGGGATGACAATATTGGTCGACCAATCAAAAAATGCCCAGGTGTTAATACATCTATGTCAGCAATATCGTCGCCTGTTGAATAAAGCGGTCGAGAATTTAGCACTGCATCAATTTGGTTTAATAGTGTTGACATTTCTTCATAAGTTAGTATGGTATCCCCAATTACTCTTTTTAGATGAAACTTGAAAGACTTCACTCCAGCCTCCCAGATTCATCCAAAGTGAGGAGCTGCCGGGGGAATAAAATGCCACCTTACGCCATCAGCTTCTAAAGTTGGTGCCAATTTGTTATTATTTTTTAATGCTTTTGTTAAGTCATCATTTAGCATTTTCGTTGAGCCAACGAAATTTGTCCCGTTATCGGAATATATGTTGGAGCTTTTACCTCTTCTGGGAAAGAATCGCTTTAATGCTGCCATAAATGTTTCGGATGTTAAGTCGCTGACTAACTCTAAATGAATGCATCTTGTAGCCATGCACACGAAAACTGCCACGTACCCTTTGTAGGTTTTTTTCCTCTTCCCTTGGAGCATTTAATGTTGATTGGCCCAGCATAATCGACACCAGTGTTTTCAAATGGATATATAGCTGACACTCGAGACTCTGGAAGATTCCCCATTATTTGTGTGACAACTTCTAAAACACGTTCTAATTTATTAAGTGATAAATTCTTTTCAGCCAGATCATTAATTATATTGGTATTTACAAATGTCGCTGCTATGATCAAACTTTCTTTGGCCACGTTTACCACTGGCCATTCTGCTGCTTCTAATGCCAACCATGATGGACCATTCCACCATAAGCTATTGTTGATAAATTTGTTGACACCAATACCTCTAGATGCTGTGTCGGCTGGATTATCCTCCGATTTAACATATTGCCATGTGATATTAGTGTGTTTTTGGATGTCTGCTACTCTCGTACGAACGAATTTTTCTTTGCTCTTATTGTTGTTAAAACAAGCAAGCGTGATCTGTGAGTCGCCCCATCCAAATATGGAACCACGCCAATTCAGGATGGTAA
Organism: Delia radicum; assembly: GCA_021234595.1. NCBI lineage: Eukaryota > Metazoa > Arthropoda > Insecta > Diptera > Anthomyiidae > Delia > Delia radicum. The sequence continues at coordinate 172,514,959 of CM037854.1, read as the reverse complement.
CTATTTTAGCAAGCAGTTTAGCCAATAAATGAGCACCGCAGAGCTCTAATTTGGGAATAGTCTTCCTGTTCTTGATAGGATTCACCGTTGTTTTTGATGTGAGTAATGTCACCTTTTCGCTCACTTTAATATATACTGCTGCAGCATAAACACTGTCCGACGCGTCAGAAAATCCATGCAATTGGGCCATGTCGTTTGTTGTCGTATAAACCCATCTCGGAATTTTAAACGTCTCCAACTGTTGTAAACTAAGAATATACTGCTGCCACTCGTCCTTGAATTCTTCTGACAACGGAACGTCCCAACTGAGACTTGATGACCATAATTTTTGAATAAACAGCTTGCCTGTTACTATCACTGGTGACAACCACCCTAAAGGATCAAATATTCCTGCTAATGTCGCTAGAACTTTTCTTTTGGTGAATTCTTTTTGAACAATATTAATCTTGAACAAAAATGTGTCTCTTATCGGGTCCCAATGAAGACCTAGAGTTTTCACCGTTTCGTTTTCTTCTATTTGTATAATCATATTCTTCTCGATGCTGTTGATGATTTGATTGCTGTTTGAAACCCATTTACACAAACTGAAACCATATTTTTTCAGTTCATTAGAAACTTCAGTTTGGTTTCTTCGGCACTCGTTATTGGCTCCAGTCAGCAAGTCATCCATGTAGGAGTCATCTTTGATAATGGAGGACACCTCATTACTTGTAGTTTTTGTTCGCTCAGCAATATCTGCTAACACTTTGGTTGCCAGAAATGGTGCAGCTGCTGTACCGTACGTTACTGTGGTTAGCTTGTGCTGTTGAATTCTCTTAGTGCTGCATTCTCTCCAAAGTATTTGTTAATATTTTTGTTGATCTTCGGCAATCCCGATCTGCCGGTACATCTTTTCAATATCTGCCGATATTACGTATTTCCACATACGCCATTTTAAAAGTATATCAAAAATGTCCTTTTGCAACTTAGGACCCACCATCACGACGTCATTTAGGCTTCGACCATTTGTAGTTTTGGCCGATGCATCAAAAACGACGCGTAGCTTTGTAGTTAAACTCGACTCTCGAATGACAGCTTGATGTGGTAAAAAATAGCCGTCTGATGATGATTTAACTTTTTTAATATGCCCCAGGTTGATATGTTCGTTTATAAAATTTGTATAATCTTCTTTCAGTTGGGGTTTTCTCTAATCTGAGTAAGCGAGCCATAGCCTGTTTCTTAGAATAACCAAGCGTATTATCTTCTTTAAATGGAATTTCAACAACATACCTGCCATCACTTTCAAGTTTGGCTGTTCTGGTAAAGTGCTCCTCACATCCATTGGCTTCCATAACATTTTCAACGTCAGGCTCCTCAAATTCTCAGAATGTGTTTAGATCCGACATATTTATAGTTGTGACAGCAGATATTACGGATTTTGTAGTTTTGTACCTTTCTTATGACGCCATTCAAAATTATTTGTGGATACAAATCTAAGCCAATAACTACATCTACGCGGCCTGGTTGATCAAAGTTGGAATCAGCTAAGCGGATATTTCCCCAACAGTTCTTCATGTTGGAAATAGGCTCGGTAGTCGTAACAGTTGAGCAGTTTCTTCAGAGATTACCGTTTGTTCTGAAGCACAATCAATCAAGGCTCTTAGAATTTCAGGATGCCCTTCACGATTTTTTAATTTGATCATATCTGTTGCGAACAACGCACTTTTTTGTGGTGTTGTATTATGCGTTACATTAGATGATACTTTTCTGACCTCCATGTGAATAAGTGTGTGGTGTGGTTTTTTACAAGTGCCACACACCCAATCTTTAACGCAACTTTTGTTGGTATCGTGCAACAAACATCTGTTGCAAAGTTTATTGCTTTTCGTAAATTCAATTCTTTTACTAACCTCTTGATTTTTAATTTTTTTGCAGATTGTTATATTATGTCCCGAATATTTGCAATAAGCACAAACTTGAGTTTTCTCAAATTTCTTTGAGTTGTTGTTTGAAGAATATAACAGCTCAAGAAAATCTAATACTGATTGCAACTGCTGTACATCATTCGGATTTTCTAACAGTTGATCATCAGCCCCTGAACCACCATCACTATTCTTTTTTATTATATGGATACTTTCGTTAATAGTATCTATAAATTGTTTTACTTCCTCCTCTCCTTCTTTTAATTTTGGAAGTGATAATAACTTTTCAATGTTATCTGTTTTCTATTATTCTCAAATCTGTTTTCGAGCAGCTCCCAGATGCGACTATAATTGTGTGCGGAGCCATCTATTAAGTGATGCACCATCTTCAGTGCATCGCCTCCAAGTGAAGCTTTTAAATAAAGGAATTTTGTGGTCACACTGCATTCCTTTCGGTTGTGAACCAATTCCTTAAACAGGTCACTATAAATAACCCATTTGTTTTGCTCTCCAAAAAAATTAGGGCTTTCAATTTTTGGTAGCGGATATTCAGCCTCTTTTACATTGTTTGAAGCTTTTTTGATCCTCTCTTCGACTGCGTTGATGGCGTCTGCGATGCGAATTCTCATTTCTTGGTAGAACTTCGACACATTGAACGCCTTATTTTCTGATTGCTGAACCGTTTCAACAATTGCCTCAGATTTGATCTGTAGTCTTGTCAGAATCTTTTTTAATTCTATCGACTCCAAATTTTGCCAGTCGAAGGATTCATGTGAGTTAATATATTCATTTAACTCCTTATTTTGTTCCCATATAGGGTTTGTAACCGTGGTAGCCGCACTGGCTATTGTAGAGGTTACTTTTGCATTTGTTCTGGCCTCAGTGATTCTCGATTTGAGGTCGTCAAAGACTTTGTCACTTATATAACTGTGACTTGCAATTTGAGGAAACTTTAGGAGAACACTGTGATTTTTCTCGAAGTCCGTCCATTTTTCATCAATTGTTAATGAAAATGGCTCTGAACTGACGAGATTTATAATCTCCTTAAATATTTCTTGCTGCTTCAACAGTAATTTTTATTATTTTGTGCAACGGATTTTTTATAATCTCCAATGTTTTTTGGCACTGATTTTTTTTTCTCTCGAAGGACCACTTGTTAATAAGACTAACCGATTGCCTCAGCTAAAATAAGTAACAACGAACGGTGTGAGCCGTTTGGTTTTGAGTTTAATACTAAATTTATTTATAATTATTTTCTACAAACTAAGTTACAAAAATCACTTAAAACTAAAAGGAATTATATTTTACATAACACTGCATGTGGTTATTATTTGCTATGTACATAGCGCATGTGTTATCGATTCAGTATGTACGCATGTGTTATCAACTGACCTCACGGACAGTTTTGTGATAAGTGTTCAGCGTACCAAGAATACTGTGTAAAATGCTTATCTTTACAGCAGGTCATAAATTCTGCTGTCATAAATTAATTGTTTTATTACTATACTCATAAGTACAATTTTTTGGGAAAATACTAACATTTTATGATGGAAAATTTGAAATGTAAATATAAAAATGTAAATATTAAAGATTTCTTAAGAACTATAAAAATGTAAAACAAAAATATTTTATTATTAAAATATGCATGTTCAATTCTGAACAATAAGTTTATATTAATAAAAATATTCCACCACCTTTTGAAAAAAATATTTAAAAAAGTTAAAGATATATTATATATTTCTCTATATGACGTTTAACAAGGAAGTAATAAAATTCAACTGAAATTAAATCTAGTACAATATAAAGGGTGTGTTTTTGTAGAGGAATAGAACTTTGAAATGGAATAAAACAAAGATGAAGTTTTTAAATTAACATGCAATTTACTTTATTCGAAAGATAATCTTCTGGCATTATAATTTAAATATGACTTCTGGCATATGACCGCCACTGCTGTCTCGAACGTAGTCTACTCTGGAGGTCCAATTTTCGATGACCTTTTCCAACATTTGTGGCCGTATATTGGCAATAACGCGGGAAATGTTGTCCTCCAAGTGGTCAATCGTTTCGGGCTTATTGGCTTAGACTAGCGACTTCACATATCCCCACATAAAATAGTCCAGCGGCGTTAAATCGGACGATCTTGAAGGCCAATTCAAGGGTCCGAAACGTGAAACTATGCGGTTACCAATCGTTTCCTTAAATAAATCAATTGTGGCACGAGCTGTGTGACATGTTGCGCCGTCTTGTTGAAACCACAGCTCCTGTACATCATGACTCTATAGACTGATTGGGGTCTTCCTCTACGCTACGCTCTACAGCAGCAATAACTTCTTCTTTTTATTATTTAGAGTAAACGTGGTGCGAAAACGTTTCATAGTTAATCGAATTAATTGCTCTGATGGGCGATTATGTTGACCGTAAACTAGACGTAGTGCACGATACGTATTTCGAAGAGAACAATGATCTCAAAATAAATTTGCACAATATGGAATCGTTTTTCAGGCGTCAGTCTATTCATGTTGAAATGCCAAACGAAACTAAACATAAATCAATTGACAGCTGACATAATGGCCGCCAGTTAAAAAAAGTGATGCAAGTTTTATACCTGTATAAAAAACACCCTTTACTAATAAAATAAAAATAAAATGTAAATTTTTGAAAAGTTAAATGATCATAAGAGACTTATATAAATAGAAAACAAAAAAATTTTTGAAAAGGCCTATAGAGAATCAAAATACCTTTAATTCAAGGTACATATCATTTAAATCCCCAGAAGTTTTCAGATTTAAAAATTGTTTTAAAACACGAAAAGGAATGTCAAACAATTTAAAGTTTCTGATAGAAAAGCACTGGTAAATCTATTACAGAAAAGCAGGTGTCATATAGGCTTTATGAAATTACATATTAATAATTTTGTTTAAATATGTGTTCATTAAAATATGTAAAAAAGAACATATATCACAATTGGGTCAACAAATATTAAAAAGGCATCTCATATGAGTTTTTTATAAAAAACAAAGCATTGTTGCATCTTCATATCATATTATGTAGCATATTTAAATCTGAAATTGCAATAGTTTAATATTTCTTTAATTCATAAAATCTAATATGTCATATACGTTAGGATGTCCCTTAATTTTTTTTTTTTTTTTAAAAAGAAGCAACGCTCAGGAAATTCTTCCTATTAATTAATGTGTTGCTTTCTTTGGAAAGGGGATAGTGGAGAGATGAAAGATGAAGGGCTTCAAACATGGCAACACTGTAATTGCGCGAGATGATAAATCTTAGAACAGTTGTTGCTCGCCACCTGATGTAGATTTGGCGAATTTATTGAAGCTTTTTGTTTCATAGCCCTGATTCATTATTTTACTTCGGTGGGGTTAAGTGCTATGGGAACACCGAAGGTGCGCGCAGCGATACATATAAGTGATAGAAAACTCATACATATTATTTTTCTAAATTGATGTTGTCGTCACCGGGAATCGAACGCGGGACCATCTGTGTAACAGTCCAACGCGCTAACCATTACACCACAACGCCCACAAAATGACGATTTTTCGATTTTCGTTCATGATGAAAGAAATCAATGTTTTATTTGCTGCAAGACGCTGCAAGACGGCCGAAAATGGACCATTAAAAAATTTACTATTATTGAAAATTCAAAATTTCGAAAAAATTTCCTTTTTATCTAATTTTCTATTTAATATACTCAAAATTATTCAGATATTGAATTCTGACTTCATCGGATATCATTAACACAGTTTTGTCAGGAATCTAAAATCACCCACGAATTTGATAAAAATGCAGAAACGTCTTTTTTTTTAATAAATTAAATTAAAAGATTTTATAAAATGCCTAGTTTACAGATGTCGTTTGCTAAACAAAAAAAAAAATAAATTGAAAAAATGATGAAGTTGCTTATAAACCATCCGAAAATTGTATTATAAGCGGATGCTTCACCGCAAATATTCCCTTTTATCCCTTCATCGTTATTATGGCGTTCGCAGTCATTTCCAAGAATAAGGTCATTATTATCGGATACATTAAAATTCGGATCTGCCAAATCCAGGTTTGAACGGTTTGAGCAGGTTGGAACAACGAACGTTGACGATGGAATAAAGTTTGTAACTTTTTGCAAAATTACAGCTGTATCGTTGAAGCGAAGGTTGTAGCTTTCTGAAAACATGACAATATCACATTCTTAGTAGAGGTTTGACTATGTCCTCCAATTCCCGAAACTTCAAAATGGGATTTTCGTGTAGGTAAAAAGAGGCTATTATTTACCTGAAACCCGGGATCAATCAAAGCACTGAATGTAAAAAGTTGTCCCAGGTGGTCAATTTTAACCATAGCCATGCGTAGAAGAACGTTAGCATTATTAGAAGAGTGCTTAGCCTAAATTGCAGAACAAGTTTTCACTTGAGAAGTAGCTGGAAATTCAACTCGATTACTGTCGTTCAAAGTTTTCCTCTGTGACGAAGTTAGTACATAAGTTTTCTCATCCATTAGGTTTGATGACTTAATAGGAAAATTTTTGTGAAGCAGCGAATGGTGTGTTCATACAATGCATACATGTATTCTTACTCTAGCAGTTTGACTTAATATGTCCCAATGAAAGGCAGTTATTGCAATAATGATTCTTGAATACAAAATCGACCCTTTCCTGAATAGAAAGCCGCCGAAACTTTTTACAAACCCTTAAACTCCTATTCACAGATCATGCGGAGAACGTTTAGTCTTTCCTGAGAGATATATGTCTGAATTGTTTACTTGTGACCTCCCAATCATATCTATTATTAAGAAATTTATTCATCGTATCGGACCATGTTGGTAGCTCACGGGTTGACTTTAGGGACTGGTACCATAAAAACAGTTTATGTTCTGGCAGTTTCATTGAAACTAAATTAATCAAAATAGGGTCCCAATCTTTTGTGGAAACATTTAGGGGTTGAAGCACCGATACACAGTTGTTTACGAAAGATTGTATTGATACTCATAAAATTGAATTTATTGGAGTTCAGATAAAACTGATAAGTAAACGTGTTTTTATAACCTGTTCATATATTCCCCCAAAATCTGATAGTTCACTATATTTTGAGCATTTGAGGTGTATTAAGTCAGTCGTGTTAAGAGCAAATCCTGAAGATTCAATTTTTGTTTTTGGCGATTTTAATCTACCTTTGATCTCTTGGACTTTTTTTTCTGATTCCTTCTATTATTCACCATTAAAGTCAAATGAATGGATCGATGAATTTCTGGAAAATTTATCTGAGCTTTGCCTTTTTCAAATTAACGGTATTTATAACAATATTGGAAGATTGCTGGATTTAGTGTTTGTTAATGAACCTGCAGACTGCTCTCTAAAACGAACTGATCCAATTACAAAACCTGAGGACTGTTACCATCCTACTATTGAAATCAGCTGTGATTTACCACTGGTACTTAATCGTAAAAAACTGGACAAACCCGTAAAAACTTTCTGTTTTAAACGTGCTAATTACAACGATTTAAATTTTCTTCTATGTAATACAAACTGGCTACAACTGTTATCAATTTCCAACAATTCTTTAACTGCTATTGGTGACATGATTAATATTTTTTATGAAACAATTTTTACGTATATGGAAGATTGCATCCCAAAACAATACGTTCGTAAACTTTCTGGCCCGCCGTGGAGCTCTAAACAATTATCGAGAATCAAAAATTTAAAAAATAAACGTTATAAAAACTACAAGAAATCTGGTTCTCTTACAGATTATGGTAAATATTCAGTTACACGAGCTGAATATCACTTACTTAATACGAAATTATATAATGAATATCTAAACAATATGAAACTAAATTTTAAACGAGATCCGAAAGCGTTCTATAAATTTGTTAATTCAAAGCGGAAGTCTTGTGGATATCCACCTGTCATGAAATATTTATCTAATGAGTCTAGTGATGATTTACTGATAAGTGACATGTTTGCCGATTTTTTTGCAACTACGTATTCTGATGCTCGCTATGATGATTCTGTCAATTATCCAATCCCTTTAACTGAACAACAGTCGTTATCGTTTTCACTTCTTACCACTTCAGATATAAAAAAATGTATTAAAAGCTTAAAATCTTCATTTTATCATGGACCTGATGGCATACCCAGTTGCTTGCTAATTAATTGTGCTCATGCTTTAGCTACTCCTCTATCGATTATGTTTAATGTATCCATCAAATACGGTTATTTTCCTAAACAGTGGAAGGAGTCCTACATTATACCTTTATTTAAATCTGGTAATAAATCGGCGGTAACAAATTATAGAGGTATTGCTAAATTGAGTAATATCCCAAAACTATTCGAGAAATGTTTAACAGAACAACTATGTCATAATATCTCCTCCGTATTGTCACCATTTCAACACGGTTTCCGAAAAGGTTGCTCTACAACTACAAACCTGTTACACCTTACAACTTTAGTTAACCGGGGATTTACCAAAAGCCAACATACTGATGCTATTTATACAGATTTCAGCAAAGCCTTTGACAAAGTAAATCACAATCTTCTTGTAAAAAAGTTATCTTTAATGGGTTTCACAAACAACGGTTTGGATTGGATTAAATCTTATCTAAGTAACAGAAAACAACGCGTTCTATTTAACAATTCTTTATCTAAGAATATTGATGTTAAATCAGGAGTACCTCAGGGTAGCCATCTTGGACCTATTTTGTTTTCGTTATTCATTAATGATCTACCGTTAGTGATTAAATTTTCAAATGTTTTAATGTACGCTGATGATGTGAAAATCTTCCATAGCTTCGATAATTTTTCTGATCACATATACCTTCAGGAAGATTTGGACAGTCTTAACGAATGGTGCAGTTTAAACTTAATGGAGTTAAACCTGAAAAAATGCAAACATATGAGATTTTTCAAAAAATTCTGTGTTCCCGATTTCTACTCTTTAGGGGGCTATCAGTTGGAGTTAGTTGATACCTTTAATGACCTTGGTGTTCTTTTGGATCCTAAATTAACTTTTATACAACATATTACTTTGACTGCAAATAAAGCACGCGGTGTGCTTTCATTTATCAAACGATGGGCAAAAGAATTCATTGAACCGAATATCACAAGGCAACTCTATACTTCCCTTGTAAGACCAATTTTGGAATATGGTTCCATAATCTGGGATCCTCAGGAAAATGTTCGTATCCAACTAATTGAGTCCGTCCAAAAACAATTTTTGCTATTCTGTTTACGGAGTTTTTATTTGGGGGCTGCAGCTGATCTTCCATCCTACACTACTGGCTCGCATCAAGTTGCCAACCTTGGAAAGCCGAAGAAAAATGATGAATGTTACGTTTTTATTCAAGCTGATTAATGGTGAAATTTGCTCGGAATTCCTCGTCAATAACCTGTTATTCAATGTTCCTCAACGCCCTACGAGGTACTATATTCCTCTATTTATTCCATTTCACCGTCAAAATTATGCTGATGCTGATCCTCTTTTACGAATGAGCAATGATTTTAATAATTTTTATAATTGTATCGATTTTTCAAAAAATGTTAACTTTGTTAAACGTAGTATAATTTTAACTTTGAATGTCTGATTTCTGTTATATTATGTTAGGTATCTACTTATGTAATTTTTATGATATTGTCTGTAAGGATTTTTTCCATAGACTAAATAAATACAAATACAAAAGTATGGAACTACTATGAGTAAAATTCTCGTTGCACAATGGAAAGCGCTTAACGATAGCGTCTCCTCTCATTTTATTTCTTAAGTGAAATGGCTTTTCCACATCAGAAAGCCTTGGATGATTTACGTATACTGCGGTAAATATATCCCGGGAAGATGGCCACTCTTCGAAGCCACCTGAGAAAATTTCGGTGTCTCATGGGGGTAAGTAATTTAAGAAAAGCACCGGACGCTGTGAGTGGCACATTATTAGCTGTTGTTATATTGTCTTCAACATAGTGCGCATTGTTGCGAATCACCTTTAATATATCAAGCAGTTGAGACCTGCATAGAAAATATGCATCGGAACAGCTACAGAACTTGCTTTTAGCTGATTCCTTGAATTTCGCAGATATGTCTGTGTCAGGAGCAATCATGACACTCTCATAACACATTTGCAATTTATACCACTTGTCCAGTTCCTGGAATTTTACCTACAATAAGGTAACGGTTATCATTACCAAATTTGGAACAAACAACTACTAAATTATAGGAGTTGAAAATGAATTGTTCATTGATACTATCAGTAGGTATGCATCTCTGTGTATGCATATTATCATTTAGAGTAAACGTGGTGCGAAAACGTTTTATAGTTAATCGAATTAATTGCTTGCTAACTTAAAGTTCTATACCTGTATAAAAAACACCCTTTATGTGCAATAATATTAATTGAAAGCTAAATTTATTATGCTAAACAAGTAAGTAAACAACTGGTTACCAGTGTTGAAATTTTAAACTAATGGGTTTTTAATGAGGGGATTTTTCCCTGATCTGCAATATTCAAGATTGATCCGTATTTGATTACACGACAGTGTTAATTATTAAATCATTAATTTAGAACAACAGTAAATATAAACTAACAGAGGGGTCTGTGTTAATAGATAAATAAATCAGTTTACTCTTTAACTGGTAGTAGTATTTTTAATATTAAATTTAAAACAAATATTTCGAATAAATCCACTTGTAGTTGATGGTGCGTTTGTTAAATCATGTGGGTTATCTACGAGGGCGGATCAAAAAGTCCGTGACTTTTCGAACTTCCCTCGTAGTTATATGAAATACAACACTGCTCCCATCAAGTACCACCTGTTAATAGACTACTGTCAAGTTCCGTCATTTACTTTGCGTTTACAGCTGTTCAAAACATGCAACCTCGTGGATTTTTTTAAAAATGGAAAAAGTGAATTTCGAGTGCTCATTTAACATTTATTTTTTGCGAAAAAAAACATCAATTAAACCAAGGAAAAGCTTGATAAATACTCTGCACCATCGCTTTCAATGGTAAAAAATATTCTTAATATTCTGCAAATGTTCTACTTTAAAAATTTTCCAAGCGATTTCCAAATTTTTCCACAAATGTAATTTTAATACTCACAGGGATGTATGTTATTTTCTTTTTTTTTTTTGTTTAATCCATACTATCGGCAGCACTGACCTAGTAGTATAAAAATTATAATTGTGTACAATAAAATTAAATTATTGGATATTTATTGCTCCTTTGAATTCCAAGTTATTAAACTTTAATAAGGAGCTGGATCTTAATTTTTCTTTGAAGGATCATGTACAGTATTAGAGGATTCTTTCATCCTATATTGGTTAATAAAATTAAGAAGGAATCTTAATTTAGAAATTGTAGCGTATTCAGAAAAAAGACACGTGTATTTAAGTAGATGCATATAGATGAGAATTAAATCCAAAAAAAAATTTACTTAAAAAACTAACCAGATCTTAAGCCTACGATTATATGTGATTTCTTTTTTACCACACTCTGAACTCGTTCACATGGTTGTACATTGTAGTAATTCAATTTAATGTACAATAAACGTATGATTATAATTTTAATCGAAAGTGAGGGCAATACTGTTTCAGTATTACATTTAAATTCAAATAGAGGTTTAAATCAGTAACAATAACAATTTAGTATATATATTATCTAATAGTTTGATGTCCGGGACATGTCCCTTTGACCGTAGGGAGTGGTTTTAAGAATTGGTTTAACAAAAAACTCTTAGAACTTTTTTTTAAAGCAAACCAGTTTGCAAAATTAAAAATAAGAAAAATCTCGCGAAACAATCTATTTCATTTAACAAGATATACTACACTGAGAGAATTATCTGCATGATATCAATTGATTTGTATTGAAATTCGTCCATTGAAACTTTTATTTAAATTAATGCAATTTTTCATAAAATTTTATGAAAATTTTATGAAACGATGCAATTGATTTCAGGCTTTTTTCTCAATTCCCTTTAAAAGTTGTTTCCTAAAGTCATACCCGAAGTTTCTAAAGTACGCTGATTTTTTGCTTCCAACAACCGTGACTTTATTTGACAATCTTCCTTTGCTCTTCATTCTTTACTATAAAAATAAAAAGTTTGATTAAAAGTTTTCCAAGTTTCGTGGAAATTATACAACTACATAAAATTAACGACAATTTTGTCAAACCGCTTAGGTAAATGTTCGAAGTGATATATATGTAAATAAGTCGAAGTTTTTTTGTATAATATTGCAAGTTTCCCAGGTTCAATAAACTATTTATTTTTGTAAAAAAAAATACTTCCATTATATTTCAAATAATATTTTCATTAAAAGTAATAATTTATTTAACAACAAATAACACTTTTTAAAATAAATATACTTACAAACTAATCTAAATACCTAGAAGCAGTTATCCATGATGTGTTTACGATGTCCAACATCTTAAGAAGTTTCCAAATTCTGCGTTGTAATAAATCTAACATATTGTGCCTGAAAAATGAAACAATACAATTAGAATTTAGATTTTTATTTCGAAAAATATACTTGTAGCTTATTTTATTTTCCAAATTTCATCAATGTCAATTTAACATAGCATGTTTTGTATTATTGATCATCAAAGTAAAATTAAACTACCAAAAAAAACAAGCTTGTGTAATTCAACAAAAATACAGTTTAGCATATTACAAAGGAATTTTCGACTTTATATTGCTATCAATTTGAAATTTAGCAACGAAAGCCAAATTTACAGAAAAAATCTGGTGTGTACAAGTAAAATTTTTATCAGGTCATTTATCCAAAGTTTTTCTTTTCAAAAACATCTAATCAATTCAAAAGCCGAATATGAATGAAACAACACAACAAGAGTGTGAATGAGGATATAGATAAACGTCAAATAGAAGCATGAAAAACGAAAACCGTGCTTCTTTTCCTAACCCGCTTGTTTCTCTACAACGTTCGCCAACAAACAAGAATTGCATGCAACAGAATCTTGTGAAAAAGTCATCGCATATTTTCCACATTCACAATACAAATACAAAGAAAAAAATCGTTGCAAAATTATTGAGCATATCAATTAATTGTGTTTTTCTCATGAATTATGCAAATAAAAGCAGAATAAAGTAAAAACTTGGCAAAATCTTACTTGTTTTTGCATTATTTATGCGAACAAACGTTATTCGTTACCAGTTATTTCGCAACGATTTTTGTTTGTGTATTTCTATTGTAAATGTGTGAAAAAAATACTAATACAAAATGTTACAATGTAAAATGGGCTTTAGTTAAGCCTAGAATTTTGTGTTTCAGATGTGGTTTATATTGTTTTTTAAATTTGGGGTAACCCAGCCTGGTTGATCAGTTAAACTAAAGTATAATGCTTTGTTTTTATTGGAGGCGTTTTCGACGTGTTTTGAAACAAAACATGTTTTGCATACATTTTTTTTTAACCAAAACACATGTTTTGCTCAAAACATGTTAGTGAAAACAAAGTATAAAAAACACCTGTTAGACTATAATTTAAGTGATCCTTAATTAAGCCTATGGGAAATATGTTTTATTAGATAAACAATTTTTAATTCTGTCTTAGTTTTTTAAAAAACTCAATGTAATTTTAGCCAATATTTCAATGTAAGTATTTTAAGTCAAGGTTGAATTTGTTTTAAACCGTTGTCGCAATTTACAAATTAATTCTGTAGGAATCCGACTTCTTCTCCGAAAGAAAATGTTTTTAACAATTTTAAAGCATGTTCAAGTGGAAATGTTAGATCTACCTAGCTGGAACTAGTTTCAGAAGCTGTTTTAGTGAGTACCTCTTCTACTTTGGAGCTATTAAATCGACACTAGACCGGGTTATAAAGAAAAATAATTTGTTATACAAGTCGTTCTTCGAAAGTAGCATATTTAAAATGGTAACACTGGTAGATTCTTAGGGCAAAAACAATGTAACTTTAAATATTTATTTCCACTGAACATTTGTAATAACCAGGTTTAAAATGACAAATGTTAATAATTTCACTAAAATACAGCAAAATTTTCACAAAAAGGCAAAAATGGCACAATTCCAAAAATTGCTTAAAATAACGTTGATTTAAAGTTTTTTTTTGAATATATAAAAAAAAAAAACAATACTGAAGAAATTTACAGTTAAAGTGCTTAATTGTTGTAATAACTACGCATTTGATTCTGATCGTTTACTTCATACATTTTATTTATTATTTCTTTTTACTGTCTGCATTGTAATTAAAACATCGCAGGATAATTGATATTTAACAAAAAAAAAAGCAGTTTGTATTTTTATAGATAGAAAACCAAAGAAAAACATTTTAGAGTACACACTAAAAATTTCCAGAGGGAATACAATAAAAGCATACTTAGAAACATTTTTTTCGTTAAAATTGTGTAGATTTGATCAAGTTTCGTTTAAATCATGCACATCATTTTGTTAATTTTGTACAATTTTCTTAAACTACTTTTCACATAAGAAGTCATTTCATACATTATAAAATATTACTTAAGCCGATATGACACCTGCTTTCTTGCAGCAACTTTACCAGGGGTTTTCTATAAAATGTTTAAAAAAAAACAAAACGGAATGTCAAACAATTTAAAGTTTCTGATAGAAAAATCCTGGTCAAGTTCCTGCAATAAGCATGTGTTCTACAGGTTTTAACATTTTCATCTATTTTTTCAACTGTTCCTATTATGCTAAATCTTTACAAAGTTTATAAAGTTAATCTCATAAAAATAGCAATAACTGCTTACTGAAGCACTAAACAAGGCGATTAAATATTTTTGACAGTTAATCTAACTTTATCTTACCACGCGAGAAAAATCATATTGCAGCCATTAATGTCAACAAAGCCATCACAACCAACAAAGTAATCAAGTGAAAATCCTTTGCAAGTTTTTTTCAAACCCAGGAACAGGTTTCATCAAACCAAAAAAAAATGTCATTTTGGATAAATTTTTGTAACTAGCTAACTAGTTTATGGAGCCAGTGGTAGTATCCCTCGAACATGAGAATTAAAATTTTCTAGACATATACAGAAAATGACAAAAGGACGAATTTTTGCGTCTTTTAAACCTTTTAAGAAATTCTTATGTCTTCTTAACACACTATCTTACAACAAAATCGACATCAGGTTCATACAGGAATGTCATATTAGTTAAAATAACAGGTTCTTATCTTAATGGCTGCAATATTATATATGACTATTCCCGCATAGTCGTTGCAGTAATAATATGAAAATTAATCGAATATAGACGAATTAATATAAATTATGTAAACTTTGTTGGTTCATTCACACAAATTAATTTCAAAATAAATAATTCCTTTAAGAAAACTATGTTTGCCTTCTTGTACACCCATGCAATTTTCCATCATAAAATCTAGCTTGGGGTGATAAATTAGAGAATTCAAATGGGAAGACTCTATATAGCTGGCTACAAGATTACACCTTGGATGCGGTTAGGCTCTCTGATAGATTTCCGTATTTCCCTCTGGGCTCCTTTTTTTGGATCACTTCCTAATTGTTCATAAGATTAACAATGACACTCCCAACTATACTATGTCAAGACTTTTATCATTTCCGGACCATTTACCACTCAAAATGGATCTCCAACTTGAACATTTTGATTTTTGCTTACTATGCCCAAGTTATTTTACCTCATTTAAGAACATCAACTGGGACGAATTTTGTAATGATTTGGAAATATTTATCCTGACTATAATGCCGCCGAACAATAGAAACTTGCGAAATATTGAGATTGATGAATTAATTAAAGATTTTACATCAATAGTTAACATAGTATCTAACTCACATTCTGAAAAGTTTGAATTGAAAAATAAAATATATATCTCTGATAGAATTTAAAATTTCTTCCGAATAAAACATAGGTGGCAAAAAAACTTTAAAAAACTTTTCCAAAGAACCGGAAATAGACTTAACCCTTAGTACAACATTCTCTCAAAACAAATGCAGCTTTTAAAAACTACTATACTAGAGCTTATAAACATAGAACCAGCAGATATATTTTGTAAGCGTTTGGAGCGTATTAGGCTGGCTTAAGTGCCTTTAAAAATATTTATGGAATCAATGACGTCACCATTTTAGTCAATGACGTCACCATAACAGATGATATTGAGAAGTGCGAATTGTTTCGTAGTTATTATTGCTCTGTCTATGAGATAAAATCCCGGCTATCGCAGTCGATGCCATCATTTACTTGTTTCATAATGCCCTTAATTCTTTAAACTGTGAAGATTTGTACCACTTTGTAAAGGTGGACACATTCATAGAAGTAGTTTGTAAAATCAACAATAAATCATCTAAAATTGATGGCACTGAAGTTCTTATCAACAATATACAACAACTAGCTTAAATAATGGATAACTTCCGATTGACTGGAAAAGGCTAAAATCCTTTCAATTAAGAAAAAAATGGAAGTGTGAGAATGGAAGAATTTCGTACAATTGCCCTGCTCTCATACATTGGCAAAATCTTAGAACACATCCTCAAGCAAAAACTAGAGGACGATTTCATAACCGATCCTTTCACTAGCTATCAATTTGGCTTCCATCAGTTCCACTAAATAGTCCACGCTTTCACGATTATATAACGACAAATCTAAGAAATCAGGTTTGTACCATGTCAATTTCTCTTTACATACAAAGGCACTTGATACCGTATGCCATAAGGGAATCTTATGTAAATTAGTTGAGCTTGGTGTCGATCCATTTTTGTTAAAACTTATTTTTGTGACAGAAAATTTTGTATACAGATCAATGATTCATATTCTGATTCTGGAGTTGTGAAAAGCGGTGTTCTACAAGGTTGCGATTGTCTCCAATCCTGTTCAATATTTTTCTTCACGATTCCCACACGAGAGAACTGACTCAAAGGCCATCTTGTATGCAGATGACTGCCTCATCTCCTATAAGAGCAACAGAAAAAGCTTCAACACCATCTTCAAAGCATTAATGAATATTTTAAAGAATGAGGAATTCATGTAAATTCGGCTAAATCCGAGGCAATATGAATAAGAAATGCTCCTGGAAAATGTTCACAGCACGTTGTGCCGGAAAGCAAGAACCTTGTTATATCCCTTGAAACCCTTAAGATTCCTTTCAAGAACAATATTAAATGTTTGGGTGTTCATTTTGTTAAGATGCTGAAATTTAATAATCTCGTAGACTCCTCTGGATGAAAGCTAAGCAGATTTCATGAATGCTCTCAAGATTACTGCGACATCTGCTTCATTCTGCGTATATCTTTCAATCTGGTTGTCGTCCACACTATTGATGTGCATATCAGCACAATTTTTTTTTAGCAAAATAAATTAGTAAAACATTAGTATAATATTAGTAGAGCATTAGTATAAAACAGTTAAGTGCTGAATAAGTATAACAAAAATTTTAGCTGAAACACACAATTTTAGCAAAAAATTTGCTAAAAAATAGTATACCTGATTAACAAGACGTTTTACTAACTTATTTTTTTTGAGTGTACACCCGAGCAAGCCGTGGCGGTCATATGCCAGAAGTCATATTTAAATTATAATGCCAGAAGATTATTTTTCGAATAAAGTAAATTTCATGCCAATTTAAAAAATTCAGCTTTGTTTTATTCCATTTCAAAATTCTATACCTCTATAAAAAACACTATTTACTATACACATTTAACAAACATAAACGTGATAAAAGCCTGAAACATATTTTGCAAGCACTTTGTATCAAAAAATTATTAAATGTCTTAATAAAATACTCTCTTGTAAGGTAAAATGCTCGCTATTTCATAACCGTACAACCGATTTAGGTCATTTATGTATTTTGAAAGGAAGGAAATCCTAGTTTTAAATTATCTAAAAAAAATTTAAAAACGTATATCACATATTTATTTTTTTTTTTCATCAAGTTATTATTTTCACAATATAGGGTTGTTATTTTAGTTAAATAAAGTTTTTATTAAAATCTATAATTTGCTTATAAAATATTCTTTAAAATGATATGTAACATGTGGTACAAATAACTTTCGTACTAATTATAATGAATCATATAGGTTTTTTTAAAAATAAATATAATTAACATAATTTAACCCACAGCAATGGCAAATTATACTAATTCCATAATAGGTCCTGCTTTAACCAGTCCAGGGATATGTCAGTTAAGGGAAATATTGTCCTCATTGCCCGTAGGATACTAACTAACTACACTTAATTATTTCTGATGAAAAATTAAATAAGGTGGTGAACAAAAAGTAATAAATGCATAATTTTACTGAATGTTTTCGTAAAAAAAAACATGTTTTACGTGTAAATATGAGGATAAAATGCGTAAAAATACATTTTTAAAAGCCCCCCAAAAATACGCATTTTTGAAAACAGAAGAAAAACAGCCCCAAAAATGTTTCAAATAAAACAAAAAATTTATTATTAATGTGTTGTATAAAAATAAATTTAACAATCAGTATTTCTATAAAAATGGTTGTACATATACAGAGCTTCGAACATTGAATTCTATTCTGATTGAATTCCTTAATATTCAAATCGGATTTTTTTAAATCGAATGAATTTTTTCTTAATCAATCACAGAGAAATCATTCTTTGGAATTCACTAGTGGGGAATTAAATCAATTTAGCTCATTCGATTTTATCAATAATTGCATTCAATCATTGGGAATTCAATCGTTGGGAATTCGGGATGCATTGGCAGTTTTTGCAATGCTTCTGGCTGCTCTTCACACCAAATACGGCAATTTTGCTTGTTCACGTATCCATTCAACCAGAAATGACCTTCGTCGCTGAACACAATTTTCCGATAAAAAAGTGGATCTTCATCCAACTTTGCCAGCTCCCATTCACCAAAAGTTAGACGTTGTAATAGATCTAGTGGCTTCAATTCATGCACCAGCTGTATTTTAAAAGGTTTTACACCGAAATCCTTCCGTAAAATTTTCCACGTAGTGGAGTAACAGAGGCCCAATTGCTGCGAACGGCGCCGAATAGATAATTCACGGTCATCAACAACACTGGCGGATACAGCTGCGATATTTTCCTCTGTCCGCACTCTACGTATGCGTGTTGGTAATTTAATGTCCAGTATTGTAAATTTGGTGCGAAATTTAGTCACAAGATTCCGAATAGCCGCCTCAGAAGGTCGCCCAAATTGACCATAACTTGGAAGAAGTGCGCGATGCACTTTCTTAACCGATAATGAATTTTGATAATAAAATTCAATAATATACAACCGTTGTTCGTTTATAAGTCGATTTATGGTTAAATTATAGACCAAACTGAACATGTTTAATAGTAACATGTTACACGAAAACAGATGAGCTGCCAAAAACAGTGTTGCTAAAAGAAAAGTTGCTAAAAAAAAATAATATATATATATATATATGTATGCACAGCGCATACTCTAGGGACATTTATTCGTTCCCCCGCATAATTTAGGGACATTTGCTTACTTTGGGGACTCCGCAAAGTTTTCGCGCCTTTTCATACATCTAGCGTATAAGATGAAGACAGTTGGTTCGATACACCGTATATTTCGAGTGAAGAATGTGTTTTTTTGAAATATTTTAGGTATGAACAGTTTTGTGTCACAACTCCTGATACCGACATGCACCCCCAAACCATCACATGACCACCGCCATGCTTTACAGTACTCCGTATTTGGTTTCTTCCACACGCAAACCTTTCCTTTGGAGCTCCGTATTTGGTTTCTTCCACACGCAAACCTTTCCGTCAGAAACAAATAGGTTATAGTTCTGGGATGAGAGTAAATATAACCTATTTGGGTCTGACGGAAAATGGCGGTGGTCATGTGATGGTTTGGGGGTGCATGTCGGCATCAGGAGTTGGAAGTTTGCACTTTATTGAAGGGAATATGGACAAAATTCAATACCTAAGTATTTTGAAGGCAAATATACTTCAGAGTGCGGAGAAATTGGGCATAGGAGAGAATTCAGCTTCTATCAAGACAACGACCCAAAGCACAAGTCGGGTGCAGTTCAAACATGGTTGATTTGGAATTGTCCACATGTGCTCCAAACGCCACCCCAATCACCAGACATAAATGTAGTTGAAAATTTATGGCATCTGCTTGAAACAAAAATCAGAGTTTAAAACATATCCAACGTAAAACACCTGAAAGAGGCCCTAAAAACTAAATGGGATAAGATTTCCCCGGATTACACTAAAAAATTGGTTTCTTCGATGAATTCTCGTTTAAGAAATGTGATAAAGCAAAAAGGTTACCACACCAAATATTAATTCAACTTTTTTTTTATTTTTAGATAAGAATTGTTTTAAGTTTAGTATATACACGAAATAAGCTGTGACTTTGACTTTGTATGAATTTTTGTTTTTGTTATATTTCTACTTTGTTGAAACATTTTTCAAATATTGTTTTTGTCTTGTTACACTAAGAAGTGAACTAAGAATAAAATGCAAAAAAAATTTGTTTGTTAAATTTCATTGTTGTTTTTTTTTTCAATAAGAAGTAAAAATATTGTCTCACACGAAATATTCTGTGTGTCACTGTATTTAACTTAGGGAAACTAAATAAAACGAGTATTAAACCCAATAAAATGGCATTTTTTTTTGTTGAAAGTATAATTAAATTTATCATATAATTACTTGTTTTTGTTTCCGGCGAAGACAATTTGTGCAAACAGCATGATTTAGTGACCAAAAAGAAATATTGTTCTTCCGAAAAGTCATCTATAATAAAAAACTCTTTACAGCAAAATTAACATTGTTTCTTTCATAATCGCTGCAAACTTAGTCTTCCGCCAGTAAATTAATAACTTTTTAGAACAATTTTTAGTTGGGGGTATATATTATTTGTTGTTTTGTCAGCCAAACTGGATTTTGGCTGACAAATTTTATAATGTAAACCAGGAGTGCCCAAAAGTTCCTTATGGAAGAGCAAACACCAATACATTTAAAGAAAAACTAATTTTTATTCAATATTTTTTGTTGCAAAAACCAATCCATACAAAGAAAAAAGAAAAAAATATTTCAATGTTTACCAGCAAAGCATACGAAAGTGTTGTTGCTTTGCGCTTGCGTGTATAAAGTGAAGAACGACAAAAAAACTAATAAGACAAAGTTGTTTGTGTATTTCGTATTGCTAGTGCTGAGCGCTCTATATGTGTATTAAAACACACAGCCTATAGCTAAGTGTTTTTACAAAAACAATTGAGTACCAAGCGCATAGGCCGTGGGCACCCCTGATGTAAACGAATGTGACTTGTAACTGGATTTAACTCGATTTTAAACCAGATTTCGTGTATGTTTGAATTGACATACACTCAAAAAAAAAAGTTTGTAAAGTCAGCAAAAAATTTTGCTGAGTCAGCAAAATTTTAGTCAGGAGGATGCTAGCAAAAAAATTGCTAATGTCAGCAAAATCTTTTGCTGAAAATCAGCGAGCTGATTTTTAGCAACAAAATTTGTAGATTCAGCAAAAGTTTTGCTAACACTTAGTAGATTACAAATAAAAAAGCGTTGGTAAAAATTAATAAATTTTTTGCTGAATTTTAGTAGACTGAAAAAAACGCAAAAAAATTGTAAAAAAATTGTAATTTAGTTAAAATTTTTGCTGAAAATCATAAAACATATTTTTGTGATTCTTTTAAAAATAATTTACAATAATTACGAAATATAAAAATTTTCATATTCCCACATTGACGACATGAATTAATTTAATATCTGAAAATATATAGAAATAAGTATATATAACATAACAAAAATTTTCTTTCAACTACTTACATCAATGGTTGTCTTAATGATGCTATCTTTTCAATGACGAAACTGCCGAAGATAATTCTAGAAACGAAACGAAAAAATAAACAAAAACAAACGAAACGAAAAAAAACAACCCTTTTTTTGCAATAAGAAAAAGGAACCATACAAATCTACCTAAGATGTGTGTCTTTGTCTTTCGCTTTACTCTGTCTACATGTCTGTATATGTTTTTTTTATGGTTGATTTTTTTAATTGTCTTATTAGAGTTGTTCTTTTTAGTATCATTTTCCTCTTCTCTACTACATCTTGACATGCCGCGACATCTGCTTATCAGCACAATTTTTTTTTAGCAAAATTAATTAGTAAAACATTAGTATATTAGTAAAGCATTAGTATAAAACAGTTAAGTGCTGAATAAGTATAACAAAAATTTTAGCTGAAAACACGGTTTTAGCAAAAATATTTGCTAAAAAATAGTATTCCTGATTTACAAGACGTTTTACTAACTTTTCTACTAACTTATTTTTTTGAGTGTAGCATAACACCTTGTTTGAGTTGACATGACATACCAAAGCATGAAATTTTGAAGAATGACATTTTTACAGAAAATGTTGAATTGTGCAGGGCTTTAGTAGGAAATTTTGAATGGTTGTATCTTTAAAGATGCAGTGAGCATTTGAGGGTTAACTTAAACCAACAAGGAAAATACACAGTGTGTAATCCGCTTATTTTAATGGATCTTGGATATGTTGTTGAGGACAAAACAATATTAGACACGTATTTCTGGTTAAAAAGTATTTAGGGGTTAAAAAGTGGAGTCAAAAATTACAACATTTTTGTATAAAAACGTTTTTAACCCCTGGTTTCTACAACACGTTCGCCTCTACACGAACGGGTGACTACATGTATTTTGTTTTTGCATGGCATGTATTTTGTTATTGTTTTTAGACGAACGTGAAGCAAAACGTGTTCTAGAAACAGGGCGTAAAATTCAAGAAATTGTGATTTTTTTGTAGGCAATATGAAAGTACTCGAGAAAACAAAAACTTTTATGTCAATATTGGCTATGCAGGGTTGCCACTTATTTGAGATATTTAAAATATGTGTTAAAGCGATAACGAAAATTGCAAAAATCACAGCCGATTAAATTAAGCATGCATTATTTTATGTCAATTTAAGCTCGAACCGACAACAGCTTCCCATCAAAATGTAGTATTTGGAAAAATTGTTTTTTAACAATAAAAATGTTCGGACATGAACCGACATTTTTTTATTTACCAGTGAATGCGTCTTCAAAGTATTTCATTTGATACCCAATAATTTGCCTACAGTTTAATAACTTTTATACAAAATATACTTATATACAAAAAACGTCAGATTGGGTAATTTTTGACCCCACTTTTTAAACCCTAAACTTGAGATTGCGTACCTAAAAAAATACGTGTAATATTTTTTTTTGTCCTTTACATCAGATTCTAATTTCATTAAATCTGAGGATTCACCACTGTGTAGTTTCACTGTAAGTTCAATTTATATCGAAAAACTATTCAATTTCACACTCTCAATATGTTTGAACCAATTGGCAAGTTGTGCCATAGCATTGCAAACACAGATTAATCTTTGATTGTGTAATCTGTGATTGTGTAATCTTTGATTGTGTAGTCTGTGATTGTAAATGTATGGGCCGCTTAAATAATATAATTCATACAAAAGTTTTTGTTCGGACTTGCAAACCTAATTTTTTAAATTATTTATTAATTTTTAGATACAAAGGTGGTAAAACACCTGCTGTAAGGTCAAGTGATAGACGTCGACCTCAACGCATTACTTCATCATCCTTGTCACCTCGCGTTGTTCTTTCAAGACTGGAACCAAGAGATTTTGAACGCTTGAGGTTGTCTTATAAAGTAGCAGTGGTAGATCAAAAAAGATCTCGTAGTAGCCGTGTTATGAACATGGGCCAAAAAATAAGCGGCAGTGTTAAGACTGTAAACAGAAATGACACACCAACACCTTTTAAGCCTATAATACCCAGAGAGTTAGCAGCTGATTTTGCCAAGCCAGCACGAATTGATATATTATTAGATATGCCACCTGCAAATAAAGAAATGCAGCTTAAACATTCGTGGAATTCGGAGGATAGATCACTTAATATTTTTGTTAAAGAAGAAGATAAATTGACCTTCCACAGGCATCCTGTAGCACAAAGCACGGATTGTATACGTGGAAAGATTGGTATGACCAAAGGTTTACATATATGGGAGATTTATTGGCCCACAAGACAAAGAGGTACACATGCTGTTATAGGAGTCGCAACTTCAGATGCTCCTTTACATTCGGTTGGATATCAAAGCTTGGTTGGATCAACAGATCAAAGTTGGGGCTGGGATTTAGGAAGAAATAAATTATATCATGATTCAAAAAATTGTGCTGGCATAACTTATCCTGCAATTTTAAAAAATGACGAAGCTTTTTTGGTTCCTGATAAATTTTTGGTTGCGCTTGATATGGATGAAGGTACTTTAAGTTTTATAATTGACCACCAGTACCTTGGCGTCGCATTTAGGGGCTTAAAGGGTAAAAAATTATATCCCGTAGTGTCAGCAGTATGGGGTCATTGCGAAATAACTATGCGTTATATTGGAGGACTTGATCGTAAGTTTATTTATGTTTAATTAAATAGTAAATAAAATATAAGTAACCCAGTCAGAAATTGGCATTAGTGTAAAAAAAAGCACTAATAGAGCACTGTTTATAACCATTGGAATTAACAATAACAGCCTGGAGCAACACTCATTTGGAAATCTTTTCCCTTATTAGCAAAAATCATTTTGCCACTTTTTGTTTTACAACCCGAGTAAAAAAAAATGTATATATGTTTTTTTTTTTAATTTTGAAATATATTACATCGATTATAACCGATTCGATGCGGCTATCGGTTTCAGTAACGATATTTTAGGGGTAACGATATTTCA
Source organism: Delia radicum (assembly GCA_021234595.1). NCBI lineage: Eukaryota > Metazoa > Arthropoda > Insecta > Diptera > Anthomyiidae > Delia > Delia radicum. Next base: position 172,490,359 of record CM037854.1, on the reverse strand, counting down.
GTTATTTCGGTAACGGTATTTTTATCGGTAACTGTATTTTAAGTATTTTGGTAACGTTATTAAGGTAATGCCCAAGTTCTGATGACTAGCTAGTTTATGATCTAATATATACATACATATATTTATTTACAGAAATTTTTTTTCAGATCTAGTCAGTTTTATATCGGTAACCGTATTTTAAGGATAACGCTTTTTCAGTAACGGTATTTTAAGGATATTGATATTTTAGTTATATCGGCAACGGTATTTTACGGATAACGGTGTTTCAATTATTTCGGTAACGGTATTTTAGTGATAACGATAGCCAGTTGAATGGGTTTTGAATCGATAACGGTATTTTAGCGGTATTGACTGCCATCATTGATATAATATGTGATTATATATGGGGTCATGCATAGTTACTAGTGTTCCCAATTCGGTTAATCGATTAACCTATATCTCGATTAATCGCCTCTATTTAGGTTAATGTCGAAACAAATGATTCAAATCTTAAATAATATTCGACCCGAATAGTCTGCTAAAAAGGTCGATTAACCGTTTAAAAATTTAATAAAGATTTTTTCCAAGTTTGGTTAACATAATTCCAAACAAAAAAACTGATTAATATATCATTAAAAATTGCTTAGATTCTTGGTCCTTTTTTACTTTAGAATATGAGAACATAAATCTGACGAGTTTAAAATACACGTTAAAATATTATTGCTGCAAATTATTTTTTTTAAAGTTATACATTTAATATTTGATTATTGACAAAACTATTCGAGTTTCAATAAAAGTAATTTTTTATTCAATTAAAAATTGAATTGTGTATGGACCAATAAAAAGCATTGTTTTATGAATAAAACTTTTTTGAAAAAATTTAATAATTTTTTTTTTTTTTTAAAACAACAAAACTAACTGCATTTTTTAGAGCAAAAAAGTATTAATACAAATTTAAAGTTAAAAGCAAGAGATCGGAGAAAAATCAATTGAAATATCACAAAAATCTGGGGTTCATTAAAAATTTAAATAATCCAGCATTTTAATATCGTACAAGAACACACTGTAAATTCGTATTTCTTAACTTTTCATTCATGTGACTTTTTCTTATATCTCTATTCATATTCATACACTTAAAGAAAAGAGGTAATAAGACGTAACGATATAATTAAAAATTTATAGGACGTTTTTAACCCATAATAAACAAATTAATTGTATCAGTTAAACAATTGTTTGAAACCAATTTTTGGTACAAAAGCCTTTTATTGAATTTCTAAATGCAAAAATTATTTCTGTATGTTTTGTCATACCCTAGACAAGGGTTGCCAGTGCCTCTTTCCTTGCGTGCCCAAAAAAAGAAACATTCTGTTTAAAATATGTGGCATGCCACCTAAAGTTAATTTTCACTTTTAAATGTCTTTTTTATTTACTGAAAAACTTATGCATATATTATCGAAGTGCTTAGTGCTTATACAACTAAATAATTTTCAAGTTACCCAGGTGAAAATGTTCATATTTTGTCATATATGGCCACATATATGAGTTCATATATGAAAACATATGTGTTCGGATCCGAAATTTGAGTTTATATGGACATTAGGGTGGGTCAATTTGTTCGGGACCGAAAAACATGACAAAGCGTATAGCAAGGTCGTAATCTACGGAAAATTCTAAGAACTTTCGCAAAACAAACCATGGTTCTAAAATCAAAATCGAGCTTCAGTTTTTTTAAGAGAAAATTTGGTGCTCAGGAAATCCGAAAATAATGCTATTTTTTTGGAAATATTCATTGATTCTCATTGCAATTGGTGAATAGTTGACCTGTAACGCTGGAAGAGGGCTTATTTTAAAGGAAATTTTCTCATCTTTCTATATCTGTCCTCATTTATAGAAAATTATTTACCCAAATAATGGTTTTGGAGGTTTATGTTAAAATAACAATAGTCAAACTGTTAAAAACCTAAAACTGTTACGATTTTTCTACCTAAAACTTAAAAAAAAATTATTTAACTAAATTGGTATTCAAAATTGAATTAAAAAAAGTAATTGAACTTAAAATTGGTTAAAAGAAAATTTATTTAACAAAACGTAAGTCAAAACTGAAAACGAAAAAATTAAAAAAAAAATATATTTTTTTTTAAAACTCACTTTTTTATTTAAAAAGCTTTTTATTTAAAAAACTTAAAAAAAATATAAATCAAAAAATAATAATGAAAAATGTATTAAAAAAACAATTTATACATCGGCCAAACCGGGAATTGAACCCTGGGATCCTGTGTCACAAATCACGACATAACCACTACACAACAGCACTTGTTAACTTATGCGTGCCTAGTCAAAGAGCCACATATAGTCATTGTTCAGGAGCCAGAAACAAAATTGTTAGGTCACATAAAAGTTAATGCTGAAAACGCTGAGACCAAGCAGAAGTAGGTTGTTACAGATTTTCAACCAATTTCTTTGGGAAGCATGCCACCACCATTAGAATCTGAAGTTAAACAGACACTTTCGACGGACGTAAAGTATTTATATCGCATAGCTAATGCAGTTGCAAGTGCTTTCTGCCCCGAAGATTTAACCAACATAAAGCCGGGACCAATAGTCCGTTCTCGATGGTTAACAAAAGCCAGCAGAATTTTGCGATTATATGTAACAACTAAATCACCATCGGAAAACCTGAAAATACTAACAGAATTCATTATGAGAGTTTATGTGCCAATGTACTTTAATGTGAAATTCTATAGCTCAGTCATCTACTGGTGTGCACTTTTATTTAAGTTTATACGGTCGACGCAATATTTACCGCCAAGTCATAGAGAGATTGTTAATAAGGTTGTGCAAAACAATGGATACTTTGCTCACCCGGAAAATGTTTTATTGACAATGTTTTTCGACGACAGAAAATCCGTGCGTGAGAGATGCATTAAGAAAATTTTGCATTTTCGTAACAATCTTTGGGATCCGTCAACACTTAGAGCTTACGAAAAACCTAAAATAAATTTTAATTGCCAGACTATATTGATATGATTGACTTAGATGACGATAGTATTTTGTCTGAGCCCCCATTTACTACAAATATCCCCCACTAACATTTGTTGGAATACATTGAATTCGATGATCCACCGCTTTCTGATCTAGGAATACCGTCACATATTTAGGGAACTGAGCGATTTGTACAGTTGCTTACCAATGTTTCCCGGCATGCAATAGAAAGTAATCGCGATGATACTTTGGCAGTTACTATTGAAAGCCGCAAAAGAATACCACGAATGGATAGCAAAAAAGATCTTGTATGTATATTTATTGTATTGCCGCTATAGGTCGAAGCTAAAATTAGTTACCCCGGTTTGGCCAATATTTTTTTTTTAATATTTTATTTAGTTTAATAATTTTTAAATAAAAAGTTAATTAATTGTTTAAATAAAAAAGAGGATTTCAATAACAAAATAAGAAAAAAAAATATTTTAATCTTTTTTGTTTTATTTACAATTTTTTTTTTTTTAATTACATTTTAACATAGAAACGAGGAAAATAATATTTTTCGTATATTTTTTATTAATTAAATTTAAAAAAAAAATTAAAAAAAAGCAAACAAAAAAATAAATCAATTTGATGGGCATTGCCAGGATTTGAACCTAGGCAGCCGGCATGCATTAGTTAACAAGTGCTGTTGTGTAGTGGTTATGTCGTGCTTTGTGACATAGGATCCCAGGGTTCGATTCCCGGTTTGGCCGATATATATATTTTTTTGAATACATTTTTCATTGTTATTTTTTAATATATTTTTTTTTTAAGTTGAAGAACTTTTTAAATAAAAAAGTGAGTTTTAATAAAAAATCGATATTTTTTAAATTTTCAGTTTTGACTTAGGTTTTGTTAAATAAATTTTCTTTTAACCAATTTTAAGTTCAATTACTTTTTTTAATTCAATTTTGAATACCAATTTAGTTAAATAATTTTTTTTTAAGTTTTAGGTAGAAAAATCGTTACAGTTTTAGGTTTTTAACAGTTTGACTATTGTTATTTTAACATAAACCTCCAAAACCATTATTTGGGTAAATAATTTTCTATAAATGAGGACAGATATAGAAAGCTGAGAAAATTTCCTTTAAAATAAGCCCTCTTCCAGCGTTACAGGTCAACTATTCACCAATTGCAATGAATTACAATGAATATTTCCAAAAAAAATAGCATTATTTTCGGATTTCTTGAGCACCAAATTTTCTCTTAAAAACCCGGAAGCTCGATTTTGATTTTAGAACCATGGTTTCTTTGGGGAAAGTTCTTAGAATTTTCCGTAGATTACGATTTTGCTATACGCTTAGTAGGCAAAAAAATTGACCCACCCTAATGGACATATATGATCATATATGGGCATATATGAATATTAATGTATGTTCATATAGAATACTATGTAAAGACCACTGCAAATGTAGTTAAAAACAAATGAAATTTCACTTAAAGAAAGGACGACTAACATTTCCGTAAATTCAACTAACATTGTCATTTGTTTCAAAAAATGAACCACAATTGTAGTAAAAATGAACCACATGTTAGTAAAAAATAAACAAACATTTATTTTTTTAATTTTTTTAAATAACAAAAAACTATTGTAAAAAATTAATGTAAAATCATAAAACAGTCATTTGATGTGGTTTGTTTTTTAAATGAACTACAAGGTTAGTGAACAATTAAATTTGTTTTACAAATGACTGACATTTCTGTTATACCTCTAAGAACATGTTACTGTTAAATTCATCCATTTTAAATTCAAAATACATTAATAAATATAAATAGTTTAAAGCGAAATGTTTTAAAAAAATTACAATTTGGAAAAGAATTTAATGAAAATTAATAACAGTATGTATAATTTAAAACCAATTTGTTAAAATGAGGACGATAACAATAGTAAGCAAGCCAACCTGCAAAAGAAGTCCTTTGGTAAGAATTCTTATAAATTTTATGAAAAAAAACTAACTAATATGCTTGTGTTTGATAGTTACAAGTGTACCACTAGAAACATTGAAAAGTTGGAAACTAAACAATAGCGCAATATAAAAGCTTGTTGATTCCGATGATGACAATTCATGATCGATGGTGATGAAGAGATTAATAGTGATGACAATTCGGATACAAATGATGATGAATGTTTAGATGAATATCTATATTCTGATAGTGATAATTATGATGGAGAGACAAAGTCAACATCTGAGACGGAGTTAAGCACTACAAACGTGACCAACTCTTTTTGATTAAAAAGAGGGACTGGGCAGGCAAAAAATTAGGACTTTGCAAAAGCGGTATTTTTTAAATTTATTGACTTAAAATACCTATTTAAATAAGTACGTAATTTTTTAATTTGAATCGCTCAAATATTACTTCAAAAATTTATATTTTCTTTTAATTATAAAAAAAAATCTCGCTTGACACAACAAATTAATACATTTTAGACTTCGATTCGAATTTCGAAATCCTATCACTGGCTCTAAAACTTTATTTCTATCAAAAAGCTCTAAAATTTATAATATGTTGAACGTTTTAAAATCATTAAATTTTTTGTGAAAATTCTATTGAAAAAAATTATATTATAAAGCGGGATAGTCCCGCCAAAAGCGGAATGGTTAGTCAGGTCAGGTACTACCGATTCAGAATGAAGCACAAATGAAGCAATTACGACTGATATTTCTTTAGATTCAAGTGATATATCTCATATGAACCAAAACATCTGTCATGCCTTTTATACAAATAGTAAAATAAGAGTTGGTGAAGCAGTATTAAAAGTTTTAGAATACTGAAACATAAATTACAAAAAACTGATTATAATTAAAAAAAAAAAATCATAAAAAACGTTTATCTTATTAACTCATTCTCTACTATCGTATGGAAACTTTAAAATCTATTTTTTTTTTGGGTACTTTTATAAAGCATATTTTTTTTTATTTATTTAAGTAAAAAATTGCTTTATAAGAATTAAATTCTTTTATGATTCAAAGGGTATCACATAATAAATGTCATAATAAAAAAATTTAAAATAGTATTTAAAAAAACATAATTTAAATTTAAAAAATTAAGATTATGGTACGTATTCTAAACATATAGTAGTTATTAGGGTCCGACCGAACTAATTTTTTTCGGCCGAAGCCGAACTTCATCCATAATATCAATGTTCGGCCAAATCCGAACTTTTTGTTTTAATAAAAAAAAAATATAAATTGGTTTTTTAGATCAATAAATTTAAACCAAAAAGTTATTAAACATAAACAAAAATAAATTCATATGTATATTTTTAAAAAAAAAATCATATTTGGAAAATAGATGTACTATTTTAAGTAAAAAAAAGAATAAAATATTTGTACTGTATTCTATAGTCAAAGAAAAATAGTTGATCGAATTTTAAGTTGATATAGAAAATTTAAAATTAAATCAATATTTAAAATCAAAAAGTTTGGTATTGTAATGACAGAAAAGCATTTATTTCGCATTCACACTATGTGACTTGCTTCGTCTATCAGAATACAGCTGCCCGGCAGCTCTAAAAAGCAACCCTGGCAACCCTGCCATGTCGTGCTAAAAAAATTGTTGTGTTTCCAGAAAGTTATTTTTTTAATGGAATATTTGAATTATAAAGTAGTAAAAAGTACAAAAAACTATTGAAAATAATTGTAGTAATTGCAGTATATTATTGGTATAAAGAGACTATTAGTTTTTTTTATTATAAAAATAATCCAAACTAACATATGTATGTTGGTGTTGTAAAATTAAATCAACAAGACATTTGCTCGATTCCCGTTTTCATATACAGTGCTTTAAAATGTTGAATTCATCAAACTCTACTATTCATTATGTCAGCTGTAAATGATACATACGTATGTCCTAAATGCACAAAAAGTGTGAATGGAAATCATAAGAGTATTGGTTGTGGAGTTTGTGACACTTTTTATCATGCCTCATGCCTAAAGGTCACTAAAGATGTCCATGCATTCTTGTATAGAAACAAAATGTTTTCATTTACTTGTTCGAATTGTTCGAAAAGCAATGATGCATGTAGTAATGCTGATGAAAATTTTGAAAATCTCAATCAAGCTCCCAATGTTACAAACAATGACTCAACTAATAATATTTGTTCTGAACTACGCAAATGCTTTTTGGAGCTATCGTCCTCATTACAACAACACCAAGCTCACATATTTGATTTTGATAAACAACTTGAAAATGCTATGCAAGTTTTGCAACCGAAGGTTAATGGTATTATTGATGCAGCTAGTACTGAATACACTAATAAAGTAAACCAACTACAAAGTGAAATTCAAAGCAGTTTTGGTATTGTAAATCAGGTTGACGTTAAACTTACCAATAAAATTAATGATCTTGAAAACCGAATTAATGTTTTCCAAAGAAGGCAAAACCGTGCAAACATAATTGTAAAAGGTTTACCACATCGTATAAAAAATCTCCGTGAACCAATTGTAAAGATAGCTTCTACTTGTAACATTCAGCTGAGTCCTTTGGACATTAACCATTGCTGTTACATATCCAGTGGGAATTCAGTCCTTGTTAAATTCAACTCGGTACATATCAGAGATTGTATTATGGAAAATTTAACCAAACTTTCGGATCCAATCTTAGCTAAGAACGTTACGAAGGAAAATGTAAACAACCGAATATTTCTTAATGATCATCTTCTGCCCAATGCTGCTAATTTAATGTATACTTGTAGAAAACTACGTAAAGAAAATTCAAAGTTTTAAACTTATAAATGGTGACAATTCAAAAGTAGCTGTTATATTTCATAATGGCTCTGAGCGAGTTCTTGCATTACAGCAGTGTATTGATTTGTTAAAGAAAAGTCCAGGGATAAATGCATCAGCGGTTGTTGTTACAAATATTTTAAATAGTACCAGTAAGCTAACTTAAAAATTATTATTTTGTATCTTAAAGTCTATTAACGGTCTGTTTTTGTAAGACATGTCACTCAAAAAATTCGTGTAAATGAGTGAAGAATTCATTTTGGGGTTCTGTATCGCAAATGTCACTTTGAATTGAGTGAAAACGTAAGAGTTGTCGTTTTCGTCTCTTTTTTTTTGGTTTCCACATTGCGATTTGAAACGTCACAAACGTCAAAAACAGACGTTTACAAAAAAGTATTCGTCAAAGAAAAAAGGCAACACAATTTAATATTTAAAAAAAAAAACCTTTTAACAAAAAATTGTAATAAAAAAAAAAAATAATGATTTTTATTTTCATTTATATTTATTTTCGAACGAATTATAAAAACTCATTTCCTTACGTATTCGTTCGGGTGCCACACGTTCGTCTGAAATTATACACATATTGTAAAAACAAGCCTAAATCAACAACATTTCGTCTAACCTTAACATAGAAGAGAATTATTATATATAATTCATTATTTAGTAGATGCATATTAATTGGATAAATTTCGTGTTTCGACCAAGGTTGACTTTTTTTTTTTGCAATTGAGTGGTCTAGGTTTAACACTACAGTTTTTTATGACAGATTTTTATCAAGTCTGACATCGATAACTGCAGATTTACCTTTTACCTGGGTTACTCGGTTTATCGTTGGTGGTGCCTTGAATAATTTTTTTTTTGTACTTTTTATTCAATCGTCTGTTTTTCCAAAAAGTTTGTTTCTTTTAATGCAAGTGGAAAGCTTTGTATACTTTGGTATTCAAAATTTCCAGCTGCGGTTTAAGTAGTAAATTGTAGTAAGTTATAATAAGGCAACTTAGGATTTTCAATTTAAATGCAGATTTTATTTTCAAAACGTGTTTACAAAATCTTTTCAAAAATCAGAATGCCGGAAATGCAAAAAATAGTTATGGTACAATACAAAATCGATGACTTATCACCATTTTCTTAAAACTATCGATTTAACAAGTGTTGCCACCTATCTTAAATATAAATTAATAAATATAATACACTTAAAGTAAATCGCTATAATCTCGACCAATCTGACCCGACAATCGACCCCGATTGTCAATCGTTCAGGTCAAATTCATCATCCAAAAATTCATAATCCTCGTAACCCTCCCCAGTGTTACCTTCCAAGTCCTCCAATTCACTATCCACAGATTCAGCAGGTTCCAACCATTTCCTAAGCCTAGTCGAGTCAATTATACCACTATATGGCATCTGAGTTACCTGACATCCCTCAACATCAGTTATCAAGTACCTATCATGACCCAATTGCTTTCGCACAACATAAGGACCGCGATACTTTGGTATAAATTTCTTATTAGTTCCCGCAGTTGTATCAACATTCTTCATTACAACAAGATCCCCGACTTCAAACAATTTAGCAGGTTTATGGTGTTGGTCAAAGTATTGCTTATTATATGCCTGAGACCTTTGAATAGCCTCAGATGCTTCACTTCTAATATTACCCAGATTGGTATCAATCTTGGAATAAGCACCCTCCAAGTGCTCAGTCAACTCATCAACAATTGCACCACGCTGTTCCACACCAAACAACAACCTGCTTGGAGTCTCCCTAATAGAACCATGCACTGTATTATTCATGGACAATTTTCCAACCCAGTCCGCATGGCCAATTGGCTCTGTAAATTTAGCCAACATAGCCTTCAGATCCCTATTCACCCTTTCAACTTGACCGTTGGACGGAGGTGATGCAACAGAAACCTTAACATGCTGTATGTTATTTTCCAATACAAAATTAGCAAACTCGTTCGAAGTGAAACAGGTCCCCCTATCACTAATTATTCTACGTGGTCGACTATAACTCTCAAAATATTTCCTAAGTGCACAGCACGCCTCTTTCGTACCAGGAGTATTCACCGCATAAAGTTTTACAAATTTAGTAAACGCATCCACTACAACTAATATGTGTTTACGTTTCGAATTAATGGAAGGAAGTGGTCCAAAGTGGTCTATATGAATTGTGTCGAAAGGTTCCGGCTTCTTCGGAATATTATAAAGGTTCCTCTCATTCTTCCTAGTAGATGGTGAATAGTAAATACACTTCAAACAATTCCTAATAAAGACGTTCAATTTCTCACGCATCTTTGGAAACCAATAATGCTTATGTATTTGGTTCACGCACTTTTCCACACCAACGTGCCCATACCGCTCATGCACTAGTCTCATAACATTATCCTCTAGTTCCTGGGGTACATACAACTGCATCCGATCCCTCACACCACGTCTAAACACTAATCCATTATCCAGTAAATAATTGTCCAACTCTTCAATTTCCAATTTCCTCAATATTGACTGAATCGTCCCATCACGCGATTGGGCTATTTGAATATTCAAATCTACATCCCCACCATCGATGACAGCCACCATAGGTGCCCGACTGAGTGCATCAACATGAGTCATCATCACCCCCTTACGATGCCTAATCTTATAATCATAGTTCTCCAATTCAAGTGCCCATCTAGCTATTCGCGGATTCATCTGCTTTCTATTCAAAGTTAATATCAAAGAATTACAGTCAGTGACTATCGTAAAAGGAATTCCCTCTAAAAACATTCTATATCTTGCCAAAGCGTAAATTATAGCCAGGGTTTCAAGCTCAAAGCTATGGTATCTTGATTCAGCCGAAGAAGTAGTCTGAAAAATATGATACCGGATGAAATTTTCCATCAGATTTCTTCTGCAGAAAAACAGCTCCAAAACCTTTTGAACTCGCATCTGTATGCAGCTCTGTCTCATGAAATGGACTGTACACCGCCAATACTGGAGGATTAGCCAATGACTCCTTCAAACTCAAAAATGCTTCCCTACATTCATCGGTCCACTCAAAAACAACATCTTTCTTCGTCAATTGGGTAAGCGGTTTGGCCCTCCGAGAAAAATTCTCAACAAATCTTCGGAAATAAGAAAACAGCCCTAAACATCTTGTTAACTCCTTACCATTAGTTGGCATAGGATACCTCCGTATCGTCTCTATATGAATATCACTTGGCCGAACACCATTTTCGCTGACAAGATATCCTAAATACTCAATTTCCCTATAAGCGAATTTACATTTTCCTAAATTTAGCTGCAAACCATACTCTCTCACCAATCTCAAAATTTCCGTTAAAATCTCAATGTGCTCCTCTAATGTCTCGGTGGCAATACTAATATCATCAAGATATATCACAATCTTCCCAGCATCAATCAAACTTCTAAAAATCGTATTTATAAATCTTTGGAAAACGGCAGGGGCATTCTTAAGTCCAAATGGCATATTACAATATTCAAATTGCCCCATAGGCGTAACAAACGACGTATATTGTATAGAATCCTCAGACATCCTCACATGGTGAAAACCATTCCGCAAATCCAAAGTGCTAAAATATTTTTTTCCTCCTAAATATCCCAAGCAATCTTCAATCACAGGCAAAGGATAATTGTCCCTAACAGTTATTCTATTCAAAGCACGATAATCAACACACATACGTAAGTCACCATTCTTCTTCTTAACCAGAACTATTGGAGAAGCATACGGTGATTCGCTAGGCCTAATTATACCTTGAGCCAACAAGTCATCCAAAGTCCCTTGAACATAAACTTTCTCACGATACGACAACCGACGAGGTCCACAATATAAAGGCACATCACTGTTCAATCGAATCTTCATCGAAAAATCCAAAGTCCTGGCTTCTCCAACAAAATTAAGATACCCATCGAGTATCACCGACCTTAAAACTTTCGCATCATCTACATTCAACAAACTATCAATATCAACATCCCCTTCATTTCCGACACCACATAACTGGTGTGCAAAATCACAAAAATCGCATAAATTCATACCATTAATATCCTCAACACCATAAACCAGTTCACCAAAATCCATCATCATCAAAACTTTATCACTAATTTGACCAGTGTCCATAATCTCCAAATGAGAAACACCAACTGCATCAGGGTCCACCGGTTCGAAAGCATTTGAGTCAATTCCATCAACACCTCCCCTTATATCCCCTCTAAAATTATCCAAATCAACTGTGGACTCCTCCACCATAGTCGGAACCTCCGAAAAAAATTCACTAGGACTTCTATATAAATCAAACTTAAGTGCACTGACAATCTGTTCACTCAATCTAAGAAATTCCTCTTTCCCATTCAATTCAATATGCCTCAATTGACATAAATGTATATTCATTTTATTCAAAAGGTCACGACCGATTAATAAAGGTACAACAGATTCATCATCTGGCAAAACAGTCAAATCATGAGTATATTTACAGTTTCTAAAAATTAAATGACATTTCACAAATCCATATGTACTAATTCTCTTATTACCAACTCCAGTATATGAAGACAAAGTTTTTAATTTATTTATCTCAAAAGGAACTAACGATCTTTGTATGAAACTAGTGCGGCTACCGGAATCAAATAAAGAAACGCAATCGATTAATTCAGTGCACTTATTTTGATTAAGGAAGGCAACACTTACCAATTGAAAAGCATCCAGCGGCGCAGAAATTTCCTCATCGTTAGTTTCAACAGCAGCTACAGCCCGTTTCTTCTTTGGACAATCCTGATGATAGTGACCAACCTCCGCACAGATAAAACAGGAATTTTGTGGTCTCTTAGGCATCTGACACTGACTTTGGTAATGTCCAAATTGTGAACAATTAAAGCAGCGGATTTGTGAATCTTGAGGCTTAACGGCAGCGGTTGATTTTCCGGCTATAGCTGAATTAGTCGGCCATTTTGGTTTAGGAAGATTTGCGGGTGTCGCACCTCCACTTATTTTTGAAGTACCCGATGATCTCTTCTTTTCATAACGCTCCAACAGGGTTTTAAATTCTCTCATATTTTTGGCACTATACAGCATCGACACATGTTGTGATTTGTCATTAAGACCGTCAATTATTATATCAATCAAATCAGACTCAGGTATATTAGCCCGCATTGCAATCTCTTGCATTTCAATTACATAGCGCTTCACTGATTCTGACGGTTTCAGAAAACGAGACTTCAGTTGAAAAAAAACGTCTTGCATAGTAAAAACTTTACCAAATTCTTGTATTAATTCCTTTTTAAGTTCATCGTAAGTGTGAACTGAAATTGTGCGCAAAAATAATTTGGCAGTGCCATCAAGTAAGCGACGTGTAGCGATAAATTTGTCGCCTTCAGTGCACCCAAAAATAGAAAAAGCATCATCTAAATCATCAAACCATTTACGCATATCGTAAGAGTCATCTCCACTAAAGCGATGCACCGTTGCCTCAAAAGCAACAAAGTCAAATCGTTTTACTTCTAATCGATCGAACTCATCACTCAAAGTTAACATTTCCCGGCGTTTTTGTAGAACCGCAATTTGGCGATTTAGACGTTCAACTTCAGCACGCTGCATATCGTCAATGGCATCAGCATTACACTCAAAACCAGGTCCGGTATTAATATTAGCACCAACTGCAGAATTAACTTCATTTATTTTAGCAGCAGATTGAGACTTCAGCATAGCATCAACAATAGATTTTATTAAATCAGCAGAAACTTCAGGCTTTTGCGGCAGTTCATCAGCAATTTTATTTTCTTTTACCTCAGCAATTTTATTTTCTTTTACCTCAGCAATTTCATTTTCTTTTACCTCAGCATCTTTGATTAGTATGGAATCTTCAGGATCTTCCACTACATTTCCATTGTCCTTGTTTCCAAGGAGCAATTCATCATATATTTTCCTCAATTCAGAAACTGAAGCATTTTCATCAAATTCTATATTTGCCCATTTCAAAGTATCAATTATTGTTTGTTTATTTATGTATTTTGTCATTTTGTTGAACCCCACACCTGAATTATAATAAGGCAACTTAGGATTTTCAATTTAAATGCAGATTTTATTTTCAAAACGTGTTTACAAAATCTTTTCAAAAATCAGAATGCCGGAAATGCAAAAAATAGTTATGGTACAATACAAAATCGATGACTTATCACCATTTTCTTAAAACTATCGATTTAACAAGTGTTGCCACCTATCTTAAATATAAATTAATAAATATAATACACTTAAAGTAAATCGCTATAAAGTAAACTAATAGAGAACTTAAGTTGTTAATTTGATTTTCTGGAAACCCTATATGTTTTCGTTTAAAACTTAAATATGAATTTTAATCACAATATAGGAAATGTTGTAAGTGATAATGCATTTCTTAAATCCCAATTGCGTAATTTTAAACGAAATTTAAATAGTGGCCATTTTAATTGTCAAAGTTTTAAATTAAAAAAAAAAACTCTTCAAAGTTAGATGAAATTAAGTCTGTTTTTGATGGTGGTTTCTTGGATATTATTGGAATTAGTGAATCGTGGTTAAAGCCTTATGTGTCAACTAATATAATAAATTTCCCAGGGTATATATGCTATAGAAATGATCGGCCTAATGGTAGGGGAGGGGGGTAGCCCTCTTTGTTTCTAAGAAAATGTAACATAGAATAGTTTTTAGTAGCAAGACGTATGGAAGTGGCTGAATCTTTATTCGTTGAACTTGCTATTAATGATGTTAAAGTTTTGGTGGGAACTATTTATCTACCTCGTGGTCGCTTTGCAACATTTGAAGATCAGATTGCGGATTTACTCGTTGAGTAGCTCCATGGAGGCAGCTGTTTTGGAGTGTAACTTTTGTGATTTGGTTACGATTGCAAATGTAGACGAGCATGTTTTGATGCTTCATAATGTTTTGAGATATTTGCACTGTTTTGTTCCTAAAAAGATAAAAAAGATATGCAATATTGGGGATACCTGGTTCAAGGCCCCTGAAATTCAATATCAGTTATCTCTTAGGAATCTTGCATATGTTGCATACTTGCATGACAGAAGTGAGGGCAATTGGAAAATCTTTTGTCGGCATAGAAACCGAGCAAAGAACGTTATAAGGAAAATTAAAAGGCAAGTGCATAGTAAAATTTTTTATAATAAATCCTCTAGGGAAGTATGGTCTATTTTGAACAGAAATGGAGTACTTGGTAGTGATAAGACTTTTCAGAAAACTGATCCGCATGTTTTGAATACTATTTTTTCTTCTAATCAGTCTGTTAGCGGAAATGGTGCTCCCAATATTTCTAATGATGATGGTTTTTCATTTCGAAATGTAATGTAAATGTAAAATCTGGATCATTTGGATATGATGGCTTTACATTGAAATTTTTGAAAGTAATAATGCCTATGATTGGAGATTATATGCTTTATATTGTTAATTCTATACTAACTACATCAGTTTTTCCTAAATTATGGAAAGTTGCAAAGATTATTCCGGGAATTATTATTAGGAAAAATAATGACTTAGATACATCTGATAATTTCAGACCGATATCAATTTTGACCATTTTATCTAAAATGGTTGAATATTTGATGAAGGATCTGTTGCTTGAACATATAGACAATAATAAGTTGTTTCACGAAGCTCAATACGGCTTTAGGCGAAATCGTAGTACAACCTCGTTGTTAATAGGCCTAACAGACAGTATTAGGAGGAGGATTGCTGATCGTGGTACTTGTGTGTTACTTTCCTTAGATTTAGCTAAAGCTTTTGATAGAATAGATCACACTCTCTTAGTTGAAAAATTAAGTAGATGTTTTGGGTTTTCTAAGACTGCCTGCATGTTAACTTTTTCATATCTTTCTGGCAGAAGGCAAAATGTTTATAGCAATGGTTCTTCCTCTATACCAGTGTATAGTGGGGTTCCACAAGGATTTGTACTTGGTCCACTGCTCTTTATTATGTTTATAAATGATTTGTTTAGTAGTGTAATGAATAACATTTGCATACCATTTGCCTTCGCGGATGATGTACATCTTCTGTTTAGAGGTAGTGTGCAGTTTCCAGATGTTTTAAAGAACATGATTGATTATACCATGGGTATATTGAGTGGTTGGATGTCCTCTAATAACCTTTGCATAAATGCTTCTAAGATGAAAGCCATGCTGTTTGGCACTAATGTTTATGATAATTGTTTGTCCATTTTATTGCATGGGATCACAATAGAATTTGTTGATAAAATTAAGTGCCTTGGTATGATTCTTGACTGCAAATTGACCTTTGAGCATCATATAAACTCTGTAGTTTCTAAAATAAATTTTACTTTGAGAAAATTATATAGCCTAAATTTGTTCCTTCCCTTGCACATTAAGGAGAGAATAGTTCATGCACTGCTTATGCCTTTATTTTTATATTGTCTAGAAGTTTATTCTGGAACATATGGTTATATTATGAGGAAAGTAAGATTGGCCTTTAATATAATTATCAGGTATTTATATTCTATAAGGTTGCACCAACATATTTCCTCATTTGTTTCAGTTTTTAGGTTGTTCGTTTTCTGAGTTTGTTAATATTATATGCCTATTACATTTTTATAAGGTTTTGAAAATTAAATCAACTGTTTTCATAGTAGACTTGTTTGAATTTGGTAGAACTGTCAGGAACAGGCAGATAAAGTTTCCAAAATTAACTCCAATTGTGGAAAGGTCGTTCCAGGTGAGAGTAGCACGGACTTTTAGTCATTTGCCAAATACTTTAAGGCGAGATTTTTGTGATTCGATTAATACTTTCAAAAGAAAACTTATTCAAAATGTTTCTTATAGATGATAGAATAGTATTTTATTTGTTCAGCAATTAAAACAATTAATTGTAATATTTGTTTAAGATTATTTGGGATTTATTTTTATATTTTTTAATTATTTTATAATTAATATTTTTCATTATATATTTATACATTACAGATTTTTAAATTTATTTTATTAATTAATTTTAATTATTTATCTCTTGTTATAAAAATACAGAAATATTGTAAATTGTTTTTGAGTAGAAGTTTATGACCGATTATGGCCAAAATGAAGAAAATAAATAAATAAAAAGCTGTTCGCTAGCTACACTAGTTGGTGGGGCTGATAAATATTTTATTGCTACAGCTTTTAAATTTGTAAATGGACTTGAATGGAATACTCAAATATATTTATATTTTTGGGACTTAAAGGCTCCGTAATAAACATTTTAATTTCTTTTTTAATAAAATTTTAATTTGGTTCTGCTACTTCTAAATCTGGTTCTGCATCATGTCTATCCCAAATTGATAAACCTTTTATTCTCTTTTTACGATTACTTACCACTCGAAATTAATTTCAAAATATAAAAGTATACGTTTATTGAAATGATATCGCATTAAATTTGATTATTTGCTTATAAGTCTTGTAGGTATATTGCTGGATTTTTTTTTGAACTCTTTTGGCTTTTTGAAATTTTTTCACACACACATACATTGATAATTAAATATCGTTGTTTTTTGGTATTCTATCATATTCAACGTTGTATTTTTTATGTAGTTTTTTTGTAAATTCTGAAAAGTAAATATAACCGCACACTCAAAAAAAAAGTTTGTAAAGTCAGCAAAAAATGTTGCTGAGTCAGCAACATTTTAGTCAGGAGTATGCTTGCAAAAAAATTGCTAATGTCAGCAAAATCTTTTGCTGAAAATCAGCGAGCTGATTCAGCAAAAGTGCTGAAAATCAGCTTTGCTGAAAATCAGCTTTGTAGATTCAGCAAAAGTTTTGCTAACACTTAGTAGATTAGAAATAAAAAAGCCTTGCTAAAAATTAATAAATTTTTTGCTGAATTTTAGTAGACTGAAAAAAACGCAAAAAAATTTGTAGAAAAATTGTAATTTAGTTAATTTATTTGCTGAAAATCATAAAACATATTTTTGTGATTCTTTTAAAAATAATTTACTATAATAACAAAATATAAAAATTTTCATTTTCCCACATTGACGACATGAATTAATTTAATATCTGAAAATATATAGAAATAAATATATATAACATAACAAAAATTTTCTTTCAATTACTTACATCAATGGTTGTCTAAATGATGCTATCGTTTAAAGGACGCAACTGCCGAAGATAATTATAGAAACGAAACGAAAAAATAAACAAACAAACGAAACGAAAAAAACAACCCTTTTTTGCAATAAGAAAAAGGACTCTTATTAGAGTTATACTTTTTAGTATCATTTTCCTGCGTATATCTTTCAATCTGGTTGTCGTCCACACTATTAATGTGCTTATCAGCACAATTTTTTTTTAGCAAAATTAATTAGTAAAACATTAGTATATTAGTAAAGCATTAGTATAAAACAGTTAAGAGCTGAATAAGTATAACAAAAATTTTAGCTGAAAACACGATTTTAGCAAAAAATTTTACTAAAAAATAGTATACCTGATTTACAAGACGTTTTACTAACTTTTCTACTAACTTATTTTTTTGAGTGCAGTTGTTATTTATTTGTTCTAATTTTGTGCTATTTGTGTAATCATAAATCACTTTTTGGCCGAATTCCGTAGCCGAAGCCGAATACTCGTTCGGACACTAGTAAGTTATAAAAAAAAAAATATGTGGCTATCTAGTTGGTATAGCAAAAGATGAAAAGAATAGAAAGGTATAGGAAAGTAGTAGTTAGTTGTTTCTAGATATTAAATTAAAAAGTTAATTTTTAAAACTGTTTTTTCCTGAGTTTAAGATTTATGGCTAAGTCATTCCAAAGTGTAATGGCATTAACGAAGAAAAATCTACCTGTGTTTAAGTAATAGCATCTAGGACTATTTAATGTCCCTGGTCGTATAGACCTGCCGAATTAAATTGTTTCATAGAGTTCTCAATTGATGGAGTTTTATCTGAAATTAATTTATGCAAAAACAACATGCGTAAATATTCATCTAAGTCACAACCAAGTACCTTTTTGTTCCATGAAGAAAAAAACGACGTAAACTAAAACGACGTAAAATAAATATGTACCTTGTAGCATTGTTAAAAGATATCTGTAGTTTATGCGAAGAATGCGAATGTAATTGACTGTAAACCTCAGCTGAATATGTTATGTGCGGAATTATTAATTGAATGACTAATTTTTTCTTAACATCAACTGGGGTAAAACTGGACGATACTCATAGGTTACGAAGTGTAAGAAATGTGTTACGTTTTATGGTATTAACATGATCGGTACATGACAAAGTGGAGTTGATAACAAACCCTAATATTTAACTTTATTAACATACTTAAGAGCAGTTTAACCCAACTAAGCTGTTGGAAATTGTTCGATGCAGGGTTTGTATCTGCTGACAGGAAGTATCAAAGACTTGCCGGTATTGAGCGTCAGGTTATTGACTTGTGCCCAATTATTCATTGCCTGTAAGTCCTCATTTAGTCTGAAGCATGTGTCTTCTAAAAGGCCTAAACGATTCGAAATATATAGCTGAATATCGTCAGCATAGGCATGCATACGTGCATTTTTACAGACTTCGAAGACATCATTTATAAAAACAGTAAATAATAGCGGTCCTAATACAGGTCCCTGAGGAACTCCTGAATAAACTCCCTTAAGGCAAGATTCCCTGTCACCCACAATGACTTTCTGGGCAGGTAGTTTTTAAGTAGGGTAAGTGCGGAAGCCAAAGTAATGTTTTAGCTTACGGATAAGTAAATAGTTATCAACCCTTTCAAATGCTTTGGAAAAATTAAGCAAGCACATTACCGTCAGATTACCCATGTCATAATCGGGTCTTATATCATCAATTACTTTTAAGACAACTGTTGTACAGCTGTGAAATGCACGAAAACCTGATTGAAGAGGATAGAAAAGCTTATTCGAATTAAGATATTCAGTTATTTGATTCGTCATAAGAGATTCAAAAATTTTAGCTAGTACTGACAAGTACTACTGATGTGTCTGTAGTCATTCGGAACAGTTGCAGACGCAATTTTTGCCACAGGAATTACTCTACCGATTTTTCATAATTTTGGAAAGATGGATGTGGTTATGCAGTGGTTATAGATGTGCGTAAGTGGTCTTATAACAAAGGGTATTATCATTTTTAAGAATTTTATTGACACACCATCTTCACCAATGGCATTTGATTGGACCTTCATAATGGCTTTATACACATCAACCTCAGAAAGTACATCAAATTGAAAGGTGTTTAAATTGGGGTTCGGAATTCTGTTATTATCTCCATTGTTATTAATGTTAGTAATCGGCTCACTTCTGCAAAAAAACTCATTTAACTCATTATTATCTAAGCTTCAATCTGATGAATCTTTAGAGTGTACACCTAATTTTTTAATATTCTTGCACAATTGGCCTGATGGTAAAGAAGTATCAAGTTTACGAGCAAAGGACGCTTTTTTGCCCGCCTAACGATAAGATTTTTTTTTTTTTTTTTTTTTTTTTATTTTTCAAATTTTATTTGACAATTTAATTAACATTTTACGTAAATTACTTTTCCGCGAAGCCTTTTGGCTTGTCTGCGGAATTATAAACTAGTTTTAATTTTAGATAATTGACAATTGTTTTTTAAAATTTTTAATTCATTGTGAATCTATTAAGAATTTTCTAATTTCATTTTTTCTTTTATTAAAGTTAGTAATATTTAATATGTTGACGGGTATTTGATTTAGGATCGTTGGTAAAGTGACGTGTAATGATCTTTTGCCATAATTGTTAGAATGACGTTCAACTTTAAAACGTCCTTGTGCTCGCTGTCTTGTATTGTGCGCGTGATTAATTGGTTGAAGGAAACGTGAGTCATTATTAAGCTCATTTATTAATGTTGAACAGTATAAACTTTTGACGTTCATTATCCTTAATTCATTTGCGATATTGATTGGCGTTTTGTTTTTGGTTGGACGGTTATATTTTGTGTTGTTGTTGTTTATGTTGCTCCTGTTGTTGTTGTTGTTTATGATGGTGTTGTTTATGTTGTTGCTGCTTATGTTGTTGTTGATGTTGTTGCTGTTTATGTTAGAGTTGTTGATGTTGTCGGTGTTTACGTTGTTGCTGTTTATGTTGTTGTTGTGTATGTTGTTGCTGTTTCTGTGGATGTTGTTGCTATTTCTGTGGATGTTGTTGTTTATATTGTTGCCGTGTATGTTGTTGCTGTTCATGTTGTTGTTTAAGTTGTTGTTTGTATTGTTGCTGTTTATGTTGTTGCTGTTCATGTTGTTATTATTTATGTTGTTACTATTTATGTTGTTGCTGAATATGTTGCTGTAGTTTATGTTGTTGCTGTTTATGTTGTTGTTGTTTATGCTGTTGTTGCTGTTTATGCTGTTGTTGCTGTTTATATTGTTGTTGCTGTTTATGTTTATGTTGTTGTTGCTGTTTATGTTATTGTTGCTATTTACGTTGTTGTTGTTTGTAATGTTGTTGACATTGTTATTGGTGGTGTTGTTTTGTAAATTTTTTCGCCTTTGGCTCTTCCATAGTATCTCAATATTCTATTTTGTGTTTTTTGAAGAGATTCACAGTACGTTGAATTTCCCCACGCGGTGATGCCATGTCGTAAATATGATTCACCAAGTGCGAAATAAGCTTGCTTTAAAACATCAAATGGAGCACAATTGCTCAAATGATATAAGCTATATGCCGATTTACGTAATTTTTTTTGTATATCTTGTATTTGCGTTAGCCATTTAAAGTTTTGATCCACGTATATTCCTAGGTATTTATAAGTATTTAGACCTATTTCAAGCCCTTGTGTATGTAACTTTGTTAGTAGAGGAGGGGTGTCGTTTCCAGTTACTATAACAGTTGTTGCGCTCACGAATGGAATTCCTTTCTGCCGCAGTATACCAGGGACCTGACGTATTTTTTACGTAAAATCTGCGTATTGGAACATGTCTATCATAAGCATTTTGTAGAGTGGATAGCAAAGCATCTAACTTACTATCAACTGAGGTATAATCCAGCAATCATTGAATTTTGAGACAAAAAGTTCGGAAAATAATATGTTTAGATCAATTAAGCTGTAGTCCCGATATGAAACAAGTCTTAATTTTTCGTTTCTACTTATAGTAACATTTAATGTACAACAAATTAGATCGTGCTCAGAGACAAACGAGATTTGATCAAACAACAACAGTAGCTTAGGATCCGAAAGCAGAAAGTAATCGAGCAAGCTCGGACTAGAACCAGAGAAAAAATGGGTAGGCATCTGATCATTTACAATAGACAGTCCCATCAAGCTTACAGAGTCAATAAAATCCTCACTAACATTATCTTTAAGCAGTAAATTAATATTAAAATCACCACCAACAACATAGTTATAATCAATAAGGCGGCTGTTGAGGTCTTCAAAAAATGGTTCAGGGCTGTGACTTCTGTTTGGATTGTCAACACATGATACTAAAATCTTGTTCATAGAATCACATATTTCAACATTTATAAATTCCACATCCGAATTCCTTGATTTACTAATTAGTTTTGCCTTTAAATATGATTTGTAATATATAGCAACACCACCACATTTTCTTCCATTATTTCTACAATTCTGAAAGATTATAGCCATTAACCATGTAATGCCTATTAGGGTGTCTCATTTTTTCCAAAGATGCGTTTTTCATATGACTGCTTACGCCCCGAGTCTCGGTAATATGAAAGTTATATATACCAAATTTTAATAAAATTGGATGACATTAAGAGGTTGCACATAATCATCACTTTTATCTAAAAATAGTGAAATTTCTAATATTTGTTCGATTTTAAAAATGCGGCCGTTAGTTTTCGTTTTGCTTGCCAACACACATGGACATATACATGAAGAACGAAAGTTGAATAGTTCACAGTAATGCATGTATATAATTTGGTGATTCGCCTTTCATTTTACTCGTACTAAGTACATACAAGCAAAACAAAGAAACATATGCAAGACTTATACATAGTTTTAATTTGACTGCGAAATTTAAACACATATTTTCTTAACTGAGCTCTAAAATGGGAACAAAGAGAGGAATTTGGCTGTTAGAAAAGGTGCCCACTGGAGAGATTTTAGGAGCTCGTCTGCCCTCAAAAGAACAAGCACTTTTGGTTTTTATTTACCACCACAAGGAATTGAAAGAAACATTTTCGCTTGCTGCTAAGTCCACCAGTACTAAACTACAGGATGTATGGAGGGAAAAAGAGAAATCGAGAAACACAGATAAAGCAGTAATGAAACGACAAATTTGGAAAAATTATCTGATCGATCTATTTGATATTTCTCGGCAAAATGTAATGGAAATTAGTAGCGCTTTAGAAGAAGACAAAGACTTTCTTAGATCACAAAGAGAAGATCGTATGAGTTCATCAATGAATGGAGTAGACAAAGTTTTCGCTTCGGAAATAAGAAGCCAGTGTACAAAAGAAGACAAATGTAATTCATATAAAAATAAACACTACGCATCTACTGCCGAAACCAATAAAGCAGTTATTCTTGAAGACTCGTCTGAATCATCATCAGGACCTAGTGACGAAGAAGTGAAGTTTCTGCCTCCAGCAACGATTTCGATTCGTAGATTGAAACCTCTTAATCAAACGCTCACTTCTACTTGGGACCGAGAACAGCTTTCTATTCGACAAGCAAGTACTTCGTTTATAGCAACTGCAAAGAGCCTTGGCCACGATGTTGCAAACATATCTGTATCTCCAGCTACTGTTTACCGAGCTCGGGCAATCAATAGAAGTAAAATGGCCAAAAAAAGCGAAGATTCAATTTTTGAAAATCCTCCCCATTTGGTTTTGCATTGGGATAGTAAGCTATTGCCTTCAGTTGTCCAAGGCAGTATCAAAACTTTGGAAGATAGAGTTGCAGTTCTGGTGACTGGAAAAGATTTTGAGCATATGCTTGGCGTACCTGTTGCCCGAAAAGGCACTGGTGAACAGATGGCTCAAGTTATTCTTCGGGAAATAGACCGATTTGGGTTACGTGATAATATTATCGGCATATCTTTTGATACTACAGCATCTAATACAGGGGTGATCCAAGGGGCATGTACCAGAATTGAAACGGAGTTCGGTCGAAAATTGCTGTGGTTGGCTTGCCGTCATCACACCCATGAACTCATATTGAAAGGAGTGTTTAATGAGTGTAGCATGCCATCGCAAGGTCCGAACATTTCTATATTTCAAAAGTTCCGAAGCTTGTGGACTTCACTAGATAAGACTGTTTATACGACAATGCTAGATGAAGAAAATTCCGTTGAAAGCTATGTCGAAGAACAACGTGTGCGTATGGTAAACTACATTCACAATGTCCTAAAAGAGGGAAATCATACAAGAGAAGACTACAAAGAGTTATTGCAACTATTTCTCCTATACCTAGGAGGTTGACCTACAAACGACTTTAGTTTCAGGATCCCTGGAGCTCTGCATCACGCAAGATGGATGGCAAAAGCAATATATGCACTTAAGATTGTACTCGTCAGTAAACAGTTTAATATTCCCCAACAAGAATTACAAGGAATGAAACGTGTTGCATATTTTGTCAGCCTTATATATGTTCGTTTTTGGCATGAAGCAACTGTAAGTAGATGGGCTTCAAAAAATGATTTGGATATGCTACAGCTTCGGACAACTTATCCGGACTCCCAAGTAAAAGGAATAGCCCCCACAGTTGTTAAAAGGCATCTTTGGTATCTGTCGGAAACAAACGTCGGTTTAGCTTTTTTTGACGAACGTATTCCTCAATATGAGAAAGAAAATGTGATTAGAAATTAGGAAACAGAACCTAGAAATAAAAATGATACGAAACGTTTAGAAGGTAAAAACATAGATTTTGAAGGAAAAAGCTTGAGCGATTTCATTACCAATAAAACAAAGATGTTCTTCAACATTTTTGGAATGCAAGACGCCAAAGAATACTTCACTGATACTCTTATTAGAATACATGTGAATACTCTTAACGTAGTAAATGATACAGCAGAAAGAGGAATTGCTATGATAAAAAAGTTTAACGAATCGGTAAGGGACGAGCAACAAAAACAATTCTTGTTGCGGGTAGCCGAACATCACAGAAAAGTCGTTACCAAGCGAACAAAAGAAGAGATGGCGTCGTTCAAAGTTGATTAATACATATAACACATATCTTTTACCAAAATATTACTATTCATATCATATTTTAGTCTTGACATTATTTAAAAATTATTATTTCTATAGTAGTTTTTCTAATAAAAGTAATTAATATTGAAAAAATCGCATTTTTTTGTTTATTTCTACAAATCTGGTCAAAGTGTGCAACCTCTAAATGTCATCCAATATTCTTAAAATTTGGTATATTTGACTTTTATATTACCGAGACTCGGGGCGTAAGCAAAGTCATATGAAAAACGCATCTTTGGAAAAAATGAAACACCGTAATGCCTATCCAGTACTTCATTACTGAACCAGGTTTCCGTAACACAGAACACATCAACTTGTGAATTCTCAAAAACGGATCTTACATGATCAAGCTTAAGTCCGTTTAAACTTCTGGCGTTAAAATGTACTACATTGAAACCATGTCGCTGCTGGCACAGTATATTTAACATGGCACCATTATTAAAATTAAATCGATTCATAGCAATATACAGAAAAAACAGCCTTAAAAGCATACATTAAAAAAGAAAAAAGAGTAGTATAGAAAACTAGATAGTCTTACAGGAGTTCGATTCATGTTTATAAAACTAATAAATTGTTTGTTAAAATTTAAAAATAAAAATAAAATCTAAAACGTATTTAAATATAAAAATAATATATAATGAATTTATTTAATAATCTCTTCCAGGTCCTTTTCATCCGCAATATGTATTGCAGAGGTATTTTTTTAAAGACGGACGTAAACTTTTCCGTTTCAGTTTTTCTTGTATAGCTGATTGTAATAATTTTCTATTTTTAAGGTCTAAGCTCTCATAAATACGAAAAGTGGTATCGCTATCAAAACCTGCAGCTCTCATAGATACTGAACCTTGTTTAGACTTAACACGAAAGATATCTCTTAATTGTGAAGGCAAGAAGTTAATTGAGTGACAAACTTGATTAAAAATACTTTTTAGGGTTTCTGATTCAGTAAAATTAATTCCAAAAATTATTGTCCATATAATTCCAAAAAATATATGTCCTTCACTGTATTGTTTACTTCTTTTGTTTTTATGTTAGTTATTTCTTTCTTTAGGTCATCAATTTCTTTTTTTAAATTGTCAAAAACTGTTAGCTCACTCTCAATTGAGGCTATTCTATCCTCAATCTCATTTGCTCTTTCTTTAATAAGGTTTATCTCACTTTTAATTTTGTTTACCAGTTTAGTTTCTAATAAAGCCAGCTCAGAGGATAACCGATTAAACATTAGATCATTGTGTGCTTGCAATCTCTTTTCCATTTGTTTCATTTCACTCAACACCGATTTAATTGTTACTGCCCCATCATCAATTTTTGGATTTTTTAGTGAATGAGAGTAAAAACTTTTATTTGTATTAGATGAACGAGGGGTGATGGCTTACGTTTAATAGCTGGAGATCCCATTTATTTTGTTGTTGTTTAATTTCTTTTATATTCTTTCGTAAAAATTTGAATTAAATTGTACTATTTTATAAGTAAATCACAGATTTTAAAAGTTTTTTCTATGAAAAATAGCAAAGCAAATATTTTTACGTTTTTGTTACTTGAATAGTGTAATTATTATATTTTCTTGCAAATATTTTTGTCAGGAATTCGTACAGCGGCGAGAAGGGGTTAAAAATAAAAAATCGTCCTTAAATATAGTCATATCTGATAAAAAATTAAAACATATTACCCATATACTGAATAATATATAAATTCATATATGGAGATATATGGCATATATGAAACAATATATGAAGTAATATATGAACCAATATATGCAATATAGTATCATATATGGTGTCATACATATCCATATATGAACTTTTCCTTTGCATGTTTTTACCAATATATGATTCCATACATTACATATATGTACATACATGCCCATACATGGCATATGTTTAGCCTTAAATACATTTCAAAAGTCAACATTTCTAAGTAATAAGGGCAACGAATTTCAAATTTTATCTACCCTGTACTGAAAAGATCGTTGAAGAATTGATGTATTATGTATAAGATACTTCAATTGTGGGTTTCATAAAGACCTTGAAAATACGAAATGATTTAGTAAATATTCCGGATATTTAGATGTAGTAAAAATAGCTTAAAAATCTGTTATTTTCATGCATAAAATTTAGAAAAATCTAGTTTTTTATAAAACTTTTCTTATTAAAATGTCAAACACGGCTGCTTTTTCAACCTATAAAGTATTACGGTTCAGTTTAATTTCGTCTATATCTAAAATACACTGTACTTTTATATTAAATTTATATGAAAATGAATATAAGATCTCTTTGGTATTCGAATACAAAATATTATTTTGTGGGACAATTTTGACTTCCGGTTAACGAGGGTTAAATATATGCCACATATTTAATATTTCGGAACTAAGTAATGCTGATCTAATTAAACAAATTATAATGTAAAATTTATTTCTTTCACCAAAAATATATTTTTCTATTTTTTTTTATCAAAAACATTGACTTCCTCCAAATCCGCCTAAATTAAATCGGTACACACACTAAGCGGATTAAGGGCTCCCTATAGCTTAAAATTTTCATGATCAGAAATTGTATTTAGTCTAAATAGTTATATACTTTCGAAAAAAACAAGCTCTAGCTTATATTTGTTTGCCTGAGATATTACTATATAGAATTTATAATTGTCGCAACGTATTGGCGAATTAAAACGAAATGAGAATGACCAATCTTTATTATTGATATTTCGTTTAATTTTTTAATTACATATTTTAAGTATTATCTTTTTAAAAAAATATTTTTAAAAAGATAATACTTAAAATATTGTTTGCATGTGATATAAAAATGTAGTCCTAATGAACTAAAATCAATACATATCTACATATATGAAGCATACATGAAAAAGTGTATATAAAATTATAATATATCGATGAAGAGTTTCGAATATATACCAAAATCTGATCAGACAATATGTCCTCGAGTTTAAAATTTAACATAAAAGTCTTGCAAGAAAAAGTTATTTTATAGTTATTCCCAAAGCTAAAATGGAGAGAGAATGAATAAGAAATATACTAGAATAAGCTAAATAAGAGTCTGAGACTGCAACCGCCACAAGGCACATACATTGTATCAATTATTAAATATAATAAAGTTATCGTTACCAAAGCAAGTTTCTAATAAAAATAAAGCCGTATTTGAGAAAAAATGGTTTAATTATAAATGTTTACAAGCTAGACAAACGTCATTTAATCTCCTTAACGTGTTCAGGAACACAAAAAATCACCATGATAATGTAAAATATCTAGAAGGCAAGCAGCGTTATGTTACCGTATGTAAACATCAAAAAGAGATATTTTACCAAGAACTTAATAAAAAAATCAACGAAGTCAATGACTAAGAAATGCTGGGAGTTAGCGAAAGAGATAAAGGGCGACCGTTTCCGAGTTGTTGCTAATTTGTCAGCAGCAATATTTTCAATCTTTACTTAATCAACCGTTATATCAAATGATATACATTATGCTCCAACATGGCACAGACATAATGAACTGGTTAGGACTATATTGCCGGAAGAGTTTAAAAATGTACTGAAATCAATAAAATCTAATAAAGCTCCTGGTGCGAACAATTTCTAAATGAATTGGCAGTCAGTATAAATATAATTTTTTAAACTGGGTATCAATTATGAATCTTTTTTATGACACACGACAATGAAATGACACTTAAATCATTCTCGTTTTAACAGAGTAAATGTAAACATTTTTGTTACATCGGTTTTATATGACATTTATAAGCCATGAGGTGAATAAACAAAATTAGTTCCATCCCCGAAACCATAATAATCAAGGTGTCATTTCATTGTTGTGTGTCGTAAAAAGGATACATAACTAATACCGTGGATAAATAGACGAAACGTTTGTAGATAATATTATATTTCCAATTCATAAGAAAGGTAATTTGAATACTCCTAATAAAGGGCGTTTTTATAGAGGTATGGAATAAAACAAAGATGATATGGAATAAAACAAAGATGAATTTTTTAAATTGACATGAAATTTCAATTATAATATAAATATGACTTCTGGCACGGACGTAGTCTAATCTGGAGGTCCAATTTTCGATGACTTTTTCCAACATTTGTGGCCGTATATTGGCAATAACGCGGCGAATGTTGTCCTCCAAGTGGTCAATCGTTTCGGCGTTGAATCGCACGATCTTGGAGGCCAATTCACGGGTCCGAAACGTGAAACTATGCGGTTACCAAACGTTTACTTCACAGCTCCTGCACATCATGGTTGATCAATTGATGAACGAAAAAGTCAGTAATCATGGCTCTATAGCGGACCAATGATTCCACCAGCCCATAAAGCACATCAGTCAGTTTTTCTGGATGTAACGGTGGCTCAACATACACTTGAGGATTATCATCACTCCAAATACGGCATTTTTGTTTATTGACTTATCCATTTAACCAAAAGTGAGCTTCATCGCTAAACAAAATTCGCTTATGAAAATCATTTGTGCCCATTCACCGAATCTACGCCTTGCTTGGTGATCGTGTGGCTTCAATTGTTGCACGAGTTGTAAGCACGAAAACCAAGATCTTTCCGCAAAATGTTCCATAAAGTGTATGGACACATATCCAATTCCTGTGCACGATGACGGATAGACTGATTGGGGTCTTCCTCTACACAGAAAAAAAAAGATAAGAAATAATATCAACACCGCAGTATGTTTGAAATAAAATGTAAATTCAATAACCCATCGTTATTGATTCAAATATTTTGATTATCAATATTGCATTTTTTCAAAATAACACTCAACAATTCGCTGTTGTTAAAAAAATAATTGAAAAAGAATGCGTTTTCAATAAACACAATATTTGAATCAATAAAAAATGTATGTATTCTTAAAATTTTATCGTTATTTTGAAATGTTTGTCATGGCATGCTTTGATTTGCATTTTATTTTGTCTTCTATTTCTTACGTGTAAATGACTATGACAAAAAAAGAAATGAGTAAACAATTAGTTGTTGCTCTTTCAACTTTGTTCAGTTGCTCTTTGATCTTTGTCGTGTCAACACCCTCTAATTAAACCCATTTTCTAGTAGTTTTTATTATCACAGGGTCTATAAAAAATCAATAACACTTTTTATGAAATCAACGCATATTTTATTGAATTATATTTTAATTCAAATAGTTTGTTATTGAAATTAATTCAAAATTCAACAACGCATGTAATTGAATTGATTATTTATTTATTTGAATTTTGTCAAATATTTAATAACTCTTGTATTCAAATAAATATTTTTTTTTTATTGAAAATGAAATTAAATTCAAAAACTTTTGTCATTGATTCAGTAAAATTCGTTATTGGCTGAAAAAAAGAAACATTCAATAACGCACTTACAATTTTCGTAATCAATTTCGCAAAAATCGTCATTGGAGGAAATTCGATAACTTTTGTAATTGAATCCGCGATTTTCGTTGTCAAATATGAAAATTATTTTTTTGTGTGTACGCTACGCTCTACACCAGCAATGACTTCTTCTGTACGCACTGTACGATGTCTCTTTGGATGCATATTATCATTTAGAGTAAACGTGGTGCGAAAACGTTCCATAGTTAATCGAATTAATTGCCCTGATGGACGATTATGTTGACCGTAAAATGGGTAGTGCGCGATACGTATTTCGAACAGAACCATGATTTTCAAAATAAATTTCCACAATTTGGAAGCGTTGTTCAGGCGTCAGTCTATTCATGTTGAAATGCCAAACCAAACTAAACATAAATCGCTTCACAGCTGACAAAATGGCCTCTAGTTAAAGAAGTGTTGCCAACTTAAAGTTCTATACCTGCATAAAAAACACCCTTTATATCTTCCGTTATATGACATGACATAAAATTATACATGACATCATATTATTATTTTTTTTACTCGGGTGACTATCAATTTATACATTGAAACCTTTAATTGTATATCATTATATCTGAATATATGTAAACTTTCTTCTGCCTGCAGACTCTTGTGTGGGGTCGTGGTTCGGGGAACCGTGGGTATCTTCGTCGATAGTCAGGCGACTCTAATGTCCCTCGGCTCATACATTCGTCCAGGCTAAGTTGTTTAGTAGGAGCGATGTCTCGAGAGTGACGGCAGTGCGGACCGGTCACTGTCTGATAGGTAGGCACGGTAGCAGGCTCGGGCGGGTATTCGATGTACAATGTCGCAGCTGCGGCATACCGGGGGAGGATTAGGAGTTTGTGGATCATCTCCTCTGTGCCCTGCGCTGCAAGGTATCCAAATTTTTATTTTAGGCTATAATGTACTGGACTACCTGTCGGTAATATTGGGAGTAGAATTAGGTGATCTTATTGATATTTCAACCTGTAGGGCTGGGTCTAGTTTCCCTGATATCAGCTCCTTACGGGTGATTTGGTCTTTCCACTTGAACCAACTAATAAGTTCTTCTCATATAACTTGGAATTATGGTGAAACTATGTTATGTTCAACAATTATTAAATTAATTTGTTATAGTTTTCAAGTTACAAACGAGTTTGTTGTATTTATTTAACATTTCCGCTGACATCAAGAACATTTCAAATAAATTGTTAAGTGGTTATTTAAAATGTAGAAAATTTTAAATTAATATTGAAATTTTTCATTTGTAATTAAATAAGTTATAAACTAATTAAAGATTTAATATATGTCACATCTACGGTGTTTTGATGAAATATGGAGGAGTGAGGGATGGATGGCTGGAAGTCTGGATGAACGAAACTGAGTAAAATAAAATCACCAATTGATTTTATTACTCAGTGTAAATAAAAATATCCCAAATGAAAGAAAAGAAATAAAACGAAAACGAATTAGGATTTGGAATGAGATTTATTCACAGAGTTAATCTATGGAGTACGTCTTACCAGTTTGAAAGTAGGATGAACAAGAAAAAATTATTTTTATGATTTTACGGAAATAGTATCCACGACATTTTTAGGACTTTTGACGTTTAATTTTCGGACAAATATTAGAATGAGATAGATATTTGTATCTATTATAAAATTTAGTAACGAGTTAAAAAACATTTTAGGAGTTTAGGGTTTCCAAATTGGATTTAATGTCAAATATGTTTATTTTGCATTAACATTACCGCCCGCCTTGCAGTGTATATGCAAAGAAAAAAAAAAACAAATTAAGCACCTCAGTCAAATGTCGTAGATACTTTTATATTCTAACTTAATAATAAAATTAAATTGCATTTATATAAGTATGTGCATTAAGAGTACAGATATAAAATCCAGAAATATATTCAATTCAAATTCAATTCATGTGGTTAAATTTCAATTCGATTTAGTGACTTATTAATATATGTATAAGATCTTGAAGATACAGGTAGGGTTAAATTTTGCTTTTATATTAATGTTTGATAGATCGTTATTTTATGTTAGACAGGAGCCATAGATGGTCCATCCAAATATGGTACTTTGTGCAGTTGGATAGCCTACTTTACGAATGACCCCCTCACATATCACCCTTGGATACAGGTCCACCCCTATAATGACATCTATACCGGCCGACTCATAGAACTTAGAGTCGGCGAGAAATAAATCGCGGAAGTTTTTCCTAAAAGACTCTGGCAGCGATTTAGTCGGAGTTAGAAGAGTGAGACGATTGTCAACACGGAATGTTCCTTCTATTTTTGAATTAGAATCAAACCTTGATTTTAAAGTTAGTGGACATATGGTCTCATCCTGTAATGTCAGAGTGGTCAAATCAAGTTTTTCAACAAATCGCCTTGAAATTCGACTTGTAGGAGAGCCAGAGTCAAGAAGACAACGGGCATGAGTAGGTGTTGTATCCAACTTCACGAGCACAGTCGGAAGCAAAATTACGCTATTTTGACGCAAAATAGCTGTCAGTGACGATATTTTTGACACGGTTGGAGGCGAACGATTTCTCGGACGAACGGATCTAGATGTCGAGGGTTGTGGAGATGGAGAACGGGAATATGTTGACGACGCTGAAGATTCTGGAATCAATCTTGGGTTTTTATGGAGAAGTGTGTGGTGGAATTTTCTACACCTCTTACAGCCATGCTTAGTAAAACATGTCTTCTGAGAATGGTTGTGAGCCAAGCAATTAGGACAATATTTATTGACCTGAACAGCTCGTATACGTTGATCAACATTCATGGCTAAAAACTTTCTACAAGTTCTCAAAGGATGAGGGCGATTACATTTCTTGCAGAGATAGGAGTTGTATTTTAATGGTAGGTTTGAGTGAGGGGTATGTCGACGAGGTTGCCTATTGTTTTTAGGTTTACCGGTGGAGTTTTTAGGCATGATAATCTAAAAGAAAATATATTAGAAACGTAAGTAACGAGTAAACACTATGAAAAGAAATATAGAGTTATTCTAACGAAAGCAATACTAGTTTAGTAATTGGCCTGGTTATTCGCCCCTTTTGGGTGAAAACATCAGCCACACGAATGCGTTTATCGGAACCGTAATAAGTTTTCTCAATTCTGCCTAGACGCCAGGAATTAGGAGGAAGGTTTTCATCTTTTATAACTACCAGTGCGTTTTCAGGGAGATTATTCTCTGGTTTTTGCCACTTGACTCTCTTTTGCAATTCTTTTAGGTACTCGCTTTTCCAACGAGTACAAAAGTTTTGGTGGACAAATTTAAGCCGATGCCAACGGTTGACGATAGATCTAGCTGGCTCATTGATCTCTGGGTCTATAGGGGCTAATATAGGAGATCCTATAAGAAAGTGCCCTGGAGTCAAAGCTGACAAATCAGAAGGATCCTGAGAAAGTGGAGACAAAGGCCTAGAGTTTAAACAAGCTTCCATTTTTGACAATAAGGTTGAAAATTCCTCAAAAGTGTATTTAAAACACCCTGAAATCTTGCGAAAATGAGCTTTAAAGCTTTTTACTCCTGCCTCCCATAATCCACCCATATGCGGAGCACCTGGCGGAATAAAATGCCAGGTTATATTCTGATGAGCATAGTTGGCGGTAATTGCCTGGTGGGAAGTTTGAATAAATTCCCTTGCCAGAACCCTGGAGGCGCCTACAAAGGTCGTACCATTGTCGGAATGCAGATGGAGCGGACAGCCACGGCGGGATACAAATCGGTTGAAAGCAGCTAGGAATGAAGCTGTGGACAAATCAGATGTAGCCTCCAAGTGTATTGCCTTTGTGGAGAAGCAGACAAATACACACACGTACCCTTTTGTAATACGACAAGCTCTTCCGGAATAACTCTTTATGTCGAATGGCCCCGCAAAGTCCAGTCCTGTGTGCGTAAAAGGACGTGATATCTCCGACCTTTCAGGGGGTAAAGCCGCCATTATCTGCTTTTGGCACTTCTTTTGTATAGTATACAAGGCTTACATTTATTTATGGTAGTTTTTATCAAATTCTTTACTTTTGGTATCCAGTATTGAGTCCTTATATTCCGAAGAACTAGCTGGTTACCCCCATGGAGAGTAACATCATGAACAAATTTAACCAAAAGCCTAGAATATTGACAATTGTAGGGAATAATGATAGGATGACTTTCGTTGTATGATAAGCCTGGAGAAAATTCGAGTCTACCACACGATCGGATTAAGCCTTCCTGGTCCATAAATGGATTTAAATTTACAAGAGGGCTAGAGGACGATAGAGGCAGTCGTGAAGACAGAGCCTTGTACTCATTCGGGTACCAAGCCTTTAGGTTTATTGATATAAGGCGGTAACGAGCAGCGACAATTTCCGAACTTGATAGATCTGTGGATTTTTTTGAAAAACTAGCTTTATATTTTGGGTGTGTGCGATAGAAAAACCTGTACACGTATGCGGTTACACGTAGCGCTCTTGCGAAGGAGGAAAATCTTTCTAAAATATCGTCGAAGTTCTGAAAGTAGGAAAAATTAACTTTTATAATTTTCCTATATCCTGAATTTCAGGCGGATCACAATTCGGCCAAAGGTCTGCCGAATCTTGAAGCCATGACGGCCCATGCCACCATAGGTCATTTCCAATAAGATCCTGAGGAAGCAGCCCCCGGCTCGCTAAGTCGGCAGGATTAGATTCAGATTCGACATGATACCAGTGTTTTGGATCAACTATTTCGATTATCTTGGAAATCCGATTAGCGACAAAGGTCATCCAGAGACAAGGTGGTTTTGCTAACCAGGAGAGCACAATCGTGGAATCTGTCCAACAGTAAATTGAATAATTAGAAATTTCCAATCTAGGAACTATACTGTCGAGCATTTCAGCCAACAAAACAGCCCCACATAACTCAATTCTCGGAATGGACAAAGTTTTAATTGGAGCGACCTTTGTCTTAGAAGAAACGAGATGTGAAGAAATTGAATCACCGTTATCAATGCGAATATAAATTGCAGCCGCGTATGCCTTCTCTGAGGCATCGCAGAAGCAATGGATTTGGACATTGGCACTAGGAGCATAACCAATCCACCTATGAATTCGAATTTCATTCAAAAATGAATAATTTAGTTGGAAAATTTTCCATTGAGAAACCGTATCAGGAGACAGGACCTCATCCCAATCGGTGCCCTCTATCCATATTTGTTGCATAATTATTTTTGCCAGGACAATGCAAGGAGCTAGCCAGCCAGCTGGATCAAACAATTTGGAAATTTGAGACAGAACTTCTCTTTTAGTGTATTTGCCGGTCTCTGGAAATGGTTTTATGGAAAAGTAAAACTCATCAGCAAGGGCATTCCAGCGAATGCCTAACATTTTTGCTGTGCTGCTATCATCGAAGTCTAAAAAATCCTCATACAACAAATGATCAGACGGCAAATCGGAAAGGACCTTCTTTGAATTAGAGGTCCATTTTCGTAAGGAGAAACCGGCGGATTCCAGAGCACTTATGAGTTCGTTTCTGGATTTGATTGCCATTGAAATTGTATGAGCGCCCACAAGAGCGTCATCAACATACATGGAATTGCGAAGGATATCGCTAGCAATCGGATAAGTGGATTGGACATCATCCGCCAATTGTAACATAGTGCGGATAGCTAAGTATGGGGCACAATTCACACCAAATGTTACAGTTCTAAGTTCGTAATCTTGAACTTTATCATTTGGATTGTCCCGGAAAAGGATTCTTTGAAAAGATGTATGATCTGGATTGACAAGGATTTGCCTATACATCTTTTGAATATCCGCATTGAAAACATACTTGAAAAAACGCCACTTATGAAGTAGAGTTAAATCACTCTGAAGAACTGGGCCAGTATGTAAAATATCATTCAAACTTAACCCGTTTGAAGATGAAGAAGAATCATTGAAAACTACGCGGACTTTTGTAGTTGTGCTTTCCGGTTTTATAACCGCATGGTGGGG
Organism: Delia radicum; assembly: GCA_021234595.1. Classification (NCBI taxonomy): domain Eukaryota; kingdom Metazoa; phylum Arthropoda; class Insecta; order Diptera; family Anthomyiidae; genus Delia; species Delia radicum. The sequence continues at coordinate 172,454,186 of CM037854.1, read as the reverse complement.
TAAATAATAATGTGATGGAACTTTGGAAGAATCGGGAGGAGAAACCTTGAACATATGGCCCAAATCAGAATACTCTTGGATAACCTTGTCGTACTCGGTTTTAAAAGCAGGCGTACGAAGCAGCCTGGCCTCATTTCTGAAAAACTGTGCCAAAGCACTATTTCTAGATTGACCAATTGTTAATTTATGGGGATATCCTTCTTTGAACGGAATAGAAACTACGTATCTACCATCGTTATCTCGTTTTGTGGTATTGACAAACAAATCTTCGCAATATTTGTCGGACTGCGATACAAAGTTCTTCCTTGGAAGATTCTCCACCTCCCAAAAACGAGAAATCTGTTGATCTAAGGAAACATTGCACATAAATGAAGCAACAGTGGAGCTAGAACTAACTGAATTAGGAGAAACAGGCCCAGTAAGAATCCACCCAAAAATGGTTTCTTGTGCCATAAGGGAATTGCAAATGTCATGTTTGTTAGCAGAACGCATTATAGAGGGGTACACCTCACCACCAATTAATATGTCTATCTTTAAGCTTTTGTAAAATTGGGGATCGGCAAGGTGAATCTGGGGAAGATCCGAAAAATATGACGAGTCAATGGGCCTAGAAGGCAGACTAGCTGACACCTGTGGAACTACCAACGCATCAACTGGAATTTCAATACTATCGTCCAATGGCGAACTAAGGACAAAGGAGCACATTCGCTGAGGTGAAGCTGAAACAAAGTCACCCATACCGGAAACATCTTGTGGCCTAGTTCGTCTGCTTGGCAGCTTTAAGAGTTTCAGAATGCCTTCGGAAATAAAAGATCCCTCAGAGCAGGGGTCAATGAGAGCGCGAGCTCTAACCCTTGTACCCTGATGACAAACATCAACCATTGCAGTACCTAGCAACACACCTTGATTGTTTGTAGTGAAAAAATTTTGAACCCTAGCCCCCGAATTGTTAGCAGACTGTATAGTAGAGTTTGAAGTAGAAGGAAATGAAGCTGAGTTCGGATTTAAGGTGCTAGAAATTGGCTGTTGAGCTGATGGGTTGGCATTTGGATTTGCAGGGTATCTATGGAGTAAAGTATTATGTCGTTTTTGACATTTAAAGCAACTATTCTTGCTTGTGCAACTTTTGACGGTATGCGCTTTCGAAAAACAATTTATGCAAAGACGTTGCTTTTTAATTTCAAAAAATCTCTGTTCAATATCCATTTTAAGAAACCGAGTACATTTGCGAATCACGTGAGATTCTTTGAAACACAGAGGACACTTTGGATCACCAACTTTAGTCTGAAAAGTATTTATCCTTTTTGAGCTGGTAGGATTTTTGGAAGAACTTTGGGAATTTGAGCCAGCTGATTGTACAGTCAATGGCTTACGAATATTCGAAACCGATTCTAAAGTTCTGCACCGATCTGTCAGGAAAGAATCTAATTTAGACCATTCAGGAATTATGGTCTTATCTGAGACAGTTTGCTCGAAATGGATTAAAGTTTCATCGGGGAGGCAGTTTGTACAAACGAATACAAAAAGGGGGTTCCAGCTTGCAATGTCAACGCCATAGAGCTTAAGTGTGCCAATACATGAGTTAATATCGGCCTGTAAATTTCTGAGTGCTCCTCGTGATTCAGAGCGAAAAGGTTTTAAATTAAAAAGTATTGTAAGTTGACCGTTAATTAAAGCGCGTTTGTTCTCATAACGCTTGCAAAGGGTGCTCCAAGCGATTTGAAACCCCTCGTTTGACATTTCGGTTTTCCCAGCAATAACCTTTGCCTCCCCTTTTGTACTAGCAATTAGAGTGAATAATTTTTCTATGCCACTGGCTCTGGAGTTATTTATACAAAGAGCAGTAAACAGATCGCGAAATTTAGGCCATGAAGCATAGTCCCCGTCAAAGGGTTCAATCTTAAAGGGAGGAAGCTGAAAACCATAACCAGAATCCTTTGGTTTTGAAATTTTGTTCTCAAGGTCCTGAAAGTCTGGTAGTTTTGTGGGCTTTGGAGCTTTCTTCGCTTGTATCTCCTCGTAGGCCTCCGATAATTTGGTAAGACACCGACAATATGTTATATAGGTATTCTTATATTTGGCCTTTAGAGTCTCTAAATCGACACCTTTGTTCTTATCATCATCTTCTTCATTATCCTGGTTATAAAGATGTTCATCATAAGCAACCTTGACATTGGCCCAACAAGTTTTTAGCTCCTCCCTATGGATATCAATTGAATGGCAGGAAGTAATGGGCATCTGTTTATCGTTAAGGTCTGCCTCGAATTCAACCAAACGATCGGCTAACCGAATGAAAACAAATCTAATCGAAAAATCAGGACAGACAAACTTCGACAATGATTACTAGATCAAGCAGTTATAAAAAATTTCGTAATTTATTTTCCTTAAGCAATTTAATAATGTGGAAAAAAAATTTTTAAAATTGGGAAATAAAATTTTTATTAACATACAAAATAAATTTCAAAATATGAAAACGATTTTAATACTAAAGAATAAAATCTTTATCGGAAAATATAGATTAGTTTTCTTTAAAAAAAGGTAGGAAAAATATTTAAACTTATTTAAACCTCAATCCTTTTTTTCAACAAAAAATATGAAATGTATTTTGAAATACGAAATAGTATTTTAAATACGATATAGAAATTTTTAAAAATACTAAATAGATTTTTAAAAACCCAAAAAAAATAAAATTTTTATTAAAACAAAGATTGATTTTAAAAAGCCATAAACTTTAAAATAGGTAAATGAAATTCTTTGTAAACATATAGGAAAAGGATTTTAAAATTGAAGAAACAAATTCTTTCTTTTTAGAGGAAAAACAACTAAAAAATTTTTTTTTTTAAGTATTAAATAAATATCCAAAATGATATCAACATAGAAGATAAATTTTGAAATATGTGCTATATTTTAAAGATTTTAAAGCAAAGCGATGATTTGAATGGCAAAATAAAATCGTTATCAAAAGAATGCCCAGTGATGTTAATATATTCTATTAACTTTCTAAATTCCAGCTTTTTCCCAAGTTTTGAAAAAAAAAAAATCACATCGAGTCCCTTGGTATTTCAGCAAACGATATGTGTTCTGGATTTAAAAAAGTATCTGGAACCGAAAAGCAATCAAACTTTGAAGTTCGCTTAACACAGTCTTGCAAAAAAAAATTGTATTGGGAAAAGTTCTCACTTTACTTATTCTCGAAAAATATCAATGAGCGCAAAAAAAGTAAATAATTGGAGTGGCATGGAAAAAAATACTAGTTTATATCAGGGATGGAAGTTCGGAATTTTAAAATGGTATTAAACCTGACTAAGATAGTACTTTCGTGGACCGAAGGTTAATCAAGTAATCTTATTTAGAAATGCAAAGATATTTCAAATAATTGCACTAATTTCCATTTTAAATGTTATAATTGTTGGAGAAAAAAAAAAAACAACTTGTTTTACAATTTTCAGATCACCATACTTTAAATGTGATGAATTAGAAAAAAAACTACAATTGATTTATGAAATCAGATACTTTTCTTTTCTCTTTTATAAAATCAATTATTTTTACAAACCAAATTTGAATGAAAATCAATAACTTAATGTTGCATGTAATAAAAAGTTTCAAAGTACTGAATTATCCAACCCCGGTAAAAAGAACAACAGATGTACAAAATAATAATTTAAATACGACTGAGTTCTTATTACTCGTACATATACGTGAGTGTGGGTTTGTTTGGAGTAAACCCAATATTAATTGAACCGTAAGAGCAGACAAATCTAGTTTTGGAATAAAGAGGTCAATAGTAGTAAGAGAATATAGTTTAAGGAGATTGAATTAATTAGGGAGGAGTCAAAGGGTAAGAGTAAAGGCTCTAAGAGAGTTTTTATATTCCAAGTAAGAAAAAATCAAATTTAAAGCAGAGCTGAAAAAAAAACGGGGAAATAATCTTCATACATACATGATCTAGAAAAAAAGCGGGAATTTGATCAAACAAGTTCGAAATGTAAAAGTAAGCTCAGAGTTCGAACAAACCTATGTCACAAAAGTTTCATGCAGCTTATTTACAAAAACTATTTCTGTGACCGAAAATAAATTAAAATATAAATTTACCGATAATTTATTACAAATTCCAGTAACTCACCGACTCAAATTTCACCGTGAATTTTTCCCACATATTAACCTGGATCTCCCGATGGAACAAAAAATTTTTACAGATGAAAACCTTCCTCTTGGCTCACCTATAACTAATTATCTATCTTTAATTTTCCGCTTTTCAGAATAAAAATTTCAGCTGCATTTATATTGTAGAATTTTTAACCACTTTTTTTAAACTTTTTTTTTTTTAAACTTTTACACTATATAGTTTTTTTCCTCCTTTCAAATATATTTTTCTCTACTTGTTTTTTGGTTTAAAGTTGGATTTTTTTTTTTTTCTTTTATTATTTGTAAAAAAAAATTAAATTATGTTGGTTACACGCGGTGTAACGTTTTAACAAACAAAAAGGAATGACATTGTAGGAAAAAAAAACCAACTATCAAACACAATATATGGAAAAAAGCAAAATTTAACGAACCTGTTTTTATTGTTGTTGTGATGTGAGCAATTAGATGATGACGTTAGTTGACTGGTATGTACTCCAATAAAGGTAGAATCTCAGAGAGTATCCAATTACAAAAACAATCCGGATCGATTGGACCAAATGTTTCGATGAAATATGGAGGAGTGAGGGATGGATGGCTGGAAGTCTGGAGTGCATGAACGAAACTGAGTAAAATAAAATCACCAATTGATTTTATTACTCAATGTAAATAAAAATATCCCAAATGAAAGAAAAGAAATAAAACGAAAACGAATTAGGATTTGGAATGAGATTTATTCACAGAGTTAATCTATGGAGTACGTCTTACCAGTTTGAAAGTAGGATGAACAAGAAAAAAATATTTTTATGATTTTACGGAAATAGTATCCACGACATTTTTAGGACTTTTGACGTTTAATTTTCGGACAAATATTAGAATGAGATAGATATTTGTATCTATTATAAAATTTAGTAACGAGTTAAAAAACATTTTAGGAGTTTAGGGTTTCCAAATTGGATTTAATGTCAAATATGTTTATTTTGCATTAACATACGGTCAGGCCCGTTGCCCAAAATGATTTGGCAAATTTAAAATTTCAATACAATATGTAAGTAAAAAGTAGAAACTGTAATACAATATTTTTTTTTGGATAACATCAAATAGGAAATTTCTAAACTTTTTAAAAACAGTTGATGCTAAAAACAGTTCAATTGTGAAAACGTTTTTCAAAAGATTTTTTGAGCGTTTTGTGTGTCTGAAATGAATCTTTATTTCAGATATTTTAATATATTGACAAAAGAGTTGAAATTAAAGGAAAATGAATGTAAAAGTTTTAAAAGCGTTTAAAAACAGTTTTTTAAAGCGACAAAAAGGAAGAAGAGAATTAAAATTATTCCTAATCGCTTTATATAAATTAGGAGTGTCGATTACCATCTTTTAATATTTGCTTTAAAAAATGCTTTAAAATATTGTCAAAACCCAACATTTAAAAAAATAATATTCAAATGTTTGTAGAATTTTAATTCCCGTTTTCTACGAAAACGACTATTTTACGACAACAGCACTTTATCTATAAATTCGAATTTTATATCAAAAATGATCTCTTAATTTTAAAAATTTTTAAATAAGCATTTTCGTTGTGACAATTTTGCTGTTTTTTGTGCCATTTTGTCAGCCCAATTAAACTCTTTTGTCGTGTTGCCAAAAAGTGTTTGTAGAAAACCGCTGCATTCGGCAAAATACCGCTAGAATATACTCAAATGTATGAAAACTATGGACAATAGAAAATAAAAAAAAAAAAAAAATCGCTAGATTTCCTGCTAGATTTTTTTTTAATAAAAATTAATCGAATACTTCATGTTCAAAATAAACTGTATCAGGTTAAAAATTTAAAAAAAATTACTTAAAGATCGGGTTGATTTTGTTTAAAAGAGTTGTTTGTCCCATTTTAAACATGCCGTTCTCATAACTAACAAAAAATAGGGCGTATGAGATAAAAACTAGACTGGAAAACTGGAGAAGCGCTGTTCACCGTTAACAAAATATATGTTTTATTAATGTTTTTGTGACATAAACACGTATTACTGGCAAACCACTGTTATTTTTGTAAAACCTGCCGTGTTAGAAATTACCAAAGGTACAATTAATACACTGTGGTGCAAAATTATAGCCGCATGCACTTTTCAGCAGTTTTGTACATTTACATAAAAAATTCAAGAAATCTGTGAATGCCATCTGAAAGACCTCTAAAAATAATTAGAAAAACAGAAAAAAAAATTTTGTTTTTATGCCTTAAAAAACCGTTATAACAAATTCCTTGTTTTTTTGGTGGTGCAAAATTATAGCCGCAGATAAGAAAAAAATATTTTTTCAGCTAACGGTGGAGCCAGTCTTAATTTTTTTCTTTTATTCTTATTTTATTTGAATAATTACTATTTTCTAGTTACATATTAGCCTTATTTTCGAAATTCCGCGGGGGGTATTACGTGTTCGATATTGAAAAAGGCAAAATTAGAGCTTTTTTGGAAGAAGATGTTAGTTTTCGAGGAATTTCTCGGAAAATAAAAATATTTCCAAAATGTGGTACTCCATTTTTGAAAAGGTCCTTCTAATTACGGTCAAAATAAAAAAAAAATTTGAAGAAAACTCAAAATTTCAGTTCGTAATAAACGCCAGCGTATCAGAACGCTAGCAAATCAACTAAAAAAATAAAGAATGCACCACGATTACTACCATGGCACAAAAGTGCAAGCTTGAATTTGGCCAAAATTAGCATGAGTACTGGCTGGTATAAGGTAAGTCACATTTAGAGTCTTTTCACGGGAATCTCCGGGACAAGATTTCTCGGAATTTCAGAATTGAAAATTGTCTTGAATTCCCGAGAAATCCCGTCCCGGAGATTCCAGTGAAAAGACTCTAAATGTGACTTACCTTATAGCAGCCAGTACTCATGCTAGTTTTATATGTTCTAGAAATTTGTTTATTGAGATCTTAGGTAAATTTTTGTAGTTGATTGTTTCCTTGAATTTTGAACGGTTTGCTACCTATGGACCTGAACACTGGAAAAAAGGTAAAAAAAAATCGAATTTTTTTTAAGTTTTTTGCGATTTTGATCTGGAAGGTGAAGTTTTTTTGATTTTATATGAACGGTTTTGCAAGATATGAGCCTGTGAAAATGATCACTTTTTTGCGAAAATGATACCGAGGCCCCAAATCTTTGGCGGCCCATAACGAAAAAGAAGATGACTTTGGGAAAAATTGGGAGACATGGGTCTTTTTTTTTAGTCTTTTATCACGTAGTGGTGTCCGTATATGGTTATTTTTTTTCGTGTTGCACTGTGTAATATACAGTACAACATTTTCAGCTGTTTGATTCGGGACTCAATTCTGATAATTTTTTGTGAAAGTAGCCCCAAAAATAAGAACTTCTGCATCATTCGTTTGGTCAAGTTACATCAAATAAAATTTTAATAATTTTTTGAAGTTAGTAAGTATCGTATAGGGGAATTTGTCACGTTTTAGGCTCTTTTGTTTGACATAACTTGAGAGCCACTAGTCGGATTTTGCTGAAACAAATTTAGAAAAATCAAGAATTACAATTACTTTAATCTGTTTATATAACGTTTCGCTACATAAGCAACAGTTTTGCAGTTATAAATAAATGTATGAAAAAAAAAAAATATTTTTTGCCTAAAAAATTTAAATTTTTTTTTTAATTCCTAAAAAATCCAAAACGGTAAAACGTGTCCTATTACTTTCACGTAAAGTCACATAACATGTGAACAAAATGAGATATAAATCATGAAAATCGATGAACGCGTTTCGCTTTTATTCACAATTAAGTGATGGTATGAATTTCAAAATTTTGCTTGAGATATGCACAAAATTCTTTGGAAAAAACACTGATGACTTTTTTTATGATTCTCAGAATTAAAAAAAAAAAAAGTAATAAACAAAAGGTTATTTAATTTTTATGATTGCGGTAGCAAAGTAATAAACGCTAATAAATGTGCGTGGACAAAAATGAAAAAAGGAAAATGCACTTTTTTAGTTATGTGTTTTTCCGTTGGCTACCTGTATAATTTTTTTACAGAAATTCCACCCACATTTATTAGTGCTCATGTTTTGGAACGTTTCGAAAAATTTAAAACGCACACGTACTGAATCAGGTATATAGCCACCCTTAAAATATGCGCCCATTCATAAATTCCCTTTTTTTTTTACCATTTTTTCCCCCATTTTTCACCTTTTTTGCTCAATAACTAGACTACAAATTCACAAATATGCGGTTTTTTTTTCTTTTCTTTTTTTCTTTATAAACTTTATTTTGCATGAAAATAAACATTCCGATTCATATTACAGCTATTCTTACACAGAAAATATGAGATTTTTATATGTTATCTATGCATGGAAACAAAATTTTGAACATTTTTAATTATTGTCACTATCTATCCTCGTTGAAGTTGACGCTTGTGGTTCTGATGACCTTGTTTTCTTCGTAGGTTGTTCATATTCATGTTCTGAGTCTGCATCATCATCCGAGTTAGACATAATATTCAAGGGCATGTTTTGTTCAGTGTGTCCACCAATTTCAGTGTCATCTTCATCTTCGGTGCTTTCATCTTCAAACTACATAATTTTAGAACTCCACCAACAAACCAAGCAATGCATGCAATTTTTGCCTTTGAATCGTTTTTCCATTGGCATGGTCGCCTGGTGGAACCTCTCACCTTGTTCGTCCGATTCCTGAGGTAATTGTGTCAAAAAGGTATCAAGGTGGAAATGCATGAAATGTAATTTTAACGTCATTGATGCATTGATTTTTTCAAAATAATACATCAAGTTGTCCATTCGTGTCTGTATGTCATCTCGCTGTACACGGTTCTTTCCTAAAATGCCTTCGATGACTTGTTTCAATGCGTCCCATGCGCATAGGTGGTTATAATGGTTCGAAAGCATATTTGTGAAAGATTCGCTTATCAATAATTTTCGTATATCCGGTCCATTGAGAGTACCTGTTTGAAATATAAAAAAAAAACATTTACGAAAAAATGCGAATATCGAAGTGAACAAATTTAGATATAACAATATTTAAATACAGACAACGATACGTACCTTTTCTAATTTTAGCTTCACTGAGTTTTGGAAAGATGGATTTCAAACAGTCATAGGCGTCAACAATATCTTTGACTACCACTTCAACGAACTTTTGTTGATTAGACGATTTTTGTTGTGATAGTCCCATCTTGGTCACAATGTAATCCTTTTCGATTTGTGTTAGCGGTTGTGGTGCATTATTTTCAATATCGGGTGTCAAATCTGCATCATTTAAATTGGTCGGATGGGTGAAAACGGGTTCGGCTTGCAGGGACACAGTATCCAGACTCGGAGGTTTAGGTGTATCGGTATCAGCAGCGCGTTTAACTGGAAGTGTGGCAGTAAAATCAGCAATGTATACTTTTGTTTTCAATTGTTTTCTGTTTAATCCATGACGAGAATTTATATGTCCAGTTAGGTCTTCCACCAAAATTACTGGCTTCATAAAAGAAAACTGTCCACCTTTTCCATGTATCCACATTATAAGGGTATTATAACAATTTTTGCACACTGTGTTCGTCGAAAAATTTGCACCACTTAAATCTGCTTCATCAAAATAATGACAATACGCTGTTTTGAATTCCTTAGTAAACAAGTTTTTTCGATCGTTTTGGGTATATTTTTGGGACGATATGGAAAATCATCCAATTTTGGGCACTTGTTATTTTCCATATTGAAATATATTATATTTTTTGTTGTTATTCACTTTTAAAAAACCGGAGAAAAATCGCTTGTACTTTTCGCGTTCATCGGCACTTGTTGAATGACAATGAACACCTATAAATACTACGTATTTTTCAATATTTTACTGACAGGTCTTATGAATGGGCGCATATTTCGAAACGTTCAAAAGCATGAGCACTCATAAATGTGGGTGCAATTTCTGTAAAAAAAAAAAATTTTTTAGGCAAAAATATTTTTTTTTCTTCATACATTTATTTATAACTGCGAAACTGTTGCTTATGTAGCGAAACGTTATATAAACAGATGTAATTCTTGATTTTTATAAATTTGTTTCAGCAAAATCCGACTAGTGGTTCTCGAGTTATGTCAAACAAAAGAGCCTAAAACGTGACAAATTCCCCTATACAATACTTGCTAACTTCAAAAAATTATTAAAATTTTTTTTGATGTAACTTGACCAAACGAATGATGCAGAAGTTCTTATTTTTGGGGCTACTTTCAAAAAAAATTATCAGAATTGAGTCACGAAATCATGTGTTGTACTGTGCAAATTACATTTTCTTAATTAAGAAAATGTAATTTACAGTTTAGATTTTCTATTCAGAAAAACCAGAATTTCCAATCAGGTCTCAATTTTGAGTCAATTTTGCAATTTTGTTTTCAATTGTGCGTGGAATTTTGGGAATATAAATTTAGTTTTTATAAATTAAATTTTAAACAATATTCTTAACATCAATTAATCGTAGTAGTATAGATATGCGCCAACTAAAAATGCGAAAGATAAATTTTTGAGAGATAAATAATTTTTAGCCTTATGAGAAAAATACATTGCATTTTTATAAAACTTTTTTAGCCTTATGAGAAAAATACATTGCATTTTTTATAAAACTTTTTTAGCCTTATGAAAAAAATATATACACTTATTTATATATCAAGTTGCATTTAAATATTTTTGTTTTTTTATCTTTGCTAGCGGATATACATACAAACATACATATATACGCACAGACATTTAGCCTTATGAAAAAAAAATACATACACTTAATATAGAGGTACTTATATATCAAGTTACATTTAAATATTTTTGTTTTTTTCAGAGTTCGAATTTAAACACTATCAAACGTTTTTCTATCGTTCTGTTTTGCTTTTTGCTGAAACTCAACACAATCATTTTGTTGTGCACAGTAAACATAAACAGAACATTTCTTTATTTTCATTTTGATTTCTAAACAGAACACCAACACTTTCACAAACCAGTTTTCGATGAGAGACCGAACTAAACGATTTTGTTCTGTTTGGTCAATATTTCAAACATTTTGATTTTGTTGTGTTTAGGAATGGAACAAAACTATTCGTAAACCGTTCTTAGTGTTTATGTCATATTACAAGTGAAAAAAATTTCCTTTAATTTTATGAATAATTGCATTAGTTTAATAAAAAGTTTCAACGGAGGAGTTCCAGTGAAATTTTTATAAAACTAATGCAAAAAAACATTGATAACATGCAGAAAAATCATTTCTTTATTCTGCCAACCACAACGTTAAAAACGCGTTTTAATGTTTAAGTTGAATGAACACTAAAAAATAACCACTACGAAATAATAATGTTTGACGAAAGAAACATTTTCGTTTTGTTCCGTTTGTTATATTACAAACAACAATTTGAGCACTTGTGTTGTGTTTATAAATACGAACGAAACGATAGAGATCGTTGTATTGGTTTTTTTGATAGCAACGTTATTTTAGTGGTACATAAATTTTCGAACTCTGGTTTTTTTATCTTTGCTAGCGGATATACATACAAACATACATATATACGTACAGACATTTAGTTTTTTCTTTCATAAATTAGGTGTTTTGTTGTCAAGATCACTGACTTTTTTATTTCATGTTGAGTATGGCTAAGAGTAATTGTTTAAAAATGTATTGAGAAAGAAAATATTGATATTGAGTGATTTTAAATTTTATATGATTAAAAAAATTATATATAAAAGGAAAATTTTATACTAAAGATTTTATTTATAAAATTCATCAGGTGAAATAAACATACAAAGTTGTTCTTCAATTTTTAATAAACTTTTCCGCTCTATTCACAATACTTAAAATGGTATGATAAAAACAATTATCTTTTATGTTTTTATATTTCTATTTAATTTTTTGCTTTTTTCTTTTTTTACTTATAGAATTATCAGGAAATCATTAATGTAGCTATGGGAATCAAACCTGAATATGTAAAAATTGATGATTTGTTGCAAAACGAAGAATTTCAAATATCTAAATTTGAATGGAAGGATAGTAATTATGGATCGAAAGTTGCTGTGTATTTGGAAAATAACACATGGTTTTATTTACCAGCAAGAATGAATAAATCCCTAACAATTCAAGACTCCTATTTAACCATGATGAATAATAAGAAATGGAGAATTACTTTTAAGGGACGAATTTCACCTAACGGATTAGCTATTTTCGAATTAAAATATGATTCAATTTTTATATTTTATATTATTAGACATACTTTTTCAAAAATTATTAAAGGCATTATTTAATCTTAAAAATTCTTTAAACAGATTTAAAAATTGCTAAAAGTTATATTTTAACATTTAAAACATTATACATGTAACATTATAATTTCAATTAAATCTAAACACAAATAAAGAAAAACACAATTTTTATATTTTATATAAAAAATAATTAGTTTTATTAATTTCATATTGCATAACCGGATGTAAGGTAGACAGACATACTATTAATAAAATTATAAAGAAAATGCAAGTAAGCAATTTCTATTCCATATTTTTATTTTATACATTTTTTTTGGTTTTTTTTATTTTGTAAGCACATTCACTTTTTTAAACTTTAGACATAATAAATATTGAAGAAGACATGTGTTTACTAAATAGGGTTCGTTTTATCCTAAGCCATGCATACAAAATAATTTTTCACAATTCAAATAAATTTTTATATGAACAAATAAATATTAGTATACGGTAAACCAGCTCTACGGTAAACAGCTCTAATTTTTTACAACGTAAACATAAATTCAACTAACTCTTTACAAGTACAGTGAAACATTTTGATGTTGAACTACTTGGAGGTAATTTTTAATAAATAATAAGTGATTGTTAATTGCGCAATTTCAAAAAGATTTTACTGTGTATAATATGATCCTCGTTAAATCCGGGTTTATATATTGAAAGTAGAAATAATGAGGTGTTTTGTAAACCTAGTGTGAACTAGAACTTTAGTTGTAAAAATGGCTCCAATAGGAGTACCATGCGAGTTATGTGATCGTAGTTTCGCTACAAAGGGAAACTTAAAACGACACATATTAAGGATACATAACTTTTCTTACGGAAAAGCAAAATCCTGTCAAGGTAAGTTAAAATTCACATTTTTATTATTTAATGTTTTAATTAATTAATTAATTGAATAATTTTATTCAGAACCGGAACAACCTACCAACAACTCTCCCAGTGAAATAACAGAACAACCTTAAGCTGCTATTAACTCAACCCGGGAGGAGGTCATTGCATCAGAACCGGAACAACCTATTAACAACTCTCCCCGTGAAATAACATTATCACCAGTCACTTTAATACAGGAGGTAATAGAACATGTGTATAACTGCTTTGTAATTTTAGGATCAGTGAACTCCTTAGCCCAACGTTTTATAAAAGCAAGTACACCACGAGCTTTATTTATCATTGACGTAATGTGTTTTATAAAATCTAACTTAGAATCAAGTAATACACCAAGATCCAAAATTTCTTTAACTAATTCAAGTCTGCTGTCAGCCAAAGTATAGAAACCCAGAGAATTCCATTTTCTACAAAAACGCATATGCTTGCATTTTGTTAAATTGAGATTCATGAGGTTGATATTACACCAATTATAAAAATTATCCAAATCATGTTGAAGATTAAGCATTTCCGAAGATTTTTTGTAGCTTAAAAAGATTTTTACATCATCAGCATACATTAATATTTTACAGTTGTGAATTGAACTCGGCAGATCATTTATAAAAAGTGAGAATAATATTGGACCAAGATGGCTTCCTTGCGGTACTCCAGAATTGACGATAATGCTTTTTGATGTTGTATTATTAAAACGAACACTTTGTTTCCTTCGAATAAGGTGTGACTCAAGCCAGCGAAGACTGTTTGTAGTAAAACCCATTAGGGAAAGTTTAATAAGAAGAAGACTATGGTTGACTTTGTCAAAAGCTTTACTGAAGTCTGTGTATATGACATCAATCAATTGTCCATTTTTAAATCCATTAGTAACGATAGTGGTAAGGTGTAGGAGATTTGTCATTGCTGAACAACCTTTTCTAAATCCATGCTGGTAAGGTGATAGTAAAGACGATACTTGATGTGAGATACAATCAGTTATGCATTTTTCAAATAGTTTAGGGATAGCACTTAATTTAGCTATACCTCTGTAATTTGCCACATTTGATTTGTTACCAGACTTAAAAAGCGGAATAATATAAGATTCTTTCCAAAATTTAGGAAAGTAGCCATATCTTATTGATAAGTTAAATATTATTGATAAAGGTGTGGCTAAAGCATTAGCACAGTAAATTAAAACGAAGTTTGGAATACCATCAGGTCCACTGTAGAAGGATGATTTTACGCTTTTCAAACTTTTTACTATTTGGGAAGTTGTAATAGTATATATTCAGACATTTGGCACCTGAGATCATAGTTACTTGTGAGTTTTGAAATTCTGTCTTTAACCATAGCAATATCGTTAATAGAATGCAATCGTCGTGTGGAATAGTAGAGTGGTAGGTTGTATATCATTTTTAGCAATTTATTCTGATTTATTTGAAGTTTTTGAATATGACAATTTGCTACATCATGCCACACTGGGGCTCCATAATATAATATGGCCATAAAAATAGCTTTAAAAATAATGAGTTTATTACGCTGGCTTAAGGTAAACTTTCTGTTTATAAACGAGTACAATAGTATTGTTACGTTATTTAACTTGTCTATTACGTAGGGAACATGACGACTGAAGTTGATTTTTGTATCTAGAGCAATACCGAGATATTTAACTTTATTATCCCATGTAATATTTGTGTTGTTGATGCAAAGATTTCTTTGTGGGAGAAAGCACGGCTTTCGCTTACGTGTAAAATAGATGGCTTGCGTTTTTTGTGAGTTTATAAGAATTTTCCATTTTTTGAAGTATTCTTCTAAGAGGAGTAATGCATTTTGGAGATTGATGATGATATCCTCAGATAAAATTCCATGGCTAAAAACTGCAGTGTCATCTGCAAAGATTGATGAGGAACAATCGACCAAATCTGGGAAATCCGATGTAAATATATTGTACAAGATTGGCGATAAACAAGATCCCTGCGGGCAGCCAGCAGGTATTGCAATATTTGATGAAAATGTTGTGCCTATATATACTCTGTAGGTCCTGTTTTTTAAAAAACTTTGAATTAGTTTTATTAATTCCGGTGGAAAATTAAAATTAATCATTTTAAAAATTAATCCATCGTGCCATACTGAGTCAAATGCAGATTTAATATCTAGTAATACCATGCCTGTTGACCTTTCAGCATTGAAGTTATCTTTGATTCTTGTTTTTATTCTAACAGTTCTAAAACCAAATTGCTGAGTTGGAACAATATAATTTTCGTCACAAAATTTAACGATTTTTTCTTTGATAACCTTTTCTAAAATTTTACTCAAAGAAGATAATAGGCTAATTGGCCTGTATGAGGATGGACAAGATGGATCTTTTTTTGCCTTGCATATTGCAATCACCTTAGCCTCCTTCCAGCTATCTGGAAAGTATGACAATTTTAAGCAGTTGTTTATAATAGTTGTCAGACGTTGTATTCCTTTTTTTGGAAGAGCCTTCAACATTTTATTGTTTATCCCATCTATACCGGGCGATTTTTTTGATATGATGTTTTTTATGATATCAGATATTTTATCCTCTGATATTTGAAAAATGTTGTTAATGCTAACACCAGCGGATTGAAATGAGTCTATTGAGCAAGCAACAGCAGAAATAGTGTTAGAGTCACTTAGATTTGCTGATAGCTCATGATTCAATTTGAATGAATTGGCTAGCAAATCACATTTTTCTTGTGCAGTTGAATATCGGGTGCCATTATGTTTGAGTATTGGCATATTGTTGTACTTCTTATGCAAAACTTTTGAAATATTCCAACAGGGTGAAGAACCTTGGTCAAGGTATGCCAAAACATTACCCCAAGATTTATTTCTTTCTTTGATTAGCTCTTCCTTAATTTTTTTATTTAAAAGATATATTTCAATTTTATCGTCGCTGTGTCTATGGTTAATCCACCTTCTAATAAAATTACGATATACGATCATGTTCTTAATGTATGCAGGTAAAGGTTTATTTTTATATATAATTGGTTTTTTTGGAATACTAATCTCTGTCGCATTTTCAATAAGACTTAAAATTATCAATTATAACATTGAGGTCGTTCCTATTAATACATTCGCCGCTGTTTTCAGAAATGTTATGGTTAATGTGTTGTTTAAAAAGTGTCCAGTTTGCCTTACCATAATCATAAACAAAGTTTGTGGTGTTATTAGTGGAGCCTTTGAGAGTGATTTGTACTGGCAGGTGATCGGAGCTTAAGTCGTTCAGTGCTATTGGCTCGGACATTTTTAACGGTATATTGGTTAAATAAAAATCTAGTGTGCATGGTTGGTGATTCTCGTTAGTCGGTAGGTATGTGGGGTCACAATAGGGTTGCCAGACGGGCTTGATTTGGCTTGATTGTCAAGCTTTTTTAGTACGTGTCAAGAATCAAGCCAAAATGTCATTTGTCAAGCTAAAACTGAATTTTTCAAAATTTTCCATCAAATTGTCTAGAAAAATCAAAAAAATATAATCATTATCAAAAAAAAAAAAAATTGTTTTTAAATGTACTATTACTATTTTTTACCCTCCTTAACTCAACACTATTTAGATGTTTTAGCCCAACACTAACAAAATAGTTCAAAACAAAACGTCAGCTTATTAGTTTGTTTTTATAGCAACCCTCACAACAGCTGATTTAAAAATACGAAAACAACAAAGAAATGTGAGTTAAAATTTATTTGTTTGTTTAAAATACATTTGTTAAAAAATATAAATTTAAACCTAGAATAAATTAATCGGTAAAGTGAGCTGATAAACATGGAAAACAACGGGGAAGCTGGACCATCGAAGAAAGCGAGATATACAACTTTTTCTGAAAGATGGAATCAAATACCAGAATATTCCGCATGGATAAAAAAGAAGGATGATTTCACTGCAATGTGCAAATTGTGCCAAACGGAAATTGTAATCAAATACGAAGGAACCCGTTCTCTGGATAAACACAAGGGCACTAAAAAACATCAAAAAATATTGAATTGTCAAAAGGTGTCCCAGAGTATTGCCAGCCTAAAGAAACTAACGAAGAAACTCAAATAGCTCGTGCTGAGCTCGTAAGTGTATTCCATAATGTTGTTCATGGTCTTAGCTACAACAGTTTGGATTGCCAACTAAAACTATGCTCGTCCATTTACTGTGACAGCAACATCGCCAGCAAAATTTCATGTGGTAGAACCAAGTCAGCAGCTATAACGCGAAATGTTTTAGCTCCATATGCGCAGCAAAAAGTTGCTAACGCCTTAAAAGAGAGTTGGTACTACTCTGTTAGCAGCGACGCGTCAAACATTGGAAATGTTAAAACATATCCTTACGCAGTTCAGTATTTTGATGTCGACAATGGAATATGTAAAAAGATATTGGATTTTTATGAGGATCCAGCAGAAGCATCGAAAGATATTTTCGCCAATATAATACGAATTACTAAAGAAAATGATCTAAAAATTCAACAAATATCTTCTTATAGTGCTGACAATGCAGCCGTTAATTACGGAGTTCGCAATTCAGTTTTTCAAAAATTAACAAATGAAAATGAGCAAATAGTTAAGGCGAATTGCAATTGTCATATCATAAATAATTGCATTAAATACGCTTTAAATCTTTTATCCGTCGATATAGAAAACATTGTAATAAAAACATTCAATGAATTTAGCTCATCTGCTCAGACAACTGAAAAGTTGAAACAATGTTTTGAATTCGCTTCTATTGAGTACAAAAATCTTCTCCGACACGTACCGACAAGATGGCTTTCGCTCTTGCCGGCAATTGATCGTTTAATTTATAGTTGGCCAGCAGTTAAAATGTATTTTTTAAAAAAGGGGAAAAAGAATTGTCGGAAAGAGCTATGGGAATTTGTATCCAAAGGAATATTAGATTTTGATTTGTTAAAAGAAGATGAATGTTTGGCAGAAGGACTATCAGAAGCTTATTTGTTTTTCATTCATAATATAATGCACGAATTTCATGCATCCATATTGGCTTTAGAAAACGATTCATGCACAATTTTGGATTTACATGGTATAATGACTAAGCTAATGAATGGACTAAATCAGCGGATAAATGATTGTTTCTATGGTAGTAAAGCTAATTCCATCATAAAAAGTCTCTCTTCAAATGAAAGGGAAACTTTTGAGTTAGAAGCTAACCAATTTTTACAAAATGCTGTAAAATATTTAGAAAAAAGATATGATTTTGGAGAAAAGTCAGTTTTTAAGCAAATTGCCGTTTTAAATATAAAAAACTCGTTATTGTCATGGAATAATTTAGCAGAGCTGCCGAATATTTTAAAAATATCAAATTCAATTGATATAGATATGTTGTATTCAGATTACTGCTGCCTTCGTAAAGTTTTTGAAGAACTTCCAAAAGACATATCCATTGACAAAATATGGGCCCTTTTCTTTAAAAAAATGTGGAAGAAACAACGTAGAAAATTTATATAAATTAATATCATTTGTATTTTCAATTCCAATAAGCAATGCTTATTGCGAAAGAACGTTTAGCATTTTAAATAATTTATACACCAAAGACAGAAATAGAATGTCGTTTGATCTCATAAAGGCTGAACTAATAATCAGACAAAATTTTGATGAAAATTGTAAAAATTTTCAGCAATATCTACTTACACCAGATGCTGCGTGTTCGATTAAATCTGTCACTAAAAACACCAAATATATGTGGCAAAATAAATAGGTTTACAAATTAACTGTGCTTTAATTTAAATGTTATTCAACGAAGAGACTGTTTTTTAAATGTTTTTTTTTTTTAATTTTTGTTTGTATTAGTGTAGTAATGACTGTATTTTGAATGTTTATTTTGTTTAAGTTTTTGTTTAAATGAGTTTAGTAATGAAAAGTCTGAATTAAATGTAATTTTGTTACCTGTTTTTTGTTAATAAAAAAATTGTTTACGTATTAACGTAATTGTATGTTGAATTGTTTTACTTAAAATACCCTTCTTATATCCTTAAACAATGAAAACATATTAAACCCAAATGGAAAAAAAAACTTTTTTTTGTTAATTTAACTGAATTTTAAAGTGTCAAGAAAAAACAAGCTTTTTTGTTTTCATGTCAAGAAAAATCAAGCTTTTTCATCTGAATGTCAAGCTTTTTGCTGATTTCGATCTGGCAAGCCTAGGTCACAAGGGTGTTTTATACAGAAGTTATTTAACTCTAATTTTTCGTGAAGAATATTTCCCCAAGCATTTGCCCGTATATAACCCCATGCGCGATGTCGGCAGTTGAAATCTCCTCCAAGTATATAATTATTATAACTCCGAGTAAGGTTTAAAATATCCGACCTAAAATTGTAACATATTCGCTACCAGTAGCTCCTCCAGGGAAATAGCACGAATATATTAAAACATGGCCTTCAGATGTTTCCAAACTTATGCCGATGTTTTCCACTAGAATAGTATTAACTATTGGCACAAATTTATGCCGAATACCTTTTTTAACAATAATGGCAACCCCTCCACCTCTTGATTCTTGTCGATCATTTCTATAACAATGAAAACCACTGCTTTTAATTGAAACGTCTGATGATAGCCATGTTTCTGTCAACAAACAAATATCTATTTCATTACTAACACAGAAAAAACTAAAAACGGGTTTCAATTACAAATTTTATTGAATCAATTAATATTTTAATTGATTTTGCACCTACGACTGAAATGATAGTATTAACTAAAAAAGTTTGCAGAAAGTTTATTAAAACTCTTTTAACTAAAATAATAATAATATTAATTAAAAGAGTAATTGTTTTTCATTACAACCTCAATTAAAAAGTTTAGTTAAATTGATTAAAACTTTAATTGAAACTTAGAAGAAAACAATGGTAGTTTTAATTGAAAACTTGTATTTTTTATTTTTGTTATATGACCTCATTAAATAAAAAAAGAAATTTAGGTTTGTAAATTAAATTGACATTTTATTTTTAATAAAATTAAAGCTTTTTAATATAAAAATGTATTATAAGAAAACAAATAAAAGTAAAGACAAAAATTTTGTTTTGCTTGTCTTGTCTTGAACTTTTTCTTGTAATTGAATTGCTTTCTTAAAAAAATTACACACAACTTTAAAATGATAGTTTAATGACACTTATACTTATTGAAAATTTAATTATTTACAAAAATAATAGTTTAATTATCCTTTTTCGATAAGGTTTATTTAAATCCACATGTGCACTTTTATTACCACAGATAAAACACGAAACTAAATTAAGTTTTCGTGCGTACACGAATATCTCAACAAAAAGAGTGTTGCAAACCTAGTGAAATAACTACGATTTTGCGTGTTTTTGAAATCGGTAAACTATTCAACTTATTAAAAGTTAATCATTTGCGATTTTTTTTTCTTTTTATTTACAAATTAAATAATATATTGATATAATTAAACCTTTGTTTGATTATTTATATTTAATCTAAATAAAATAAAAAAAAAATAGTTTGCCAAATTTTTAAAAATTTTGTTTACATGTTGCCAACACTGTATGGATATATTAGAAAATTCAATAAATTTTTTAATTGAATCAATTAAAAAAATTGTTTAAATTGCCATTGATATTCAAACAATCGATTAATTAGATATTTTTGCCCATAATTTTTTCTGTGAACTATAAATGCAAACAACTCATCCTTTTTGTATCCGATGCCCCTAGCGTTCCACGTTACTATTTTTATTGATGTTGATGGAGCCATTATGAAAGAAATTTGGTTGCTATATTTGACACAACTTCTAACTGGTCTAGTTTTGATTTGCATGCCCTTAACTTATGTATAAGTTCAAAAGTTATAGTTTTGATTTCATCGAACGAAAACAAACCATTGGTATCAGAATTAACATTAGACCAGCTGTTAGTAGCTGGTGGCTCTGAATGCAAAGCAGGAAAGTTGGTATTAGAACCACTGTATTGTGGAACAGATTGATTTTTCCCACGGGGAAAATTATTTCCACGTCTCTGTGATTTGTAATTTTTATTAATAAAACGTTGTTTCATTTCGATATAATATTTTCGACTTGGACAATCAGGTGAAGATGATTGGTGATTACCCCTGCAGTTAGCACATTTAATTGTGCTTTGATTGCAGTTGACAGTTTGATGGTTTCCAGAACATTTAAAGCAAAATGTTTTAACAGAACAGTTTGAGGATCCATGCCCAAACATCTGGCAATTATAACATTGTGTTATTTTATTCTTACGGTTTCTATGAAACTCCCATTTAACTTTTAAATGATCAATGCAAGAGTAGTTTTGTCTAAGTTCTCTGTGCGTAATAGATTGTCTTTTGAAATAGACTACATAAAAAATATGAACAAAATTTCGTTGATTTGTTTTTTTTGTATAAATTTAGTTTTAATATTAACGACATCAGCCTTATCTAATACAAAAAGCAAGGCTTTATAAGGTCTATCATTTTTGGATAAATATGTGAAGAATTCATATTTATTGTGCAATTCATTGTAAATTTTGTCAAAATCTTCTTTTGTTTGACAAAAAAGTTTCAAACCGATTGATGTTTTTCTGATTGCATAGTCAATAATATTACATTTTTGTAATAAATTCTGTAGTTGTTTAATTTCACACTTTAGAATGGTAAGTGGAGGAATGCGGTTTTTAGTTGTTTTTGTAACTAATACCTCATCTTCTTCAACATCTAATGTCTGTAAAGGCTGGTAGTAATTTTTTGTAATGGTACTACCGCTAGTATTGTGTTTGGCTTTTTCATTTTAGTCTGCAAATTGAGAGTAGTAGTATCATTTTCTCTTCTACGTTTAATTGTAGTTTTTTTTTTATTTTGTTTATTTATTATTTATTTTTTTTATTATTTAGTCAGAGCGCAAGTACGTCTTTATCACACGAAACCACAGCATAGACTGTCGAATTCATTCAAATTTAGTTTATGAAAGCAAAAACATGTTGCAACAGTTTATATATCCATTTACAATGATGGTTTGTGGACCTTCTGGTTGCGGTTATTATAAAATTAATTAACAATCAACATTTAGTATCAAAAAAGTTTGATAGAATTATTTGGTGTTTTGCAGAAAAGAATGCTGTACCATCAATTGATAATGTAGAATTCATAGAAGGGATTCCGGAAAACCTTGAAACGAATGATATGGAATCAACTTTAATAATTTTAGATGATTTAATGCTTGAATCATGTAATAAAAAAGTATGTGAACGGTTTACTAAAGGATCCCATCATGGAAATATATCTGTTATTTTAGTAACACAAAATATTTTTCATAAAGGTGCTTTTTCAAGAGATATTTCTTTAAATTCAAAATATATAGTTATGTTTGAAAATCCTCGAGATAAATTACAATTTCATTGTTTAGCTCGTCAAGTATACCCTGAGAACTCGAGGGCACTGGTTGACGTATCTAATAAATGTACACAACATGCTCATGGTTATTTACTAATTGATCTTACTCAACAAATACATAACGCACTTAGATTTAGAACTGACATTTTTAATCAAAATTATTGTTCTATATTTTCACCTATTGATGATGAAATCAAATCTAAAATTACTGAAGGAGAACAAGCATATTCTCTATGTGCTTAAGAAAGCAAACCCAAAATTAAGAAATGCAATTTTAAAACATGTTGATGACATGTTATTAAAACTTTAAATGAAATTATATTCAATATTATGAATAAAAATCATAAAATTAGCAAACACGTTTTTGAAAAAATAAAACCATATAAAAACACAATAAGAAAAGGTTGTTCACCAAAAACATCTGTAAGCGTAAAGAGGAAACACCCGTTATTTACCCGTTATAATATCTTCATTATTAAGCGGTGCAATAGGAAAAATTTTAGAAAATGTCAAATAATTTATCAAAATTAATTGTTATCAAGCCAACAACATTTGATCAGATTAATAGAAAAATATCTGATTCAAATTTTTTACAACGTAAACTTCTCCCAATCTATGCGTCTCATTCACTTAAAGATATTAATAATTGGTATGAAATTAAACAAGAATTAGCTAAATATTTAATTGGAAAACAAAAAAGTAAACCTCCACTGGAAACTAGAATTGAAAATAAATTGAAGAATTTACGTGATGATGAAACTCAAACTAAAAAAAATTATAAAAAACACATTAACACCCAAACTTTGGAGAATGAATTGGTAGATGTGGGTACCCAAGCGAATTTTAATTTACCAGAAGAAATTTTTGTAGGAGAAAGTGATGACAACTCCCTAGATATGGATACAACTATACAAAAAATTAACCATAACTCAGCATCTTTAACTGCTAAACGTCTTAAAAATTTCTCACATAAAGGATTACCGAAGGTTAGAAAATTAACAACAGAAGAAAACAAACCTTGCTAACATATCAATATTCACCTATGTAGATCAGTGGTCTTCATCCATATCACCCAGGTGACGAAGTTTTTCGGGTATTTATTCATTCTCTTCGTGAATATTATAACCAGGGTTGCTCAAAGTAAAAAAAATCCTACAAAGCCGCTTCTTGAAATGTACCAAAACTACCTGTATCGTTAATGTTTATTACAATATCTTTAATTTTTTATATCGTACTGTATTTACCAATATTGCTTTTATAGCTCTCAGAAAGCTTTTTTTGTTTTATTTTCCTATTAAAAGCTTAACTAGTTGTAATAAATTAACAACGCTACAAAATCTTTTATCAAAAAAATCCCTACTCTTTGTTTGCATCGTACTGAACGGTAACCATAATTACAACAATAAATATGTATGTGAGATAAATGTTTCATTCAGTAGCTAGTTAGCTTTCAACAGAGTAGGAGTGTAGCGGATCTTTTTATGTTTTATTTTTGTTTGATACACTGAGAAGTTTTGATAACAAGCTACATAAATTTATGCATGTTTGTTTATATTTCGTATAAAAATATATTTCTTTACAGCATTTTAAATTAAAATATTTAATGAATATATGGGATGTTGAGTGGGAAAACCTTTTTTTATTTTCTATGAACAATTAGTTTTTAATTTAAAATTAATTTATATTCAAACTTAACTCTTCATTTACATTCTGCAAACAAATAAATTGATACAAATAGTTTCGAAATTTGTTTTTTGCTCTTTTTCTTGCAAAAATATGAAAATTAAAAAAAATATATTATATCAGAATAAATTGCACTGAAATATGGTTTTTACAGTAATCAACCAGCATTCCACAATAATATCTGTATTATTAGTTTTAAAATTAAAAAATAGATAAAAAAAAGAAAAAAACGTTTTAAAACGTTTTATTGTTCAAAAAACATATTTTCCAAAATATTTTTTTTATTTTAATATTTATACACTAAGATATTTTTCTATTTTCAACTTGAGGGATATTTTTAATTTAAAGTATATTTGAATTTTGTCATTTCTATTGATTTATGAAAACATTTTAAATTTTATTGATATTTATTTTTAATAAAAACAAAAAATAAAACTTTTTCCGAGTGATATGGATGAAGACCTCTGATGTACATTATTGTTATTATCAATACAATATTGTTTTTTATCAGTACAATATTGTCCCTGTAATTTTTTGCAACAAAAAAGTCATAACCCTAATGTACATACCTATTTTTAAAATTTATATTTTTTTAACACAACATTTTCAATAATTTCATAATTATTATAACAATGAAAACAAATCTTGTAAGAAACCACAAAAAGAAAAACTCATCACTTCTTTCAGTGTAATACTCTCATTTTAAGTGTGTTTCTCTTTGTGAAGACCACTGCTGTAGATTAACAAGAAAGTAACGAAAAGATGAAACTGACTCCGAAATTGTAAAATGGCAAAATATTTAATAAAAAGACATTGTTATAATTTGTAAACATATTCTTGTTTTATTTATTTATATTTAAATTAGGATTTTTTAACAACTCAAGGTATAAATGTCCCCATGTTAAAGTATCTATTTTATTTTCACAAATAAATCTCTTATCATCTAAGTATGTTGTTTAAAGCAACTTTAGTAATAGGTGTAGTGTATAATGTATGTAATTTTGATCTAAAAACATACATATCTCCATAATAAATTTTATCAATATATAAACAATTTTTATAATTAATTATTTTTAGTCTATCAACAACATTACGTTTTACTCCTTTAGCTTTTTTTATTTCTTTACAATCATCTAATAATATAGAATACATTTTGGATCTCAAACCAACGAATTTCCTCATAACAACACCATTGTTTTCATCTTTCATCATACCAAGAACTTTTTTATTTTTTTGTGGAATGTTAAACGGGTTATTTATTGGATAATCTGATGTGTCATAGTTATTATCAATATCACTAATCATGTCTTTATAAAAATATTCCGTGTGTATAGTGTAAACAAAAGAATCCGTGTCCATATAGCAGTGGTCTTCACAAAGAGAAACACACTTAAAATGAGAGTATTACACTGAAAGAAGTGATGAGTTTTTCTTTTTGTGGTTTTAACAATTATGAAATTATTGAATATGTTGCGTTAAAAAAATATAAATTTTAAAAATAGGTATGTACATTAGGGTTATGACTTTTTTGTTGCGAAAAAATTACAGGGACAATATTGTACTGATAAAAAACAAATATTGTATTGATAATAACAATAATGTACATCAGTGGTCTTCATCTATATCACCCGGAAAACGTTTTATTTTTTGTTTTTATCAAAAATAAATATTAATAAAATTTAAAATGTTTTTATAAATCAATAGAAATGAAAAAAAAAATTCAAATATACTTTAAATTAAAAATATCCCTCAAGTTGAAAATAGTAAAATGTCTTAGTGTATAAATATTAAAATAAAAAAAAATATTTTGGAAAATATGTTTTTTGAACAATAAAACGTTTTAAAACGTGTTTTATTTTTTTATCTATTTTTTTAATTTTAAAACTTATAATACAGATATTATTGTGGAATGCTGGTTGCGTTACTGTAAAAACCATACGATTTCAGTGCAATTTTTTCTGATAAAATATTATTTTAAATTTTCATATTTTTGCAAAAAAAAAGAGCAAACAAAATTTGCGAAACTATTTGTATCAATTTATTTGTTTGCAGAATGTAAATTAAGGGTTAAGTTTGAATATAAATTAATTTTAAATTAGAAACTAATTTAAGTTAAACAAAAAATAAAAAAAAATTATGAAAACAAAAATATCTATGTAGAAAAATAAATTCATTTGTACACAAGTGTTTGTTTTTTATTGAGGAACAAATAAAATAAAATGTTTTGAAAGTATTAATATCGGGTGCTTGCTTTAAATACGACAATATTTATGAAAACGAATTATTAAACGGTTCTGAACTAAATGTTTATTTAAGGCACAGAAGAAGGAATTTAATCGGTTTCCTTGTGTTTGATAAAATCTATCAATTTATCAATATCAATTTCTTTTTGATAGCATTTGATCTTTAACAATGTCTCCAAGTGGTTATCTGTTAGCTTGTTTCTAAATTGACTTCTTTCATTGCCGGAAACAGAATGCAATTCAGGATGCATTCTATCATAGTGTCGCTTAAGATTAGATGCAAACATATTCTTAAGTACCTGACTACATACAAGGCACTCAGCTTCCTTAAATGTGTTCATAGAAAATAAAAAAAGTTTTTCCCATTCAACATCCCACATATTCATTAAATATTTTAATTTAAATGCTGTAAAGAAATATATATTTATACGAAATATAATCAAACATGCATAAATTTATGTAGCTAGTTATCAAAACTTCTCAGGGTATCCAACAAAAATGTAGCTTTCTTTAAAAACGTAAAAACATAAAAACATCTGCTATACTCCTACTCTGTTGAAAGCTAACTAGCTACTGAATGCAGTGTTGCCAGGAGATTTGTTTTTAAATCCCTACGTTAATGAAAAAAAAATCCCTTTTTTCACTACAGACAGAAAAAATATTCCCTACACATTTTTTTTTGTAATAAATGCAAAAAATTTTGTTTTTTAGCAGTAAATTATATTTACTTTTATTAAAAATTTGTACAGTAATTCATTCAGGTACAATAGATTTTCATTAAACAAAAATAACAGAAAGTAAAAAATAACATAAAAACTAAAAATAAACGGTAAACGGTAAACATATAAAAAATGCCATTTTTAAAACATACTCGTATAAACACATATGGCCTGTTTCTCGATTTCGAACGAATGATATGGGGTTCTCTAACTAAATTTCTATGCGAACGATGACTTGAAGTACAAGTCGAATGAAAACGTAAAAGTTTTCATACAAAATTTGGTTTCTCTATTTCGAACGAGTTGTCAACAGTGCGAACGTAAATGTCAAAACCATTTTCATTTATGCAAAGCCAAGAGTGCATGCAAACAATGGTGCCAAATGTTTAAACTTATTTCTCATTTTTCCAGTGCCACCAGATTTGTTGGTTTTATTATGTTACACTAAAAAAAAATAAATGGTTATATTTTTTTTTTAATTTATAACGAGCTTCCAACCTCCGTATATTTACAAAAATAAAGCAAATCAAACATATTAGCTAGGTTGATACTAGTATTTCGATATGGCTAAAGACCTCATCAGAACCCAAAGTTTTAGAAAAGTTAGAGCCTCCATAATAGGCAGAACATTAACAAAAAACCTATTAATCATTAATTTTGCTCCATTCTTGTCAACTTAGTAATCAAGCACGTGGCTAGAGTCTCGTCCTAACAAGAATCATGACGTAAGTAAACTTTGAAGATCAAAAATGTTCTATTTATATAAAAAAGTTTTAGTTTTTACTCTGGCTCAAGTAATATTTTTTACAGTTTTGTTAGTTTTTTGTTTTTATATACATCGAGATTATTTTTATGTTATTTTTAATTTATAACGAGCTTCCAACCTCCGTATATTTACAAAAATAAACCAAATCAAACATATTAGCTAGGTTGATACTAGTATTTCGATCTGGCTAAAGATCTCATCAGAGTCCAAAGTTTTTGTTTATTATAAATTATAAATAGAATAAAATTTTAATAAAAAAAATCCCTACAATTTGACTGAAAAACAAAATCTGTCCTGTTTTCCCTACAAATGAATTTTTTGGAAAAAATCCCTACGAAAAGGGAAAAATCCCTACACTTGGCAACACTGACTGAATGAAACATTTATCTCACACACATATTTATTGTTGTAATTATGGTTGGTTCAGTACGATGTAAACAAAGAGAACGGATTTTTTTTATGAAAGATTTTGTAGCGTTGTTAATTTATTACAATTAGTTAAGTTTTTGATAGGAAATTAAACCAAAAAAAGGTTTCTGATAGTTATAAAAGCAACATTGGTAAATACAGTACGATATTAAAATTTAAAGATATTGTAATAAAGATTAGCGATACAGGTAGTTTTGGTACATTTCAAGAAGCTGTTTTGTAGGATTTTTTTTACTTTGAGCAACCCTGGTTGTAATATTCACGAAGAGAATAAAAAAATACCCGAAAAACTTCGTCCCCTGGGTGATATGGATGAAGACCACTGCCATAGTTTAGAAATATATTAGGTCCATTCGTTTACTTTTCCAGTAAAATCCAGTAGATGAGTAAATTTTGGGCAAAATGAAAGTTTTACTCTCAGAACTGGCTCTTGCACAAAAAAGTAAACGAACGGAAAAATTGCAAAAACTTGCAGGTTAATTCAAACATATGAGCGCTAAAAAGCTTAGTGTTGTAAAATTTGTGTTATTTAGACTACCCAGTATATATTGTTTTTGGTACTTGATGCATTGCATTTAATAATCATAAATTCGTAGCAATTGTATTTATTAAATTAACTTTTGTGGAAGCTTTTAGACTTGTTTAGTTTGTACATGACTTTTAATTTTGTTTCTAGTTAAATAACATACGAAAATACATGAATACTTAATTTTTGATATTCGGTACCCTGAATAATATGCAGTAAGAAGTATTCATATATTCATTAGCTTTACATCTCTAATATATTAATGTAAATAAAAACAATTAACACAGATATTAGAAAACTGATAAATTGTTACTATAATAATTGCAACTGACTACTTTAATTTGTTTCAGGTTGAAAATAATTATTTTTAGTTTTTGCTGCACTTTTAATTCAGCTTTTGTTCTTTTAAATGTTTTTATTACTAAATGTATGCTTATTTTTGTTTGTTTACTTAATTTAATCATATGTTTTTGTTTTCTACTGGATTTTACTGGCAAAAATTTGTCCAGTAAAAATTTGCAGGTTTTTTTGCTGACAACTGTCACTTTACTCTCTTAGTAGATGCTCTCTTTTGCAAATTTATGTGTACTCGAACGCATTTCAGTAAAATTCAGTACAAATTTGTGCAAATTTTGGTGTAAACGAATAGACCTATTATCACCATATTTCGGTATCATAACTTCATAATGAAAATCATACATTTTAAATTTTGAAATTTCTAAAATAGAAAACCCCAAATAAATTGGTTTGTTATAATAAGAATGGGTTTTTTCTAACTCAATCGCTACCATATTTTCTTCAAATACACTAACCGAATTGAAGTTTGGTTTTGCAATCAAAGCGCGGGCTCCCAATTTTTTACCATTATTTCCCCAATGGCTTACAATTTTTACTATCTTTCTTTTGTCTATGTTTTCCATGGTTTTCCCATAGACAGCATTATTCAATAATTTAAAAAAAATTTTCTCAAATGTAGTTTTAGCCTCTTTTCCATGTTTATTATTTAATAAAATATATTTTTCTAGCCATGGCGATTGTTTAAATTTTAGGACTCGATGTATTTTCTTGAGTTTTAATCCATGTTTTAAACATTGCTCTTTGTCATTTAAATTCGTTATTAATTTTTTCTGTTTTGCATGTGGTTTTTTTTTATTTTCACAACCAAATGGAAAATCATTGTGTTTTTCATGAATATGAAAAGGGTAAATTAAATCAACCTCTGGAATATATCCAATGTTAGGATTGGAAAACATCAAATTATTGTCAAAATTGTTCACATCATTTACCCATTCAAATTCACCCTCTGGTAATGCTTGCCCAACCATATAAATTGTTCGCATCCAAATACATAAGATATTTAGATGGTAAGTTTGGATTAAAATCAGTCATATACTTATTATTGGCTACAGAATGCCTTTGGGAACATTGCACAATCCTCCACGTATTCCTTTGAATGAATAAGATCATATTTATATCTGTCAATAACTCTAAATTTATTTTGGTCATTTTAAGCATAGCTTCCCACGAAAGTCCAGGAGCCGTATAATAATGGCAAGTGTCTAATTTATATATGTCTTTACACACTTTTCTAAAATTTTCAAAAACGTCTACCGAAAGCAAAACATCCGTTTTCAAACACAACATTAAATAATCATTTAATGTTTTACATTTAAATGTTTCCCATACATTTTTCGCATGACAATAATCTTCAGGAGAACATTCAGTATCAGTTAGTTTATTAAAAAAGTCTTCTCGTTTCGGTAATAAAGTTTCATTTAGCTTAGATTCTGAATTTATATAATCATAAGCAAAAACCCCTTTCCTTATCAACAAATTAAATTCATCATCATTTGATAATTGTGATTTAACAATTTTCAAATCAACTTTTGATAAATTTTTGACTAATAATTCCAAGCTTGAAGGCATAAATCTTAACGAATCTATAAACCTTATTTCTATGCTTTCACCATCCTCTGCGTATATAGTCTTTGATAAAGATATGTATAGCTCTTTGTTAAGTGGAATAATATTAATTGAGCCAGCTCCATTATCAAAATTATGTAGTTCTTTAGCAAATAAATGACAGTCATATTTAGAAAAGTTATGGAAAATTTCTGGAAAGAATTTTGCAATTTTAAAATGGAAATTGCATTCTTTATGTGCAGGTCCCCTATATTGACCTGTAAGATGACAATGGTCTTTAAGTTTCTGTTGATTAACAATTGGTTTTTCGCAAATGTGACAAACATTTTTATTAATAAAATCAGTTCTTTCTTGATGTGTTAAGGGATTCATTGGTTTTACAATTTTTAAATAATTACTATACAAATACTTTATATCTTTAGCTAGGTATTCTACAATTTTTTTGGTGCATCTATTGCCTTATACGAACAATACTTATCAATATTGAAATCAAAACTACATTTAACACATTGAGTGCCAAGCGGTTTTGACGAAAACCTTCCCAGGAGGCCAAACATTTTTTTTTTGTGAAATGAGTGTATTAGTGATAAAAACGATTTCTGAGATCTCCCTAGTCCATTCTACCCCTTTCTTTTTATTTTATATAGTCTTTTTTGTGTCGTACATTTCTGCTTTTGCAAAAATGTTCTGTAAAGGATTCTTTATTTAAAAATCGCAACAAATTCCACTCAATGTCGTATATGAACTACAGGCTCTAAGTAAAAACAATCACTTTCGTACCGAAACGTGCGACATGGCACCCCACGACGGGATAGGTGTCGTACGGAAACGTACGACGTGGCACTCAATGTGTTAATATAACATGCCAAAGCATAAGGAACATGCTTTTGAATATTTTTTGTAGATTGGAAACTTAACTCAATACTTCCTAATATACATTTGAAATCGGCGTATATTACAAAAGGAACATCAAGTTTTCTTTTATAATTACAAAAACTTAAAATAGACTTATCTTTTTTTGGTTTAAGAGTTTTCGATTTATGATATGGTCCAACAATTAAACTCAATTCTTCGTCATACCCGAAAACATTCACACTAATATTAGGGTTTATCTTCTCAAACTTAGTGATGTCTTATATTTTTAATGGAAACTTTAATCCAGTAAAATTTACCAAATAATCATTAATATTTATTTCTGGCAGATTAATATTAAAATTATAGCTAGATGTTCGACATGCATGTTCATGTCTATGTACTGGTGCAAGGGCTGATATTATAACCCATTTAAAACAATATACATCGTTGTTTTTGACGTTTATACATGCATGTTTGATTTCAAGTTTTGGGGGTAAGGGAATATATGTTGACCCTTTGAGGGGTTGATATTTATTTATATTTATTTCTAAACGTTTTAGCGACATCAAAGCAAAATCACTGTCCCTTTCCTGGAATTCCTCCATCTGTTTTAAAATTATTTCAATTTTTCTTTTGTACTCCTCTATAAATTCGTTTACATTAAAGACTACAATCATTTATGACTGAAATTGTTTCAATTCAATTTCAGATATATCCTCCTCTTTTTTATTAACATGTATATAAAACGCGAAAAGTCTAAGGTTAAACTTAATTGCTATATGAGATTTAAGTTCTGACTCCATGATTGGGGGTAAATTTTCTAAAGCATTGTTCATAAATTTTTCTGCTAACAAATTTCCCTCGTCCTAGTTTTCATAGACTAATGTTTTAATTCTATTTTTAAAACCAGGATATATTGTTTTAAAATTTATGCAGCTTTTGGTTTCAAATATACTTTCAGTTTTAATTTTTTGTTGGTGTGATTGTGAACTTATATGGAGACTCCAATTCCGTTCTGGAATATCTTTTTTACATACATCACATTTTTTATATACACTTGATGACGAACCAGCCTCAATTGTATCGTCCCTTTGACAAGTAGTTTCATTATATATTGTTAATATGCGCGGTTTTTTTATATTGTTAATATCATGATTAATTATGCGTCTTTTAAGACTGGCATCCTCAATTTTTTATCACCTTCGCAATTTGTTTGATGTCTTTTAAGGTTGTATTTTGTAGTAAATAATTTTTTACACATACTACATTCAACTTTTATATTTTCACTATGTTTTGTTTTAATATGCATTTTTAAGTTACCTTTTGTTGAAAAGGACTTATTGCAAATAGCACTCCATTTTTTTGATTTTAATTAAAGTTTTAATATTTACTGAACAAAGTTTCAAAAACAATTAAATGTATAAAAATTCTAATTGTTCAAAATCCACATTTTCTTTCTAAATACATTTTGGTAATACTTACTCTTGACCATACTTAATATTTATGTTTAAAGTTTTAAAAAGTCAATGTGCTTACAAAATAAAAAAACAAAAAAAAAAACACAATAAAATCTTTTTGAAATTGCGCAATTAACAATCAGTTATTATTTATTAACAATTACCTCCAATTAGTTCAACATCAAAATGTTTCACTGTACTTGTAAAGAGTTAGTTGAATTTGTGCTTACGTTGTAAAAAATTAGAGCTGTAGTATAAGTAAACATTTACAGTGAATTTGGTTTACCCTATACTAATATTTATTTCAATTGTGAAAAATAATTTTGTATGCATGGCGTAGGGTAAAACGAACCCTATTTATTAAACACATTTCTTCTTTAATATTTATTATGATTAAAGTTTTAAAAAGTCAATGTGCTTACAAAATAAAAAAAAGCCAAAAAAAATTGTATAAAATAAAAATATAGAATTGAAATTGCTTACTTGCATTTTTTTATAATTTTATTAATAGTATGTCTGTCTACCTTACATCCGGTTATGCAATATGAAATTAATAAAACTCTAATTATTTTTTATATAAAATATAAAAATTGTGTTTTTCTTTATTTGTGTTTAGATTTAATTAAAATTATAATGTTACATGTATAATGTTTTAAATGTTAAAATATAACTTTTAACAATTTTTAAATCTGTTTAAAGAATTTTTAAGATTAAATAATGCCTTTAATAATTTTTGAAAAAGTATGTATAATAATATAACATATGAAATATAAAAGTTTAATCATATTTTAATTCGAAAATAGCTAATCCGTTAGGTGAAATTCGTCCCTTAAAAGTAACTCTCCATTTCTTATTATTCATCATGGTTAAATAGGGGTCTTGAATTGTTAGGGATTTATTCATTCTTGCTGGTAAATAAAACCATGTGTTATTTTCCAAATACACAGCAACTTTGGATCCATAATTACTATCCTTCCATTCAAATTTAGATATTTGAAATTCTTCGTTTTGCAACAAATCATCAATTTTTACATTTTCAGGTTTGATTCCCAAAGCTACATTAATGATTTCCTGATAATTCTATAAGTAAAAAAGGAAAAAAGCATTAAAATAAATAGAAATATAAAAACATAAAAGATAATTTTTTATCATAAGATTTTAAGTATTGTGAATAGAGCGGAAAAGTTTATTAAAAATTGAAGAACAACTTTGTATGTTTATTTCACCTGATGAATTTTATAAATAAAATCTTTAGTATAAAATTTCCCTTTATATATAATTTTTTTAATCATATAAAATTTAAAATCACTCAAAATCAATATTTTCTTTCTCAATACATTTTTTAGACAATTACTCTTGACCATCATGAAATAAAAAAGTCAGTGATTTTGACGTTTTGTTGCCTAATTTATGAAAGAAAAAACTAAATGTCTGTACGTATATATTGCATGTTTGTATGTATATCCGCTAGCAAAGATAAAAAAACAAAAATACTTAAATGTAACTTGATATATAAGTACCTCTATATTAAGTGTATGTATTTTTTTTTCATAAGGCTAAATGTCTGTACGTATATATGTATGTTTGTATGTATATCCGCTAGCAAAGATAAAAAACAAAAATATTTAAATGCAACTTGATATATAAATAAGTGTATGTATTTTTTTCATAAGGCAAAAAAAGCTTTATAAAAAATGCAATGTATTTTTCTCATAAGGCTAAAAAAGTTTTATAAAAATGCAATGTATTTTTCTCATAAGGCTAAAAAAGTTTTAAAAAATGCAATGTATTTTTCTCATAATGCTAAAAACACATAGACGACTGCAGCTACACGACTACAGCCTGTCAAAAATAAAATACACACGTTTATATGAAAACGATTATTTTGGCACCAACACAACTACACGGCTACCCGACTACTTTTGCCGCTGTAGTCAACTTAGGTTAATTTCTATTTTTGTTGGCTGCAAAACAAAAATAGTGTTGACAATAAAACAAAATATGTAACAAATTAGTGCTTAAAAATATTTTATTTTGTTAAACACAAAAAACGTCGCAACATCAAATGGTATAATTGCATTAATATTCAAGAGGGGTTATATAAATTTATTTTCACATTATAATAATGTATTATAAATAAGTAATTGTATTTTTAAGTGAACTTTATATACGTGTCTACAACCAAGCATGTTGTTCTATTTTAATAAAGAAAAAAAAGATGTAATTGCCACTACTGAAACAAAAATGTATTTGTATCAGGGATGTTAAATGGAGTTTTCAATTTTGTACCAACATCCAAAAAAAATTGTACTTTTTGGACGTTGACGGTACCATTTTTTTTAAATTTATTAAAACAACAAAAAAAAAATACATAAAAATTCTCTTGTACAGAAAAAAAAAAACAGAACCTTCCAATAACATACATTATATGTATGAATAAAATAAGGCATAAAAAAGTCTTATGAATATATGACACCAAATCATGGAATTATTTGTTTAGTTAATAAACTATTTGGAATTTCTACATCATAGCAGCATAAATTTGTCGCTCTTAACCAATCCTTAGTCTGTATGAGACTTGATAATGTTGGCTAATGTAGTCTGTTTCTTTCCTTAGTTTTTATTATATTTTGAAAAGAAAAAAACTCTTTCCACATTTGCAGACCAGTGTGGAATGGATAAAATTCCAGCAACGACTAGAAATGTCTGGAAACATATTGACATTCAGTTCATTTTGAAAATTAGCTACTACCGACCAAAAACTACAAACGTTTTAATTTTTTAACGACTTCAGTTAAAAAAATTTTAGTTTTTACTCTGGCTCAAGTAATATTTTTACTAAGAAGACAAGAATGGAGCAAAATTAATGATTAATCGGTTTTTTGTTAAAGTTCTGCCTATTATGGAGGGTATAAATTTTCTAAAACATTGGGTTCTGATGAGATCTTTAACCAGATCGAAATACTAGTATTAACCTAGCTAATATGTTTGATTTGCTTTATTTTTGTAAATATACGGAGGTTGAGAGCTCGTTCTAAATTAAACATATATAAGATTGTTTGGAATTTTCTTTCATTTCTTTAACAATAATTTAATTTTCGTTTGAGTTTGAATTTTAACGTCATTTTCAGACAATTGCAGTTAATACTATAATTAATATGCAATTTTACTTAATTTAATTGTGAAAGGCGTGGTAGAGAAGAATGAGTGTATTTTCTAAAAATCATAACTACATTGCAAATATTCAATTTTTTCTGAATCAGACTGCGCAGTTTCTGGTATTGAACGTTCGTCAGTGACCCTGTTTTTTTTTTTGAATTTTTGAATAATGTAATATTTGTTATGTTTTTATTTGTTCGATTGCGTCTATATGAAATTTTTCTGTGCAATCACTGACCGTGGTATAGATAAACTGATTTCTAATGCCACATGCACTCGCACTACACGTTAGACAGAGCGCTTTAGCCCTCTGAGCTAAAGTTAGGTCGAGTTTTGTTGTGATTAAAACTAGTTTTATTCAATACACGGTGTTTTTGTTCTTGCATACATAATCTCAGAAGTACAACTCCAACAACACAACAGTTCTATTTTTACAAACTCACCTCACTCTAATGTCCACTGTTTTCCCATATGTTATAAGTGATGCCATATCTATATATCAATTTTCACTTCTTCAGAATTTAATAAATTCAAAATAAAAGTGAAGTTGGCTTCAACAAGTGTCAATATATGTAAGAGCTGCCAGATAAATTTTGTAAAAAATCGTAAATTTTTAATCGATATTAAAAAAAAAAAAAATTGCCAACTTTATTCTTCAAAATCCTTAAAATGATGATAAATCGTAAAATCTGGCGGATATAGTCGCATATATTTTAAGAGCTCATTACATAAAACGAATAAATGCAATGAAAAAGGACACAATAACAATTTGTTTGCTATACTAAAAATTCAAAAAGGGGAAAAATTAAAAATTTTTAAATTGTACCAAATGAGTCGCGGTAGTACCACGGTACTTTAGAAGGTCAAAATGTACCAAAAAAAGTACAATTGTACCAACTTTAACATCCCTGATTTGTATAAAAATATATTTTTAAATTGAATCGTGATCAGCTGTTTACTATGCTGCTGTCGTTTCCAAAATAATAAGTAGCTGACCACACGGCGACGATTGCAGTCAACGGCATTTGCAGTCGTGTAGCTCTGCAGTCTGCTGTGGTCTATGTGTTTATAGCATAAGGCTAAAAATTGTTTATCTTTCTCAAAAATGTATCTTTCGCATTTTGAGTTGGCGCAGAAACCGCATATCTATACTACTAATCGTTTTAAATTCTAAATAAAAATTCTTAACTTAATTTATTTTTCCTGAATTTTTAAACTTTGAATGAAAATTTTAAATTCTTAGTTTCAATTGATATAGTTTTTCTGAAATACTGTTGGGGTTAAAAGTAATATATTAAAAATGAATTTACGTCATTGACTTTGGCATTTATTGTATTTTTCCGCTACCGAAAAAAATGTTGCAAAAACAATTATGAATTTGTTTCATCATATTAATAAATCTTCTTTTAACATTTATTAAACATTTCACGAAAAGCTATGAAACTTCTTCATATTTATGAAAAATTTCATAAATATGATGTAGCCTGCATTCAGTTTTTACTTTTATGAAACAGCTTCATATTCATCGTATTTATGAAGTATTAATGAATATGATGAAGCTTTTTCATTGCAGTGAAATAATTTAATTTTCATATAATCCGTCAAACTTAAAAAATTAATATGATTAGTTTATAATATAATTTGCAGAGATTCGAAAGAATTAAATCAATTTCAGATTAATTAGCAAAAATTGAATTCAGATTTGATTGATTTCCCAACTTTAATAATTCTTTTACTTTTAACATTTTACTAATTGAATGAAGAAATTTTAGTATCATTCATTTAGTTTGATATAATTTTATTTCAAAAAAATTATTTTTTTTCGACCTTTAATTGCGCAATGAAAATTATTCAAATTCGAGGCCATACTCTATATTTCTTTATTATATCAAACTTGTATAAAAGACAAAATACGGTTTTGTTTACTGCCCCTTTACATCTTGTTTTTAAACAAAACAAAACAAGTGTGAAAATAAAAAGGAGAAAAAAAAAACAAAAAGCGAGTATTATATATTATTATTATATATTATATATTATATATTATA